>OV816027.1:73543787-74143787 GCA_929113105.1 Agrypnus murinus
AGGGATTCATCCAGTGTTGTAATGTGTCTAGATACATATCTAGATACTTTTAAAATTTTGTAGCTGTATTTGGATCTAGATACATTTTCTGTAGTATCTGAGTATCTGTATTGTGCAGATACTATTTTCATAATTTAATGATTTTATAATACAAAAATTGTCATAAATGATGTGTAGAATCTTAAATTTGAAATAAACCGCCGAACATAATAAAACTAATTTTTAATTTGGAATTGCTTTGAAATCATGAAATCAAATATGTCACCTCGTTAAACAATTGAGTCACTACATCTAGTCAGCCAGGTCAACTTGGCGTATCAGAGTTTCGCTATCGACGCCATATTGAGATAAAAGAAGTGTAAAATATAGTAATTCATTAATTAAAATCGCATCTTACGTATTTGGCATATTACAATTTGTGGCTGTCAAAATGAAAACTATGTAGAAAAGTCTTTTAAACTAAACATGGATTTAATTAAATTTAATGGGGATAATAATAATTAACAATTTCGGGCTTTTCTCGCCACAAAATGGGGTTGTTTGCGCTACTCTGATCCGCCAGTATGGTCTGGCTGACTAGATGTAGAAACTCTATAAACAATGGATATTGTTACAGAATTACGATATTACCGATTGTGTGAGGAAGAAGCATTCTTGTCCGTCCAGGGCAGTGTTACCAACTGTACCATAATTATGGTACTTGTACCATAATTTACTGATTGTACCAATCAACAACAATTAGATAAAAGTGTACCATAATTTCAGATATGAAGAGAATTCATTCTTTATTACATGTAATAGTTGTAGTAATGTTATTATATTTAACATTTACGTAACAAGTCTGGAATGGTTATTTTACTGGACTTGTAGATAAGTACTAGGTACGACAAGCCACTGGTGGGTCTTCGAGTACAGTAAAGGCACTATACGGATTTTGTTACACACTCCTATTTTTTCTGTCAACAGTCAATTTGAGAACTTTCAAAGTAAGAACTATCTTAATGTAGTGCGTTTGAATAGTATATTACGTTATAAGTCCGGTAAACCCAAGTTTACAGTAGCGAGTTGAAAACGTTTCGGGACGAGGCGACGAAGGAGCCGAGTCTCGAATGTTGAAACGAGCTACTGTAATGGTTTACCGGACGTATGACGTAAGGCGTTTTATTTCATACTGCCTCACATTGTTCATTTTTTAAAAAAATGCATTTAAAATTTTCAGTCCGGTAAAATTTTTTACCGGACTCAAATTAGATTTTCAGTCCGGTAAAATTTTTTACCGGACTCAAATTAGATTTTCAGTCCGGTAAAATTTTTTACCGGACTCAAATTGGATTTTCAGTCCGGTAATTTTTTTTACCGGCCTTGTAACGTAATAATTCATTTACCGGACTCAAATGAGTCCGGTAAATACCCTTTTACCGGACAGTATGAAATAAAATATGTTGAAGAGCAAATAATTATAATATATTCCGTTACACCAAGGGTAACTAAAAGCAACGAGATTTAGCGACTTTTGGGTGTAATAGTACTACGAACTAATAGCAAATTGTTATAGTGTGAATCGTACCAACACATACTTTGAAGCTAGATTATCAGAAATAATATCTAGGCTATGATGATTTCTGTTAAAGTGGTAAAACATTTTCTAGGTTTTCAAACAATGAAGACTATTGGAGTTTATTCAAGTTATTAATATTCTGCACAACACCAAAACTGAAGATCTACACAAATGTCATGTTTGGAATGCTTTAATGAAGTGGAAAGGTTTGAATGCATGATGTACTTATCTTTAGATACTGGTTTCTGCTTAACAATTTTTAATATGTATAAATTTTTATAAATATTGCTGTCCTAGACTAGCCCTGGAATTGATACTTAGTTAAATGACTATTTTCGGTACGAAAAATTGACTAGGAAGTTCTTATATTCGGGGTGAAAAACAAGTATCTACAAATGTATCTAGATACATTATGTTAAGCTTTGTATTTGGATCTAGATACTTCACTGTAAAACCTGTATCTGTATCTAGGTACCTTTTTCTGATAGTATCTGTATCTAGATATACAAAATAATGTATCTGTTACAACACTGGATTCATCTCCTAAAAGTGGTACTCTCATGCATTTGGCTGTACCTCAAAGACAGTGGAGCTTCGAAAATCCTTGTTGAGACAGTATAATTGGAATGCTGTCTTCTATTTTGAAACGCTTACGGTGTTATACCAGTGTACGAAGATCAACGCTTTTTGGACAAAGTTAAATTGCTATAAAACTACATATAGTGACATAAAAAAATATTTTGAGAAACTCATAGAAAATGACAGGCAGAAAAAAACTGGGGCCTGTGTGCATGCAGTATAAGAGAGTGTTTGCCACTTTCCTTCTTCTTCGATAGAAAAACTTATGCACGATGGTGCATTTTATACTACAATGATTGCTTGAAGCTGGACGAAGGTCCTATAATTTATAATTCCATGTCACTCTTTTAAACAAAAAATAATAATCTTAATTCAATCCTAGTAACGCATTTAAAACAATAATTATTCAAGGCTTTTTAACCAAAATTTGTTTTGGTGGTTTCAAGTGTAAACATTTGCATTTAATTTTACATTTTTTATAATAAACGGGGTTTACACGCGTCAATCAACTTTAAACTCCAATTTATAACTTATGTAACCTACAACACTGTATTTTTATTTATTTTATTTATTAAAGTATTTTCAAGCCGTTAATGCCGTTAGTTTTCAAAAAAAAATTCCAGATTCAAGAATATAAAGAAAAATTTAAAATCTGGCAGCATAAATAATTAAGATTTTAATTTGCATGGGCAACTAAAATCTGCAGTAACATGATATTTGATACGATGTTTGATGACGCGACGTCAAATTGATCATCATACAATTCTGAGAACCTAAAGTGTTTAAAGATATTTAATTCTTAAATGCTCCGAATGAGTGCTGTATAAATGAATTGTTTTTTACATTTACTTATATGTACAGCTGTAACCCTTATCAAATTCATAATTGCAAAAGAGAACCTCTATTCGTTGGAAAATCCCTGAAAAGGAACACGATTAAAAATTTATTAAAAAATTATTTAATTGTAAAAGTCGTTACATAAATTTATTCTGGATTACTTGAAACCCTCCCGAAACAAATTTTGGTTAAAAAGTCTTATAAATTGCAAGGATTGAATTAAAATTGTTTTTTTTGTTTAAAAGAGTGACTTTTAAAAGAGTGGAAATTATAAATTTTAAGTTCTTTTTCCAGCTTCAAGCAATCATTGTAGTATATAAAATATACCGCATAATTTGAAAAATATTCAAGTTCATAGTAAGAAATACGTAAAATGACTGTGTAAGCAACACAAAATTACGTCACTTTATAGACTTCCACACCTGCAATCAGTAAATAAACATAGTCGGGAATTTTCGGAAATTTAATCCATGCTTACAAGGAAATATTGTCTTCCTAACAAACAACATTAAAAGATTATCTAATATCCATTTTTTTCTCGAGTCCTCTGACTTTAGTAAAGCTTAACATTAGTAAAATATTATATTTCTAAATGCTATAGCTACTTTTGTTTTTATCAGACAATAGGTAATAAAAGGTACCCATTTTTAGGGACAATTTTATTAAAAACAAATTAGTTTTTATCTCAGAAAGTACATGCCATATATCTATGAAATCTTTGTAGGGGTTATAGAAAGAAACCTTGGGGTTCTTAGCTATTAATTTTCGACCAAAAAGCAATTCATTTAAGATTTATATAAAAAAATAGGGAATTGTGTTTTCTTGTTTATTAATTTTTTGATTTCGTTTTGGTTAAATGAACACTTTTCATATAGGCATTATTTTTCTCAAAGCAATGTTCCGAATTTTAACAATAACAGTGCAGTAACAAAAAACCAATTTTTTGTCCAAACCGCTTGTCACTAAATTAATTTTCCTGCGATTCAGAGGAAGATATTGAAGACTATACAGGGTGTCCTGTTTAACAGTCTACACTGAATCATTCCAATAAGCTTGTGACTATAGCAGTGGAATTAAAAGAACTTTGTATACTTTGACCTCTAGTTTACGAAATCAGAACACATCTTAGAACTTGTGTTGGTGCTGGATATCATCATGAGGATTTTTTTAAATGGAACGATTAGATTTGAAGTATGGAAATCGATAGCAAGTGGGATTCTGAGTAAAAAAAGTATTAAGGTACTATAGGCTTAAAGTGAATGATAATGAAATAATAAAGTGAATGGATTCTAATACTGTTTTCGTAAACAAGAAGCCGAAATCTACGAAGTTCTTTTAATTCCATTACTATAACCAAAAGCTCGTCCGAATGATTGAGTGTAGAACTAGAGGTCGAAATATACAAAGCTCTTTTAATTTCATTGCTATAGCCAAAAGCTTGTCCGAATGATTGAGTGTAGACTGTTAAATAGGCCAGAACCCGTTAAGTGACTAAGTGTTTACTATTTTTCCCACATTTAAACATTTGAAGTGGTGACTCGTACTACCTTTGAACTCTGAATTTTGCAAAATCTAAAAAGTATCTTCTACATTATTAACCATAAAATATGTAACTTCTTATGTTTGTTCATGATAACCATGAAAATGAAGCGCAACAAAAATCGTGTTATTTTTTCACATTTAGAAATTCTAAGGGTTCGCTGCTACCCCCTTATATCCTGAATTTCGCAAAATCGGTGAAGCATGTGCGTTTTTATGTTCTTTCACGCAACCCATTCAACAATGAAACGCAAATAAACTGCTTTACTATTTTCTCCACATTTGCAAATTCTAAGGGATGGCTGGCTACCCCCTTAGACTCTTAATGTCGCAAAATCCGTAAAGTATGTAACTTTTTATGTTCTTTCACGTCACCCATTCAAATATGAACCGTAATAAAGATTATTTACTATTTTTCCCGTATTTCAAAATTCTAAGGGTTGGTTGCTACCCCCTTAGACCCTGAACTTCGAAAAATCTATAAAATAGGTGACTTTTTATGTTCTTTCAAGGCACCCGTTCGAAAATGAAACGCAACAAAGATTGTTTACTATTTTTCCCGTGTTTAGAAATTCTAAGAGGTGGCTGCTACCCAAAACAGAACAAAATTTTGAAAATATAAATATGGGTTTTTGTAACGTTTTTTAATTTTTCGCTAGACGAGAATCCGAAACTCTGTAAATATACCAAATTTCAAGTTTGTATGTGCTCTAGAAATTCGGAAGTTATAAAGATTATTTAATTTCATTACTTAAATTCATAAAGTGAAGTCCCGTTTTACAACCCCTAAAGGGGAAGCGGAGGGTTAACATAATAACAATTTTTTATATTTTTCTTTACGAGAACTCTAAACCCTATAACTAAGCCAAATTCCAAGTTTGTATATCATCTAGAAATTTTACAACCCCTAAAGCGGGTGCGGGGGTTGACTTAATAATTTTTTTAATTTTTCTGTACGAGAGTCCTAAATCTTATCACTATACCAATTTCAAGTTTGTATGTCATCTAGAATTTCTACAACCCCCAAATAAAGTGCGGGGGTTGACTTAATAAAAATTTTTTAACGAGAAAACGAGAGTCTTAAACCCTATCACTATACCAAATTTCAAGTTTGTGTGTCATCTAGAAGTTTTACAACCCCCAAATGGAATACGGGAGTTGGTTTAATATTTTTTTTTAATTTTTCTTTAGGAGAGCCCTAAATTCTATCGCTATACCAAATTTCATCTGTATGTCATCTAGAATTTCTACAACCCCCAAATGGAATACGGGGGTTGGTTTAATATTTTTTTTTAATTTTTCTTTAGGAGAGTCCTAAATTCTATCGCTATACCAAATTTCAACTTTGTATGTCATCTAGAATTTCTACAACCCCCAAATAAAGTGCGGGGGTTGACTTAATAAAAATTTTTTATATTTTTCTTTACGAGAGTCTTAAACCCTATCACTATACCAAATTTCAAGTTTGTGTGTCATCTAGAAGTTTTACAACCCCCAAATGGAATACGGGGGTTGGTTTAATATTTTTTTTTAATTTTTCTTTAGGAGAGTCCTAAATTCTATCGCTATACCAAATTTCAACTTTGTATGTCATCTAGAATTTCTACAACCCCCAAATAAAGTGCGGGGGTTGACTTAATAAAAATTTTTTATATTTTTCTTTACGAGAGTCTTAAACCCTATCACTATACCAAATTTCAAGTTTGTGTGTCATCTAGAAGTTTTACAACCCCCAAATGGAATACGGGGGTTGGTTTAATATTTTTTTTTAATTTTTCTTTAGGAGAGTCCTAAATTCTATCGCTATACCAAATTTCAAGTTTGTATGTCATCTAGAATTTCTACAACCCCCAAATAAAGTGCGGGGGTTGACTTAATAAAATTTTTTTTATTTTTCTTTACGAGAGTCTTAAACCCTATCACTATACCAAATTTCAAATTTGTGTGTCATCTAGAAGTTTTACAACCCCCAAATGGAATACGGGGGTTGGTTTAATATTTTTTTTAAATTTTTCTTTAGGGGAGTCCTAAATTCTATCGCTATACCAAATTTTAAGTTTGTATGTCATCTAGAATTTTACAACCCCCGAATAAAGTGCGGGGGTTGACTTAATAAATTTTTTTATATTTTTCTTTACGAGAACTCTAAACCCTATAACTAAACCAAATTCCAAGTTTGTATATCATCTAGAAATTTTACAACCCCTAAAGCGGGTGCGGGGGTTGACTTAATAATTTTTTTAATTTTTCTGTACGAGAGTCCTAAATCTTATCACTACACCAATTTCAAGTTTGTATGTCATCTAGAATTTCTACAACCCCCAAATAAAGTGCGGGGGTTGACTTAATAAAAAATTTTTATATTTTTCTTTACGAGAGTCTTAAACCCTATCACTATACCAAATTTCAAGTTTGTGTGTCATCTAGAAGTTTTACAACCCCCAAATGGAATACGGGGGTTGGTTTAATATTTTTTTTAAATTTTTCTTTAGGAGAGTCCTAAATTCTATCGCTATACCAAATTTTAAGTTTGTATGTCATCTAGAATTTCTACAACTCCCAAATAAAGTGCGGGGGTTGACTTAATAAAAAATTTTTATATTTTTCTTTACGAGTCTTAAACCCTATCACTATACCAAATTTCAAGTTTGTGTGTCATCTAGAAGTTTTACAACCCCCAAATGGAATACGGGGGTTGGTTTAATATTTTTTTAAATTTTTCTTTAGGAGAGTCCTAAATTCTATCGCTATACCAAATTTCTAGTTTGTATGTCATCTAGAATTTCTACAACCCCCAAATAAAGTGCGGGGGTTGACTTAATAAAAAATTTTTATATTTTTCTTTACGAGAGTCTTAAACCCTATCACTATACCAAATTTTAAGTTTGTGTGTCATCTAGAAGTTTTACAACCCCGAAATGGAATACGGGGGTTGGTTTAATATTTTTTTTAATTTTTCTTTAGGGGAGTCCTAAATTCTATCGCTATACCAAATTTCAAGTTTTTATGTCATCTAGAATTTTACAACCCCCGAATAAAGTGCGGGGGTTGACTTAATAAAATTTTTTTATATTTTTCTTTACGAGAGTCTTAAACCCTATCACTATACCAAATTTCAAATTTGTGTGTCATCTAGAAGTTTTACAACCCCCAAATGGAATACGGGGGTTGGTTTAATATTTTTTTTAAATTTTTCTTTAGGGGAGTCCTAAATTCTATCGCTATACCAAATTTTAAGTTTGTATGTCATCTAGAATTTTACAACCCCCGAATAAAGTGCGGGGGTTGACTTAATAAATTTTTTTATATTTTTCTTTACGAGAACTCTAAACCCTATAACTAAACCAAATTCCAAGTTTGTATATCATCTAGAAATTTTACAACCCCTAAAGCGGGTGCCGGGGTTGACTTAATAATTTTTTTAATTTTTCTGTACGAGAGTCCTAAATCTTATCACTACACCAATTTCAAGTTTGTATGTCATCTAGAATTTCTACAACCCCCAAATAAAGTGCGGGGGTTGACTTAATAAAAAAATTTTATATTTTTCTTTACGAGAGTCTTAAACCCTATCACTATACCAAATTTCAAGTTTGTGTGTCATCTAGAAGTTTTACAACCCCCAAATGGAATACGGGGGTTGGTTTAATATTTTTTTTAAATTTTTCTTTAGGAGAGTCCTAAATTCTATCGCTATACCAAATTTCAAGTTTGTATGTCATCTAGAATTTCTACAACCCCCAAATAAAGTGCGGGGGTTGACTTAATAAAATTTTTTTTTATTTTTCTTTACGAGAGTCTTAAACCCTATCACTATACCAAATTTCAAATTTGTGTGTCATCTAGAAGTTTTACAACCCCCAAATGGAATACGGGGGTTGGTTTAATATTTTTTTTAAATTTTTCTTTAGGGGAGTCCTAAATTCTATCGCTATACCAAATTTTAAGTTTGTATGTCATCTAGAATTTTACAACCCCCGAATAAAGTGCGGGGGTTGACTTAATAAATTTTTTTATATTTTTCTTTACGAGAACTCTAAACCCTATAACTAAACCAAATTCCAAGTTTGTATATCATCTAGAAATTTTACAACCCCTAAAGCGGGTGCGGGGGTTGACTTAATAATTTTTTTAATTTTTCTGTACGAGAGTCCTAAATCTTATCACTACACCAATTTCAAGTTTGTATGTCATCTAGAATTTCTACAACCCCCAAATAAAGTGCGGGGGTTGACTTAATAAAAATTTTTTATATTTTTCTTTACGAGAGTCTTAAACCCTATCACTATACCAAATTTCAAGTTTGTGTGTCATCTAGAAGTTTTACAACCCCCAAATGGAATACGGGGGTTGGTTTAATATTTTTTTTAAATTTTTCTTTAGGAGAGTCCTAAATTCTATCGCTATACCAAATTTTAAGTTTGTATGTCATCTAGAATTTCTACAACTCCCAAATAAAGTGCGGGGGTTGACTTAATAAAAAATTTTTATATTTTTCTTTACGAGTCTTAAACCCTATCACTATACCAAATTTCAAGTTTGTGTGTCATCTAGAAGTTTTACAACCCCCAAATGGAATACGGGGGTTGGTTTAATATTTTTTTAAATTTTTCTTTAGGAGAGTCCTAAATTCTATCGCTATACCAAATTTCTAGTTTGTATGTCATCTAGAATTTCTACAACCCCCAAATAAAGTGCGGGGGTTGACTTAATAAAAAATTTTTATATTTTTCTTTACGAGAGTCTTAAACCCTATCACTATACCAAATTTTAAGTTTGTGTGTCATCTAGAAGTTTTACAACCCCCAAATGGAATACGGGGGTTGGTTTAATATTTTTTTTAATTTTTCTTTAGGGGAGTCCTAAATTCTATCGCTATACCAAATTTCAAGTTTTTATGTCATCTAGAATTTTACAACCCCCGAATAAAGTGCGGGGGTTGACTTAATAAAATTTTTTTATATTTTTCTTTACGAGAGTCTTAAACCCTATCACTATACCAAATTTCAAATTTGTGTGTCATCTAGAAGTTTTACAACCCCCAAATGGAATACGGGGGTTGGTTTAATATTTTTTTTAAATTTTTCTTTAGGGGAGTCCTAAATTCTATCGCTATACCAAATTTTAAGTTTGTATGTCATCTAGAATTTTACAACCCCCGAATAAAGTGCGGGGGTTGACTTAATAAATTTTTTTATATTTTTCTTTACGAGAACTCTAAACCCTATAACTAAACCAAATTCCAAGTTTGTATATCATCTAGAAATTTTACAACCCCTAAAGCGGGTGCGGGGGTTGACTTAATAATTTTTTTAATTTTTCTGTACGAGAGTCCTAAATCTTATCACTACACCAATTTCAAGTTTGTATGTCATCTAGAATTTCTACAACCCCCAAATAAAGTGCGGGGGTTGACTTAATAAAAAAATTTTATATTTTTCTTTACGAGAGTCTTAAACCCTATCACTATACCAAATTTCAAGTTTGTGTGTCATCTAGAAGTTTTACAACCCCCAAATGGAATACGGGGGTTGGTTTAATATTTTTTTTAAATTTTTCTTTAGGAGAGTCCTAAATTCTATCGCTATACCAAATTTTAAGTTTGTATGTCATCTAGAATTTCTACAACTCCCAAATAAAGTGCGGGGGTTGACTTAATAAAAAATTTTTATATTTTTCTTTACGAGTCTTAAACCCTATCACTATACCAAATTTCAAGTTTGTGTGTCATCTAGAAGTTTTACAACCCCCAAATGGAATACGGTGGTTGGTTTAATATTTTTTTTAAATTTTTCTTTAGGAGAGTCCTAAATTCTATCGCTATACCAAATTTCAAGTTTGTATGTCATCTAGAATTTCTACAACTCCCAAATAAAGTGCGGGGGTTGACTTAATAAAAAATTTTTATATTTTTCTTTACGAGTCTTAAACCCTATCACTATACCAAATTTCAAGTTTGTGTGTCATCTAGAAGTTTTACAACCCCCAAATGGAATACGGGGGTTGGTTTAATATTTTTTTTAAATTTTTCTTTAGGAGAGTCCTAAATTCTATCGCTATACCAAATTTTAAGTTTGTATGTCATCTAGAATTTCTACAACCCCCAAATAAAGTGCGGGGGTTGACTTAATAAAAATTTTTTATATTTTTCTTTACGAGAGTCTTAAACCCTATCACTATACCAAATTTCAAGTTTGTGTGTCATCTAGAAGTTTTACAACCCCCAAATGGAATACGGGGGTTGGTTTAATATTTTTTTAAATTTTTCTTTAGGAGAGTCCTAAATTCTATCGCTATACCAAATTTTAAGTTTGTATGTCATCTAGAATTTCTACAACTCCCAAATAAAGTGCGGGGGTTGACTTAATAAAAAATTTTTATATTTTTCTTTACGAGTCTTAAACCCTATCACTATACCAAATTTCAAGTTTGTGTGTCATCTAGAAGTTTTACAACCCCCAAATGGAATACGGGGGTTGGTTTAATATTTTTTTTAAATTTTTCTTTAGGAGAGTCCTAAATTCTATCGCTATACCAAATTTTAAGTTTGTATGTCATCTAGAATTTCTACAACCCCCAAATAAAGTGCGGGGGTTGACTTAATAAAAATTTTTTATATTTTTCTTTACGAGAGTCTTAAACCCTATCACTATACCAAATTTCAAGTTTGTGTGTCATCTAGAAGTTTTACAACCCCCAAATGGAATACGGGGGTTGGTTTAATATTTTTTTAAATTTTTCTTTAGGAGAGTCCTAAATTCTATCGCTATACCAAATTTCTAGTTTGTATGTCATCTAGAATTTCTACAACCCCCAAATAAAGTGCGGGGGTTGACTTAATAAAAATTTTTTATATTTTTCTTTACGAGAGTCTTAAACCCTATCACTATACCAAATTTTAAGTTTGTGTGTCATCTAGAAGTTTTACAACCCCCAAATGGAATACGGGGGTTGGTTTAATATTTTTTTTAATTTTTCTTTAGGGGAGTCCTAAATTCTATCGCTATACCAAATTTCAAGTTTTTATGTCATCTAGAATTTTACAACCCCCGAATAAAGTGCGGGGGTTGACTTAATAAAATTTTTTTATATTTTTCTTTACGAGAGTCTTAAACCCTATCACTATACCAAATTTCAAATTTGTGTGTCATCTAGAAGTTTTACAACCCCCAAATGGAATACGGGGGTTGGTTTAATATTTTTTTTAAATTTTTCTTTAGGGGAGTCCTAAATTCTATCGCTATACCAAATTTTAAGTTTGTATGTCATCTAGAATTTTACAACCCCCGAATAAAGTGCGGGGGTTGACTTAATAAATTTTTTTATATTTTTCTTTACGAGAACTCTAAACCCTATAACTAAACCAAATTCCAAGTTTGTATATCATCTAGAAATTTTACAACCCCTAAAGCGGGTGCGGGGGTTGACTTAATAATTTTTTTAATTTTTCTGTACGAGAGTCCTAAATCTTATCACTACACCAATTTCAAGTTTGTATGTCATCTAGAATTTCTACAACCCCCAAATAAAGTGCGGGGGTTGACTTAATAAAAAATTTTTATATTTTTCTTTACGAGAGTCTTAAACCCTATCACTATACCAAATTTCAAGTTTGTGTGTCATCTAGAAGTTTTACAACCCCCAAATGGAATACGGGGGTTGGTTTAATATTTTTTTTAAATTTTTCTTTAGGAGAGTCCTAAATTCTATCGCTATACCAAATTTTAAGTTTGTATGTCATCTAGAATTTCTACAACTCCCAAATAAAGTGCGGGGGTTGACTTAATAAAAAATTTTTATATTTTTCTTTACGAGTCTTAAACCCTATCACTATACCAAATTTCAAGTTTGTGTGTCATCTAGAAGTTTTACAACCCCCAAATGGAATACGGGGGTTGGTTTAATATTTTTTTTAAATTTTTCTTTAGGAGAGTCCTAAATTCTATCGCTATACCAAATTTCAAGTTTGTATGTCATCTAGAATTTCTACAACCCCCAAATAAAGTGCGGGGGTTGACTTAATAAAAAAATTTTATATTTTTCTTTACGAGAGTCTTAAACCCTATCACTATACCAAATTTCAAGTTTGTGTGTCATCTAGAAGTTTTACAACCCCCAAATGGAATACGGGGGTTGGTTTAATATTTTTTTTAAATTTTTCTTTAGGAGAGTCCTAAATTCTATCGCTATACCAAATTTCAAGTTTGTATGTCATCTAGAATTTCTACAACCCCCAAATAAAGTGCGGGGGTTGACTTAATAAAAAAATTTTATATTTTTCTTTACGAGAGTCTTAAACCCTATCACTATACCAAATTTCAAGTTTGTGTGTCATCTAGAAGTTTTACAACCCCCAAATGGAATACGGGGGTTGGTTTAATATTTTTTTTAAATTTTTCTTTAGGAGAGTCCTAAATTCTATCGCTATACCAAATTTTAAGTTTGTATGTCATCTAGAATTTCTACAACCCCCAAATAAAGTGCGGGGGTTGACTTAATAAAAATTTTTTATATTTTTCTTTACGAGAGTCTTAAACCCTATCACTATACCAAATTTCAAGTTTGTGTGTCATCTAGAAGTTTTACAACCCCCAAATGGAATACGGGGGTTGGTTTAATATTTTTTTAAATTTTTCTTTAGGAGAGTCCTAAATTCTATCGCTATACCAAATTTCTAGTTTGTATGTCATCTAGAATTTCTACAACCCCCAAATAAAGTGCGGGGGTTGACTTAATAAAAAATTTTTATATTTTTCTTTACGAGAGTCTTAAACCCTATCACTATACCAAATTTTAAGTTTGTGTGTCATCTAGAAGTTTTACAACCCCCAAATGGAATACGGGGGTTGGTTTAATATTTTTTTTAATTTTTCTTTAGGGGAGTCCTAAATTCTATCGCTATACCAAATTTCAAGTTTTTATGTCATCTAGAATTTTACAACCCCCGAATAAAGTGCGGGGGTTGACTTAATAAATTTTTTTTATATTTTTTATTACGAGAGTCTTAAACCCTATCACTATACCAAATTTCAAGTATGTATGTCATCTAGAAGTTTTACAACCCCCAAATGGAGTACGGGGGTTGATTTAATAATTTTTTTTATATTTTTCTTTATAAGAATCCTAAATCCTATAATTATACCAAATTTCAAGTTTCTAAGTCATCTAGAAGTTTTACAACCCTGAAAAGGGGGTGCGAGGGTTGACATAAAAATATTTTTTTATTTTTCTCTGTACAAGAATCCCAATTCCTATAATTGTGCCAAATCTCAGGTTTGTATGTCATCTAGAAGTTTTACAACCCCCGAACGGGGTGCAGGGGTTGACATCTTAATATTTTTTTATATTTTTCTTTATAAGAATCTTAAATCCTATAATTACACCAAATTTCAAATTTCTAAGTCATCTAGAAGTTTTACAACCCCTAAAAGGAGGTGCGAGGGTTGACATAAATATATATTTTTATTTTCCTCCTTACAAGAATCCCAATTCCTATAATTGTGCCAAATCTCAAGTTTCTATGTCATCTAACAAATTAGAAATTATAAAGGTTATTTAATTTCAATATTTTAATGCATAAGAAGTCCCGTTTGAAATGATGTCACCGCCTGTCTCACAAACATATGAGTTTTAAGAATTTTAAAATATAATATGGGATAAGATAGTATTTTAAACAGCCAGATTTATTATTAGCTAACAGCATCAGTGATTGATTAAATACTAAATGATAATATAATAATGGTTAACGTTTGTTTCACTTAAATCAATAATATTAAATATATTATAATAATAATAACAATTATAATATTAAGTAGCTTTAACAAAATATAATATGTAAGAAAATTTTTGTCACCTTAAATGACGCAATCTTTACTCAGAAATACAATGCATAAAGTGAAGTCCCGTTGAAATGACGTCACTGTCTAGACACGAAGCCATCAGTGTTACCAACACAATTCTTGTTAAATATGCGGACGCAGGGTAAACCTATGCCATAAATTTGTATACAAATGTATACAAATCCCGCGCTATTAGCGCTGCGTGTGGCAAACGCTCGAACTACGATTTTATACACGAATCAGGAATGGGTGTCAAACTGCGCACAGCTAATTTTTACATTTTCGTCATCTAGACATTTTAAGCTTCATGTGGTGCAATTTTGAGGCACAAGTCACCCTGCGTCCGTATATCCGGATGCCGAGTGACTATATATATATATATATATATATATATATATATATATATATATATATATATATATATATATATATATATATATATATATATATATATATATATATATATATATATATATATATATATATATATATATATATATATATATATATATATATATATATATATATATATATATATATATATATATATATATATATATATATATATATATATATATATATATATATATATATATATATATATATATATATATATATATATATATATATATATATATATATATATATATATATATATATATATATATATATATATATTTACATCATTCTAACAAATGGACGTCCGTACATTACGCATTTACCATCAGTTGGACGTCCGTTGTAATTGGACGTCCGTATATCGGACGTCCGATTGTATCACCTGTTCTTTGAATTTTTTTGGGATTACTAAAGCATCCTCTATCGTTTGGTGAAAATTTGTTTTAGACGTCAAATTACTGATTTTTGCCGGAGATTGTGTATATCGTAGTTCGAGCGAATTCCGCTAGATGCGCTAAATTCGACAAATATATACAGCTAAGTATATTGTAAACGGAAGGATCTACGTGTATAAGACGTCCGTGTCCATCACGAGACCTACATTCTTGCTGGCAACATCGCTTTTGTATATTTCAGGATAACTTTGGCATTACTCGTGCATTTGACGTCTCTTTGTCTCGGTAACAGAATACTGGTGACCTAACTGTTAACACATGTTTTGAAATATTTACTTTGCCGTTAAACGTAGTACGAAGAGGTAAAAAGTAAGATTGCAATAGAAACGTAAATTTTATCTAAATACAGAAAATATCTGAACTACAAATTTAGATTTAATTTTTGTTTTTGGGTTTTCGAAGAATTATCTTACATCCTGAAGTCAATAGCTTTTCGATTTTCAAGCCATACAGCTTATTTGTTTCTTGCATTGCTATTAATTACTTTTTAGTCTGAAGTTTAATTAACACTATGTTGATAAACAAAAGCAAAGATTATTATTCGCATGTGTATTTTGAATAACTACACAGTTATACACAGAAAAATATTAATAAAAACAATGTTTTTCGAGAATTTCAATCAGGGTTTTGTAAACATTATCGTTGTGAAACTACTTTATCAAAAATAACAAATGATGTTTTTTAATGGTTTAAATAAAAATAAATCTGTGTTTCTTATTCTTTTAGCATTTACAGAAGCGTTTAACACTACTAACCAAAATATAGTGCTATCGATATTGCTACTTCATTTGTTTTGGTGCATTATCTATCTCTTTAATCGGTAACAGAATGTATTAAAGATAACTATCTTAAAAAAGGTTCTAAGTTATTACTACAAATGTTTCACTCGTTCAATAAATCGTGGAGTTCAAATCAATTACAAGTAAATTGTGGTGTGCCGCAGGGCTCATTTCTCGAACCCATTTTATTCAGCATTAACACAATAATTTTCTTTAGATAGGATTTTGTAATTGTCGTTTATATGCATATGATACACAACTTTACTATTACTTTCGTAAAGAGGATAATATAAAAATTTAACAGTTGAACAAAATAAATAATCTCATAGCCACTAGGCTGCTGACCTTTTTTAATTGTCAATGATCCAACTTTGGACTTATGTAAGAAGCTTATGCTTCTCCGAATTCTCGCCAATGGTTTATGTTTTGCCCTATTTTGAATTTGTGGTCGTCCACTCGTTCTGTGTCTGTGAATAATAGTGTTCCACCTTTCATTTTGTTGTCATGCATTGTGTTGTGTTCTGTTTCATTTTAATGTTGTGATGTTTTCTTCAGCTTCCTGAGCTCTTGTACTGTTTCTGATCCATGTGTTTATTTTCCTTTCAGTTAACTTTATTCCTAAAACTGATCTTTTCACGAATCTTTGCGTTGTAATTGTTATCCATGTTAACATTAATGACTGTGACAATAAAATACATACACAAATAAATAGAGGAGTTGAACATTCAACCTTTAAATATTGTGACATTTTGGGATTTCTAAAAATCAATTTTAGTTTGCTAAACATTACCCATTCCAATCGTGTTCTTCTAGTTATTTCGGTTGATTGTTTTCTTTATTCAAGGCTTCAGGATTTTCAGGATTTAGATATACGTATTCATTCACCCACTCTAAGATGCAGTCGTTTTTCGTTTTACACTTTTTAATTGGTTACTACTAGTCTTTAGTGCCAATTGTATTTTCATTGCGGGTCTTCCATAGATGTTACGGATTAATTGTCTGTGTTGAGAATCTATTTTACAGTTATTCATGGCTTGTTCCACAACCCAAACTTCAACGCAGTAGAATGCCTTTAAAGAGAGGATTTGACGTGCTATATTACTTCTTGAATCCAGCTCGTTCGACCGGTTGATACGAATCTACTTTAGCTATTAATCTGTTATTTATTCACTTTTATAAAAGAACATGTAGATTTAAGATGCATAGGAGACGATTTGACGTCCTATATTACTTCCTAAATCCAGCTTGATTGAAGGTTGATACGAAACCATTTTAGGTGTTAATCGGTTATTGATGATTTTTATGAAAAACTTGTCGATTTAAGATAGCAAAGAAATACCTCGATAGTTTTTTAATTCGTCGCTATTTCCTTTCTTGTTTAATAAAACATCTATACTTTCATGTCAATCACTCTGCTTTATGGAGACATTTATTAAACATAATTAAACATAATAATAATTAATTATTAAACATAAACAATAAGGATCTTTAATATAAAATTTTTGTCTGAGTTTCTAGAATCTAGGGCGGGTGCTTTGTTGTTTTTTATTTGTGTTATAGATATTTCCTAGATTTCTATGTCGGTATTTCTTTGGAATTTACGTTTCTGTTTCTTGTGAGTTGTTTCCTGTATATTAAGCTCCTGGTGCTTTTTGGATGCATACAATTTTTTGTAGTTGTGTATAACTATCTCCGATATTTTACTTTTATCTCTTTCTTCCTTTCCGTTTTCATTTTTTATGGAAATTATGCTAGTTCTTCCTGACGTTCATCTAAGGCACTTCATACCTCTATTATTTTCGATTACTTCTTCATCTCCAATCTTTACTTCTTATATTTCCTTATGTCTTCTCTGATATTTTTCTTTATAATGCTATTCTGCTTTCCGCATCAACAGATTCCTTTTACTAGTAAGTTCTCATCTTTTATACGTTAATTTCTTTGTTTCATCGCTTATCCTGTCTTCCCTAAGTTTAGCTTTTCATGCTAGATATTTTTATACTTGCATCTAAAAGCTATTTTGTCTGTTGTTAGTTTTGTTGATGTTTTTTCTAGTTTTTTCTTGTTGGGCACTTTCCTCTAGAGCTTTTATAAAATTATTAGCTTTCATTCTTATTTTATATGAATCCACCTATACTGACTTTCTAAACAGTTTAAAAGTTTTGCGATTTCAATGCGATTTATCCGAAACATTAAATTGGAATACACCGCCTGGCGAGGGACACAAGCTCACGTTCTGACTTGTAGGAATATACCCATATTTCATATGTTACGTAGATTCCTTTACGTAAAATTCCTTATTCGCGAGATGCGAACAATATTTTATAGAATGCATATGACGGTCGTTGTTAAAATACAATACAATAATTGTATGTGATATGTCCTTATCAAAGCACGGCGTTTGAGTTTTGTTGCGGATCTACTTTTTATCATGTCGCCGCAGTAAGAGTAACATAGTATAACATAACAGACTACTGATTAAAACTAAAATAGCTATTTGTGCAACAAGCTAAGAAATTGGGATATTTTCCATTCTGGACGAGATCGAGAGAGTGGCGGAGCCCAGATCAAAAACACTTCGTGAATGGAAAAAACACTTTTTCCTAGAGAGTTAACGCAAAATAAACGTACCTACTTGATGTTTAATACAATTAATGAAACTAATGATTAAATTGGTTTAAAGTTTAAAACCCATTTTTTAACAAAATTAGAAACAAATCTTGTAGGATACACGTTAGGAAATGCGATTTTGTATAACTCCTGTAATTTTGAATATACGACTTTCATAATAACCGTAATTATCGTTCGACCAATAGAAATCAGTTTTCGTGACCTTTGACCTTGTATTACTTTCGAACCCAACATGATATCGATGGCGACTTTTTGCACGTTACTTATAAAACCTATATAAAGGTGTGCGCGAAAATTTACATTGGTGCAAATCTCTCGGAAGTAAAATGCTAATGTTACTGGGCTAATTAGAAATTCCATTCCTGCGCATTATGTAGATTCTTTTAGTGCATCATCAATTTCTTCTATAACATTTTTCTCTACTTAGAGCCAAAGGGGGTCCACAAACGAGACTGTCTAGACCGCTCGAGGGCGCCAAGAAAATTAAACAAGAATTTGGTGAATAAGTTTGTTTTCACATTGTTCTTGACAATGCACTGTTAGTATGTGATACAATGCCAAAAGTTTTTGGATTAGGAAAAGGTAAACTCACACTTTCAACAACAACAAGCAGTCGTTTTCAAACTAGGACAATCAAAGAAATTAGGAGGAAATCTGGAAAGAATTCTGGAAAACGTGGAGCTGTAGAGTCTCTGGACGGTGGATACGAGTAATAGCATAATAATATACTAAATGAGATTCGGCTTCGAAAAGTTCAAGTGTAATCTGAAGTACTGCTCCCACAAAAGACGCATGCACATTTCGCTGCTTAACTCTTGTGTAATCAGGTTCAACAGTAAATGGGTACCCAAATGAATTTACTTAGTTGGGATTACTGTGTTCATCCGACGTTGGTGGTCCCAAAAATGACAAACACGCTTTAGAGGACTCTAAAAATTCAAATAAGATCGGCCCGTTGATAAAAGAATTACAGGTGTACACTTTACAGTAGTATTCAAGGAGATAGTGGGCGATTGTAAATAAAATGTATGTCGCATTTTTACTCTAATATTATTATGTATAGTTTTGGTTATCGATAAAATGCTAGGGGCTGGGTTTTTGATTATCAATTCAGAGAATCATTAAAAAACTGTCATGTCAAAAAACTTTTATATAACATGTCACATAGGTTTATTATTTATTGTATATGCATTTGTTTATAATAAAATATACTTACACTAATTTTTAATTTATCTATTAGAATTTAGAATCAATTTAAGATGCTACAATACGCGTAAGAACAAATGAAAGAAATAGCGAGTCTTACTTTTCATTCTTGTGTTCCCGGGTAAGGCGTTTAAAAAAATGTTTTATTTCAGTATGGTATATCTATAGTGAACCCTGAAAAAAATAGTATTATTAATGTACTGATTTTGTTATTAGCTCTGATTATTAGATGATATTATTATTATGTGATAATATTATAAAATGTGATTTATTTTAAAATTCTAAAAGTTCGCTTGAAGAAATGTGTGAAAGGTAATAAATACATGTCAGAAAGGTTGTAAAACGATTTCGAGGGTTTATATTTGTTCTGACCTCTAAAGAGTAGTTGTTGCTTTCAATTTTACCCGCCTTTTCTCGTTAAGTATTATAAAGAACTATTTGAACCATGAAAATATTAATGGCATTTGATTTTTGACTTTTTATTATATTAGGGACTGTTGTTTTATATTATAAGCATAAAATAATACTTAATTATGTTGCTATTATGTTTACTAAAAGTATAGTAAATTTCTGTTTCTTACTAAGATGTAATAAATAATTATTTTAGTTTTGTATGAAATTTTATGTCATTTACACGTTAAACAATTCATATACCTACCTTCCAATCTAAAATAAGTTTTATTGCAAGCAAACATTTTAAAATTATATGAATTGTGTTTGAATTAATTTGTACTTACTTGGTTATTTAATATTAAATAATAGAGAGAAAAAAGGACTAGTTTAAATAGTCTTACCATAGTTTAATTTATAATATACCGTTTATTACTTATGTACATTACTCATCTTTAGTTTTAAATTTAAATTACATTTTTTCCTTGTTTTGATTAAAGGAGAAATAAGTTAAACAAATTCTTGAATTGCAATCAAATTTTCTTCAGTGATTTAATTTACTTACTCAAATAAAATAAAATATACAATTCTTTTAAATAGGTCCATGAACCAATTTATTACGGATGTAAACTTGGTATCAATTGAAGCAATTGAGATCTATGGTCCATTAGCAATTAATAATATATTTCCAAATATTGAGAAATTTAATTTATATCATATGAATATTCGTAGCATAAATAAAAATTTCGACGAATTAAATAGTATATTAAGTATCAAGAACAGTAAGGACAGTTTACCGATCGACGACAATGTTTGGCGACTGAGCGAAGCGAAGTCGCCAATATTGGAGGAGATCGGTAAACTCCTTACTGTTCGAGATGCTTATACTATTTTTTGTACGATCACTATGAATGCAAAGGTATTAACTAAGGAAATATCCCGAAGATGGTAAAAAAATAGATTTAAGATAATTTATTTTTGCCCTGTATATCAACCAAATATTAAGTAGGTTTTGTCGTTACCATGGATACGTTTGTAATTTTATTTTTGAATGTCACGATATTTTTGTCGTTACCATGGATACGTTTGTAATTACTATTATTTTTTAATGTTACGATATTTGTCAAATTTGTGAGAAGTGAATCTGAAAACGAATATAATTCGGATATTGAAAATGCCTAAGCAAATTTAAATAAAAAACATACACTTTTTTAATAGTTCAATAATTTAGAAAATAATGATTTTTCCGCGATCGCGAAAGAAACACCTAAAGATCATGCATTTATTCTATAAATTACATATAATTTACTTACCGTTCTGTTTTTGACAGAACTGAACGGTAAGTAATTACTTACCGACGCGTTTTTGCTTAACAACCAGTAAATATAACCTACTGTTCTAAAACCAAGTATGGTAAACAATTCGAAATAGCATGGTCGTACAAAATAGTATATTAAGTATCAAGAACAGTAAGGACAGTTTACCGATCGACGACAATGTTTGGCGACTGAGCGAAGCGAAGTCGCCAATATTGGAGGAGATCGGTAAACTCCTTACTGTTTGAGATGCTTATACTATTTTTTGTACGACCATTATGAATACAAAGGTATTAACTAAGGAAATATCCCCGAAAAAAATAGATTTAAGATAATTTATTTTTGCTCTGTATATCCACCAAACATTAAGTAGGTTTTGTCGTTACCATGGATACGTTTGTAATTACTATTATTTTTGAATGTCACGATATTTGTCAAACTCGTGAGAATGAGTGAATCTGAAAACGAATGTAATTGGGATATTGAAGAGGCCTGAAAAAATTTAAATAAACAACATACATTTTTTTAAATAGTCCAATTATTTAGAAAATAAATGATTTCTCGCGAAAGAGACATCTAAAGATCATGCATTTATTTTATAAATTACATATAATTTACTTACCGTTCTGTTTTTGACAGAACTGAACGGTAAGTAATTACTTACCGACGCGTTTTTGCTTAGCAACCAGTAAATATAACCTACTGTTCTAAAACCAAGTATGGTAAACAATCCGAAATAGCATGGTCGTACAAAAAATATATTTAAGTCAATTACAAACAGAATTAGATTGTTTAATTTTAACGGAAACGTGGAAAATACATCTTACGGAATTACTAGATTAATTAATTATTCCAGGATTGATTAATTTGGGTTAATAATTACGTAAAACAATTTCAAATCATTCAAAAAAATTTGTGCGTATTATTTTAAATAAAGAACCCACTTGCTCATGAGAATGTTTTTACCAAGAAGCTAAAATACTACATTCTCGTCAGATATTTTTTTAATAGTAGTCTTATAGTCTTATATACATATCAAAATAAACAAAACTTGATCATAATTGATCATAACTATGAAACTAGAACAAAACTATTTACTTTTAAGACTCCATTATCAACTAAATCCGGAGGACAAAGAACTTATACTTATCTCACTCCTAGACTTTTATAATTACCTACCGCAAGAGATTATATAGATACATAATATTAGGAATAACGAAAAAAAAATTTGTTTGAAATTGGCGTAAGAGAAATAAAAAAATTATTTTGTTGAATGAGTCATTTTGGCTGCAACATATTCTATTTAATTTAATTGGATATCAATACTTCAGATTGATACATGTATCTACTTATATTTAATAAGTACTTCTTATACATGTAGTTAATAATACAGGCGTGCAATATTATAATTTAAAAAAAATACATTTGTGTTCTTGTATTCTTGTGTATTGTTTTTAAAATGCTAAAGTAAAGATGTTTTTAAGTTCTCTAAGTGATTTAAATTTCAGGTAAATTAATATTTCTTTCTTAATAATGTATCAATCAAAAAGTTTACACTTTTATTTTACAATGATTTTTTACAAACTAAATAAATGGATTATTAAGAATCAAGACTTTTTCAGGATTAACTTGAAATATAATAAGATAAGAAAGGAATTCTAACGTTTCTTCCCTACTTCCAAAACAATATTACGAACAACAGATTTTTAAAGCGTCATAAATATGTCTAACGATTCGTTTCGCCTTAAATTCAATATCAGCGAAAAAGAATAAGACAACATACAGTACAACAGAGTAAGAAAGAGCCAGATGTTTCTTTCACAGCGACAACGTTGCAGGACGTCAAAATACCGAATTCCACATTAACGTATATCTCTGGGACGTCCTTTAGTCGGAAATACTTATATGGATATACAGTGGACGTTGTAAGACTGTATTATGTGCGGACGTCGAATGGCGGTGTATATTAACTTCTTTATTTTTGATTTTATTCAAAATCTAACTCGCACACGTAACACTACTATGTGAGATAGTGTATATACACGAACTAAATCTTCTCTAACGTTATTAGTTGTGGTGGACGTCCAATTACTTAGATATGAAAGGACGTCCATTTGTTAGACTGATGTAAATATATATATATATATATATATATATATATATATATATATATATATATATATATATATATATATATATATATATATATATATATATATATATATATATACATCCCGGTATCATTTCCACGTCCGCAGATGGAAACGTAATCCCGCGTCCACCAGAAGGAATCGACTTTCTTAAAGTTTTATTGATGTATATCGTTCTTCTCACATCTTATAATAGGGTATGCGGTCAAGATTTCTTCTAAAACGATTTTTATGATATACATTTTCTCATATATTAAGCCATCATTTGAGGGTCCGTTAGATTTACATTTAATTCTAAGTCCGTTTATACGAATTCGTACATTCTATATGTAAAGTTGGGTCCGGCAGCGTTGTCAGATTGCTGAGGTATGTTAATACTCGTCAACCGAATGTTTTTCATGCATCTCGCCATCATTTCAAAGTCCGTCGTATATCCGACCTTTAAATTTGAGCCAGACAGTCTTGTCTCCCGACAGCGAATCCCGGTAGCGAAGCGAGAGAGTATGTAATTTAAAGATAGTGATATAGTTGAAGTTCTTGAAAACCGTTTTGGTTACGTAACATTTTTATTATTTAATTAATTCAATTTAATGTTAATATTAGTTAAATTTGTAAGTTTTTTTTGTGTGTTTAGGCTGAATGGCTGATGCAGTTTCGGACTGGCCCGCCGGGCAACCGGGCAATTGCCCGGTGGGCCCCTCTGGAGATCGAAAAGTGGGGCCCGAAGACCCCAAGAGCAATTTAAAAAATTCAAATTTTATTAACTCTTGACGAATAGCCAGACATCGTGAATACAAGAATCAACTGTCTGTTAAAAATTAAAATTAAATTAAAAGTTGTAATAGTAATATTTAAGTAATTAGTAATAGTTGTTGAAATTGAATAAAACTTCATGGGATTTAATTTCAAATTTATTTTTTACAAATTCATCAAGACGTTACGATAACTATTTGTTTTCTTTATTAATTAAACCATTAGTTCTTCTTAATTCTATGCCTTTCTACCGTTAAGTGTAAGGCCATATCTATTTTTCTGTTCTTTCGCTGTCTCTTAACGGGAAAAATTATTGGAGGCTGAAAATTGACATAGATATTGGCGAATACATACTGTCTAACAAATTGAACCCCGAGTTGAATAAGTTGTGCTAGAGCCGCCATCGTGGAGAAAAAAGACAAAATGAAAAATTATAAATAACTCGATTTTGGTAGGTTTTACGAAAAAAATGCACGAGAACCTTTTTACTGCATGTAAAGTTTCTCACAATGGTTTTGTTTTATTTAGCTTCGACTGACAGTTCTGGAGACATAGCATCAAGAATGTAGGCTGTATTTTCCTTAAGAAACGCACATAATAAATATCTTGCAATGATTATGGGCATGACGGTAATTTAATTACACAATATATACACGAGTTTGAAGAGTCTCAACACAAGTCCAAATGTAAAAAACACATATGGCTATTAAACAGCTGCAAATATGCAAATATTTGGGCTACTGTAGAATTTACTGAAAAAATGCCATGCACCCAACAAAGTGAACCTTTAGTAGACCACACCCGACAAGACCGTTCTCGGGACGCTGAAATGTCCAGATCAGATAGCAGGGAGAGGGGGAAGTTAAATTCCTTTAAAGTGACCTTTTGACTTACCTAAGCTTTAATGAAAGCTTAATTTAGTCTCGGCAAACGGACAAAAGGGTTCTCCAGACGTCGAATAATACAGATTATATGACGGGGGGGACTTTAAAACTTCATTTAACCTGCGAACGCTAATCGGTGGTCAAATCCAGTACACAAGGACGATACAATCTTGGAACGTCAAACTATCCAGATGATATGGTGAGGTTGGGCGAAGGGTGGAGGTAGAATTTATGTAGATTCCGTGTTACAACGCAGCCACCCCACCGCAAATCAAAAGTTTCCTAGACCTGCTAGAAGCACCATTCAGTAGCAGAGTCATTAACACACACGATGGTTCTCGGGACTCTGAAATGTCCAGATCAGATAGCAAGGGATGGAAGGAGGAGTTAAATTTCTTTGAAGTGACTCTGACTTGCCTAATTCTCACTCACTCAATTAAAGTTACTCTCATTGACTCACTCATTTGGACTCACTTATATGGATTCACTTACTTGAACTCAGTCATTTGGACTCATTCACCTGGTCTCACTTACTTAAATTCACTCAGCTGGACTCACTCACTTGAACTCATTCACCTTAACTCACTCTCTTGGACTCACACACCTGGACTATTTTCCTAGACTCTCCCACTTGGGCTCACTGTCTTAGACTCACACACCTGGACTATCTTTCCTGAATCCACCCACTTGGACTAACTCACCAGGGTTCACTTTCTTGGAATCACTCACTTGGAATCACTCTCTTGGATTCGATCTCTTAGACTTACTCATTTGGACTCAGTTATATGGACTCCTTTACTTAAAATCATTTACTTGAACTCAGTCATTGGGACTCACTCACTTGAACTCATTCACTTGGACTCACTTGCTAAAACTCACACACCTGGAATCACACACTTTATTTATCTGGCTCATTTATCTGGACTCATTTAATTGAACTCGCTCACTTGAATTCACTCGCTTGGACTCACTTACCTGGACTCACTCTCTTGAATTCACCCTCCTAGACTCACTCTCCTGTACTTACCCACTTCGGCTCACTTAATTGAACTCACTCACTTGAACTCAGTTTTTTGGACTCACTCACTAAAACTCACTCTCTTGAACTCACGTTCTTAGACTCACCCACTTGAACTCGAGTGAGTCCACGTGAGTGGGTGCAAGTGAGTGAGTCCAAGTGAATAAGTCCAAATGACTGAGTTCAAGTAAATGAGTTCAGATAAGTAAGTCCAAGAGTGTGAGCCGAAGTGAGTGAGATCAAGTGGGTGGATCCAGGACAGTGAGTCAAAGAGAGTGAGTCCAAGGGAGTGAGTCCTGGTGAGTGAGTCCAACAGAGCGAGTTCAATTGGGAGAGTCCAGAAGAATGAGTCAAAGAAAGTGAACCTAAGGGAGTGAGTCTAGGTGAGTAAGTCCAGGTCAATGAGTCCTGATGCATGAGTCCAAGTGAGTGAGTCCAGGTGTGTGAGTCCACGGCAGTGAGCCCAAAGGAGTGAGTGCAGATGAGTTAGTCCAAATGAATGAGTCCAAGAGAGTTAGTCGATGTCAGTGAGTGAATCCAGGTAAGTGATTTTAAGCAAGTAAGTGATTTTAAGTAAAGGAGTCCATATAAGTGAGTCCAAATGAGTGAGTCTAAGAGATCGAATCCAAGAGAGTGATTCCAAGTGAGTCCTGGTGACATTGTCCAGGTGAGTGAATTTAAGCAAGTGAGAAGTGAATGAGTCCAATCGAATGAGTCCAAATGATCATGATCGTTTTGTCATGATTGAGTTCAACTAAATGAGTCCAAATGAGTGAGTCCAAGTGATTGCGTCCAGAAGAGTGGTACCCCATGTGAATGAGTCCAAGTGATTGAATCTAAATGTCTGAGTTTAAGAAAGTGAGTCCAAGTGAGTGAGTCCACGTCAATGAGTCCTGGTGAATGAGACTAGGCGTGTTAGTCCAAAAGAGTGAGCACAAATGAGTGAGTGCAGATGAGGTAGTATATGAGTGAGCCCAAATGAGTGAGTTCAAGTGAGTGAGTCTATGTACGTGAGTCCTGGTGAGTGAGTTAGTCCAAGTGAGTTCAAGTGTGTGAGTCCAGGTGAGTGAGTTTAAGCAAGTGAGGGCAAGTGAATGAGTCCAAATGACTGAGTTCAAGTAAATGAGTACATAAAAGTGAGTTCAAATGAGTGAGTCCATGAGAGTAAGTCCTAGTGGCGAGTTGAAGTGAATAAGTCCAAACGAGTTAGTCCAAGTGAGTGAGGTCAATTAAGTGAGTTTAAATGACTGAGTTCACGTGAGTGAGTCCAAGAGAGTTAGTCCAAGCGAATGAGTTCAACTAAATGAGTCCATATAAGTGAGTCCATATAAGTGAGTCCATATAAGTGAGTCCATATAAGTGAGTCCATATAAGTGAGTCCATATAAGTGAGTCCATATAAGTGAGTCCAAATGAATGAGTCCAAGAGAGTTAGTCGATGTCAGTGAGTGAATCCAGGTGAGTGATTTTAAGCAAGTGAGTGATTTTAAGTAAAGGAGTCCATATAACTGAGTCCAAATGAGTGAGTCTAAGAGATCGAATCCAAGAGAGTGATTCCGAGTGAGTGAGTCCATGTTAGTGAGTCCTGGTGACATTGTCTAGGTGAGTGAATTTAAGCAAGTGAGTCCAAATGATCATGATCGTTTTGTCATGATTGAGTTCAACTAAATGAGTCCAAATGAGTGAGTCCAAGTGATTGCGTCCAGAAGAGTGGCACCCCATGTGAATGAGTCCAAGTGATTGAATCTAAATGTTTAAGAGTTTAAGAAAGTGAATCCAAGTGAGTGAGTCCACGTCAATGAATCCTGGTGAATGAGACTAGGCGTGTTAGTCCAAAAGAGTGAGCACAAATGAGTGAGTGCAGATGAGGTAGTCCAAATGAGTGAATCCAAATGAGTGAGTTCAAGTGAGTGAGTCCAAGTGATCGAGTCCAAGAAAGTGATTCCAAGTGAGTGAGTCCAGGTGTGTGAGTCCACGGCAGTGAGCGCAAAGGAATGAGTGCAGATGAGTTAATACAAATGAATGAGTCCAAGAGAGTTAGTCCATATGAGTGAGTCAATTCAGGAGAGTGATTTTAAGCGAGTGAGTTTAAGTAAAGGAGTCCATATAACTGAGTCCAAATGAGTGAGTCCAAGAGATCGAATCTAAGAGAGTGATTCCAAGTGAGTAAGTCCATGTTAGTGAGTCCTGGTGATATTGTCCAGGTGAGTGAAATTAAGCAAGTGGGACCAAGTGAATGAGTCCAATCGAATGAGTCCAAATGACTAGTTTAAGTAAATGAGTCCATATAGGCGAGTTTAAATAAGTGAGTCCAAGTTAGCGAGTCCATGAGTGAGTTCAATTAAGTGAGTTTAAATGACTGAGTTCAAGTGAGTGAGTCCAAGAGAGTTAGTCCAAGCGAATGAGTCAAAATGACTGAGTTCAACTAAATGAGTCCAAGTGATTGAGTCCAGGAGAGTGGTTCCAAGTGAGTGAGTCCATGTACGTGAGTCCTGATGAGTGAGTTAGTCCAAGTGAGTTCAAGTGTGTGAGTCCAGGTGAGTGAGTTTAAGCAAGTGAGGCCAAGTGAATGAGTCCAATCAAATGAGTCCAAATGACTGAGTTCAAGTAAATGAGTACATATAAGTGAGTTCAAATGAGTGAGTCCATGAGAGTAAGTCCTAGTGGTGAGTTGAAGTGAATGAGTCCAAATGAGTTAGTCCAAGTGAGTGAGGCCAATTAAGTGAGTCCTTATAAGTGAGTCCATATAAGTGAGTCCATATAAGTGAGTCCAAATGAATGAGTGCAAGTGAGTGCATCCAGGAGATTGAGCCCAAGTGAATGAGTCGAAGTGGTTGAATCTAAATGACTAAGTTTAAGCAAGCGAGTCCAAGTGAATGAGTTCAAGTGAGTGAATACAAGTGTGTGGATTCCAAGTGAATGAGTCCAGACAAGTGAGATCAAGAGAGTGAGTCCTGGTGAGCGAGTCTAAGTGAGTGAGTCCAAGTAAGTAAGCCGAGGTGGATGAGTCCAGGAGAGTTAGTTCAGGTGTGTGAGTCTAAGAGAGCGAGTCCAAGTGAGTGAGTCCAAATGAGTGAGTCTAAGTGAGTGAGTTCATATAAGTGAGTTTAAGCAAGTGAGCCTAAGTAAGTGAGTCTAAATGACTGAATTGGTCACACGTGGGCGAGTCCAGGTGAGTGAGTCTAAGTGACTGAATCCAAGCGAATGGGTCATGTGTGTAATGCCAAGTGAGTTAGTCCAGGTGAGTGATTCCAATTGAGTGAGTACAAGTGCGTGAGTTCAAGTGAGTGAGTCCATGTGGGCGAGTACAAGTTAGTAAGTCCAAGTGAGTGAATCTAAGAGAGTGATTGCAAGTGAGTAAGTCTAAGTGCGTGAATTCAAGTGAGTAAATCCAAGTCAATAAGTCAATTTAAGTGAGTGATTCCAAGTGCTTGAGTTTCAGTGAGTAAGTCCAAGCGGGCGAGTCTAAGCGAGTGAATCTAAAAGTGCAACAGCCAGCTAAAATGAGGATTCCGTGATAGAAATAGAAGCCGACGAACTAATACGATGTTGGGCTCGTATCACAGTTGTCACCAATTCCAAGAAGAATTCTACAACACATAAGGAAGTCATTTTAAGGCTAAATATTCTTAAGGCACAGAATCAGCGATTGGTGTCGTCAAACCCTAACTGAATACATTTTTGAGATTGTTAACGACAGTTAAATAATGAAATGCTCAAGTCAAACTCTTCAATAATGAACTATCTGAATTGAAAGTTCCTTTACTCTCTCATAATATAAAATATGTCTGGTTAGTGTGGGCTTTCTTACAGCCCATTACCACCAGAAGCACATTTCAGTAGCTGCTCCTACACCTGGCCATCGGCCACATCGTATAATGTGGTTTAGAATACATGTCATGGGCTGACATCAGATGGTTGACGTTGCATGGTGTGCCTGTGCAACGAGTCTTAGATTTAGACCCATTAGGCAACATCTTAGGCAGCGGTAGCCTAATTATATGTTTAGTATTTTGGGTATAAGGTGCATTACAAGATTACCAACCTTATTTGTCAGTTAGAACTGCCAATTAAGGTTAACTTTAAGTTGTATTGGTTTTCAGGATTTATTGGAAGTTCAAACAGACAATCAGGGTTAATTTCCGGTTGAAAGATTTGATTACGTCTAATTGTGAGTTTGAACTGACAATAAGGACTAATTAACCACTGAACCAAACAAAATAACGATGAAACACCCTGTATGTTTATTTCTACTGCCTAATTTTAGGCCTTCCAGAGTAAATAAAGTTCTTGAGAAATGTTGGTAATTGAAGGTCACAATGAAAATCTACAGCGCAAATGACAATGAAGTAACCTAATTAAAAATAGTCGTATTCCTAGAAATACTAGATAAATACCTAAATATACTAAAGACAAAGCAAGGAAAAACAAATTTAATACTACTATAAGGAGATTGTTTTAAGGTAACTAGAAAATAAGAACAACGTGTGAATTTTCTCTACTAAAGAAAAATAATTAAAATGTAAGGGTTTTATTACACTTTCTATGAAATAATAATTTTAATTCCATAATCACTTTTAGTTTTACATTGTACAATGGTTCGTCTCAAAAAATGTTTAAAACACCATCAAAATTCGTTAAAATAATGCTTAAAATACTTTGTGCCATTGTTTTTATGAGTAATGAAATTTAACTACTATGCAATTAATGAAAACTAGATAAGTGGTATTCAAAGTATTTATCTTCGATATTTATTTCTATAATTTTACCTCCAAAAAGTATTACTGCGTCTAGAGCGCGAATATTGATTTTACTTTTACGAGTCTTACTCATTCTAAAAGCAGTATCGCGTTAAATTAGAATAGCAGCGTTGTCACATGTAGGACCTGAGTTTGCATATGAAATATATGTGTGATATACGCGTTTGAGTATATATTTAGCGCTCCAAGCGGAGGGATGCAAAACTACAAACGCATATAAAAATTCATTTTGCATTCAATTTCACGTCCAGACCGAAAATAATGTTTTTTGTCTATAAGCTCTGCATGACCCCTAGATACCGAAAAACGAGTTAAAATGGGCTGGTAATTCCAGGTCCGTATAAGGGACTTGGAATTACAGGTGGACTTGGTATTAAATGTAACTCGTAAATGAACGGACCTGAAAATGATAGACGGATAAATATATATATATATATATATATATATATATATATATATATATATATATATATATATATATATATATATATCCATTCCCCTTATACCGCATTTCGCAGTGTCGGGGTTCCACACAAACTCTTATGGGAGTGCAACGGAGGTAATGGAGCTATTGTAGCAAGTACATTACGCTCCCCCATACTTTATCACTCATACAACTTTCATACCTTAAGCTAAGGAGCTCAAACACGATCGTACTAAATTTTTAAAATTCAGTCGCAACCGAGGTTTGAACCCCTGTCCCTCTGAACGAGAGGTAGGATCTCTACCACTCGACCACGGAGGGCCTATATATATATATATATATATATATATATATATATATATATATATATATATATATATATATATATATATATATATATATATATATATATATATATATCTATCTATAGAGGCCTACCATGCGTCCGGACCAAAAGCGTAGCGCCCAGCGTCCGGCGTATATAAGTGTATATAAATGATGGTATCAGTCAGCGTCTTTTGCAAGCTATAGGTTTATTCAGCGTCTGTTTATTTTATGCAAGCTATAGGTTTATACAGCGTCCATTTATTTTTTCAGTATTGGCCAGCCTGCTTGAATTCCTTTGCCTGTCTGCGGTGTCGAGTTACTCTCTGCATTTCTGAGTAAAGATTGCGTCATTTAAACTGGCAAAAATAATTCTATTTTATTAACGCTATGTAATAAATACTTTTAGTTTCGTTTCTGTATGTGTATGAATTTTATTTAGAAGGCTTTCAGATTTAAAATATTATATGCATAAAAACATCATAAAACTCGAAATATTATTGGATTTATATGAAATTTTATAGAAAGGGATTTTTGAGGTCGCTGATTTCAAATTTGTTGTCAACGTTAGCAAATTTTGAAAGGACGTATGAAATATGAAGTCCATAGTAATTAAAATCTAAAATACTAAAGTATTTTAAAACATTTTGTTTCCGTTTACATTTTAAAGTTTTCCATCGACGGTGTCCAACAATTACTGCTGTAGAAATCGATTTACATATTTAAACTATCATCTTTAGTAATAAGTTCAGTGAATAGTAGAAAGTAATTATTACAGTTTTTACATGCATGCAAACACAGTCTGAAATTCTAGCCATTGTCCATTACCCTAATATCCATCGTTCGAGAAATTATTTTTTTAAATAAAATCTACACATTTTTGAAATGTCAACATCATAACGTACACTTTTAACATAACTAGATTTACAGTACAAAATCAGATTTTTAGCTCTGTTCTTTGCCGAAAAAATGTAAATGTTTTCAAAATTCTTTAAAAATTATAAAAAGTACGGAATTTTTGGCAATTTCCCAATTCTGAATCTGTTCACTAACTGAGAATTCGAATTAAGTGTCATTTGTGAATTAAGTGACACAATAATCAGCATTTGTTTTTTACGTGTGCTAGAATTGGTTTTAAAGTTCGACTACTGTTTTAGTAGAAGCAAATCGACCAGCTATCGTGATTCCCGTATGAACTGAAAGGCAAAAATGTATGGATGTTTTTATATGATAGCCTATGTATTGGGGTAGAAGTTCCGACAATTCGTCAAAAAATCGTCCTGTGCAGGGGTGCTGTAGGGGTGATTTTAGATCAAAATCGACAATTTTTAAAATCCACACTTTAATATTTATATCGCAATATCTTGGGAACTAATTGCGATATCGTTGTAGTTCTTTTTTTAAATTAATGCTCAAACATGAGCGCTTCTAACTATATAAAGCAGATTAATAAAATTTGTTTAATTAATTTAAACAATATGTCTGAACTTGAAATTTAGCTTTTCGTGTAATGTAAATTACACTAAGTGACAAAGTTTCTTATCTTTGGAAATTCTCCTATACATCCTGCGGAAGAATTAATGGTAAAGGTTTCAAAAAGTTTTTAAAAAAAGAATTATAAACTTATGTTTAATAGTTTTGGAGATATCGATTGTTTTGTGAAGCGCTGTGATAGCGCGTGGCACAACTCCTTACAGGCTTCGTAAATACGTGCAACGATTCATTTATACGAACTATTTATGTTTGTAATTTTGTAATGTCTTCATACAAACGTAATATAAGAGTTTGGAAAAAAAGAAAGCAAGATTGTTTAAAGTATAGAATGTTTGAAAAGCCAATAAATAGCGATTAAACAGCAAAAAAACACAGTTTACTACAATTTATATTTAATATTAAGTTGAACCGTTACCAAGAGTTTCCTCTAAAAGGTCAATGTTGTTTCCAGCAAATTGAATAAATCTTCCTCTTATTAATTGTGATGGAACAATGTTTTTCATTTTCGTAGAATTTCAGATTGTGCAACGGAGTTTCTAATTCTCATGATATTGATATTCCTATAAGGTAGAGAATGCCCACAGGAATGAAGGGTTTCGATGATTTTGCTTGATTTAGTCTCTTGATGAACCAGTGAACCCAAAGCGGCGTGTTTTGGAGTATGCTTTTTAAAATTGGAATGACAGTAAATTATGTCTTGACAAATATTCAGAACAACATTTTTTTTCCTTTCATCGTCTGAATCTTCGACTAGCAACTGTATTAATAAAAACAGTTTATCTGGAATGTACTCTCTAAAACTATTGCTACTTAAATCTTTGTAGTTGTCCAATCCCTTTACTTGTGACATATCACTTTTAATGCTGTTGCAGAGATTGACGATCTCAGATATTTCAGAACAACCAATTTGCAAGAAATCGTAAGATTGCAGATCATCTTTCTGTTCGATCTCAATTATCTGTGACTTTCACAAGATTTAAACAAATTCTCTGCTATATATTTAGCTTGAAAAGTTTTAATATTTTTTTACTTGTAAAACTAGAGTAACACCTTTGATGCCAGTCTAACTCATGACTTTGAGAGGAATTAATAATGCCTAGAACTTTATTTAAAAATTCATCATGACCAGGATCTACATTTAGCTGATTTAGCCTTAATTGAACACTATTTTTAAATGTTAAGAATAATTTTGGAGCACTTGAAACTAAATTGTCCGCTTGTTGACAAGTTATGCAGGTTTTCTGTTTTTTCTTGCGATATTGAATCGTTTTTATCTTTGATTCTAATTCGCTTTCCGAGCTACTTGTTACTTCCATGATTTCCAATTCTAAAATATAATATTCGAACGAAATAAAATAAATGACTACTACCAAATTATGTTAAACTGTTGTTTTGAGTAAGAACATTATAAAATGGTGAAAAATAATACTTACAATTATAGGAGTTCAAGGTAAGTAAACAATGTGATGCAAAAACAGTCTTATTAACCTCTCGAAACAGACACACTTTTATTTAAAGAAAGCACCCTTCAAACAGTCACCACAGTTTCAACCACTGAATGACAAAATCAAACTAAAATTCCAGACTAATAATTTCACATCTGTCAGGGTTTTCATAAAACTATAATAATAAACACAAGCATACGTCTAAAATTCAACGGTCCGTTTAAAGTTATGGGAAGATATAATTAATAAATTATTAACCTACCATAACAAATTTAAATGGGTCAACTAATAAGTTACCAACTTTTGTAACTGCTTATACATATGTACACACAAAGAATTTTCCAATTTATAGCAGTTAAATAATATATTTAATAACAAAGGGTAAAAAATATGAATAGTAAGAAATAACAGGAAGCATTATTTGATGCATGTATGGATAGTTTGTTGAGCGCTGCGGTGTACGGGGGTATACGACGTTTTAAGAGGGGGAATATGCAGAGCTTTACGTTTCATCAAATATCTCCCTTATTAAGAGAGATAATTAAGAAAATTAAAAACCATCAGATAGCGCTACTATTGAGTAATAATGTTTATACAGTATGATTCTTTGATAAAGTCGACGGTTTTCGAGAAAATTGAGTGCAAACAAAAATTACAATTTACAGAAATTGCCGCTTTTGAGATAATCGCTCTTGAAATATTTCTCGCCCGTATACTGCCGTGTTAAATTATTTAAGTCTTCTTAAACATTGTTTATTTCTAATACTCGCATTTAATTACCGATGGTACCATCAGAAAGCTTATAATAAATAGAATATTACTACAAAAAATCAGAAATTGATGGTTTTATCATAAAACCACCCCTAGAAGACCCCTGCACAGAACGATTTTTTGACGAATTGTTGAAAGTTCATCCCCAAGACATAAACTATCATAAAAATGCATGCATACATTTTTACCTTTCCGTTCACACGAAAATCGTAAATAAGCGGCTTTTGTTTCATATTTTCCTCTACTATTTATTACTGCGAGAATTGTAGGTAATACAGACAAAATTAGATTTATCATAAACAAGTAATAATAATAATGCAAGTTCTTAATAAAAAATAATTTAAAACGTTTATTTTCAGAGACATTAAAAAAAGTAAAATGACCGTGGAAGCAACTATGCTAAAGTATAATAGCATATACAGGATTACGTCACTTTATGTTAAAATAAACAAAGACAGAAATTTTGGGAAATATAATCCATAATAATGCTTGTCACCTACATAATATCGCTTTACACGGAAATGGCGTAGTGCAAAGGTTTCTTATTTTGCTACGACTTGTTATTAATAAACAACAGCATTTTTATAGGAACGTCTTTTATGCTTATATTGAATTATTCCCGATACGATTATTTTTTATACATGAATTACGTACTTCTAATTTACTAATAAGTATTTATAAGTTTATAAGATTTGCCGAAGTTGTTGCTCACATTCTATAAGAAGACAGCACCTTAAGGAAAAGAAGTTGTAAAAAAGGCTGCAAAGTTAGAAAATGTAACAGTTTTATCGACCTTACTGAATATTTCTGAATTTGTTTCTCGTCATGCAGTTCTATGCAATATCGACTCCTTTGCCTTCTTCAACATACCAATACAAATCAGCTTGGGACAACGTATGATAGCCTAATAAAAACAGGATGCCAATAAAACTGAAAAGTTCTTGCCTTGTAAATATAAAATCGTGTGTATTATTTATCATGAGCCTACTTTACAAAAAATGGCAATACTATATTTTCAACTTTATCATCAAAAAGTTTTAGAAAAAATATCCAGCGGTGATTGACCTGCCAAATGATTTTTTAGCTGTTCAATTTTTTGTGTTCTCTTCGTCGGGCAAGTTCTGATACAAAAAGAAACCATCTCTGCACTTAGGTTTCTGGTTATTTGTTTTGAGTAAACTTGAGAATGTGAAAAGAAGAAGAAAGCATTTAAGTAAAAAAAACTGAAAACAATACAGTTAAGAAAACACCTGAAGAAAAACTAAGGTCCATCTCTGAATAAAAAAAACACAGGGAAACGTTTTGTTGGACTTGAACCTGGAAAAGGAATAAGCAATGAGAAATAAGCAATCCGTACTCTAGTTTTGCATGACTCGCTGGTGAAACCTTGGAGAGTTGTTGGAGGTCGAAAAAACCAACGGAAAAGATTTTTAAGTACATTGTTGATGTCCAATGATATACACTACCGTCTTTATAGTTTAGCAAATAAAACAATTGGCATTGCACACAAAACAAAATTGTCATACAAAACAAAAATATTCTACAGTACATTCTCTCGATGCCATCCCTATGTTATTACCGTCTATATCAGGGATCCCCGAACCGTCGATGGCGAGGTACTAGTAGCTCGCGGGGACATTTTCGGTAGATCGCGTTAACGCTCCGGATGGCTAACCATGATTCCTCCACTGAGCTGTTGATGACAAAAAAGAAGTCCATCCTTCTCATTAAAGTTAATAAGTCTGATAAAAAATCTGTTATTACATTTGTTATTTATTACTAGCAATACTTCAATTTCTTTCTTATGTACAATTCAATTTCAGTTTCTTTTTGTTATATACAGTTTAATTAAAATTGATTTCATATTTACTAGAAATGTAAGTTTATAGGCAATAAACAAATGTAAGATTTTTTAAAAAAGTTGGTAGTTCTCTTGACTAGTAGCTCATAGTAGGATTTAAAAACGGTGCAGTAGCTCAGAAGCTTCATAAGTTTGGCGACCACTGGTCTATATTATGTATGCAAACCTAATGAAATAAACAGAGCTACCTGTTTGTACAAGCAACGCGCAAACATAAGCTTCAAACCACCAAACTAAAACCACTAAAACTTGTAGATAATGACAATTCCTATGAACTCCTGTAACATGTAGTAACGCATTGTGTATGTATGGCAGGTGTCTGAAATGTCAAAATAAAATGAAAAAATAGTTGAATTTAATGTTAAGATTGCAGCTACTTCCTTCTTTCGTCCACCAATAAAATGATTTCTCCCGTCATCCATTTCTGTTTTGCTCTCGGATCTTGGATTCCCAATTCATTTTCTTGTACTTCATGTATTACGTTTTTAATAGACTGCCAAGAGTTTTTCATTGTTTCTGTTGTTTCCAATTGTACTTAGTTTCCTTAAATTTACTATTTGACACTCTTACTGTTGTTATTCTCTTACACTTGTTATTTCCTGTTTTATCTCTCTGGTTCTCCCAGTTTCTCAAAGTTAGGCCTTGTTTTGTTTCTTTCTCTTCTGGATTTTCTTCAATTTAATATCAAGTTTTCCAGCTACGGCGTTTGCGATCAGATCCGATGTATGATCCAGGATAACTTTTTACACCTATAATCCCGTTTCTATATCGTTTATCAATCAGTATGTAATTTATTTGATTATCATTTCCTATGATATTTCCTTCATTGTCTCTTGGTCCTTTCTAAGTGTATAATCGCCTTTCTGGGAATTGGAACCAAATGTTTGCTACCATTTTAACAGCCTTGGTAGTGTAATGTCTGGCGTGCCGGACTTTCACCCAAGCGGCCCGGGTTCGACTCCCGGCGCTGGCAGATCTGGTTAAGGTTTTCTGCAGTTTCCCTTAGCTGTAACACAAATGTGGGATTTGCGCTGTTCCATCTATAAGTCGGCTGCAGCCGCACATTGGGCCTACATAATAATAATAATCGCCCCCTCCCTCCCGCACAAGCTTATAGCTTCTGGGGCCTTGGTTAAGGTTATGGGTTGTAGTAATTATTATTATTATTATTATTATTATTAAGTTTTCTTCATTAAAGAACTGTACCAGTATAGGGATATACTGGTACTCCTGTCGTTCCGTTTGCCAATACCATAGTCTCCAACAATATCTTCAACTCTTCCTTTACCTATCCTTGCGTTGAAGTCGTTCATGATTACATCCGCTTCATTCTTTTTGGTAATTCCTAGTAGGTAATTTTTACATCATGAATGAAAAACTCATGCAGTATGGAGTATTTTCGAGCAACTTATATTAAGATGAATAGATGGTTCCATATCTTGGACGGCACTCATGCAAAATGTTTCTAAACGTAAAACCGGTAAGATTCTATTGTAGACAAGAACCATAACCATAATATTTTCCTTGACAACTTCTTTTCTTTTATTCAACATGCACGCACTATGGTGCTGAACCATTGAAAACTGCAAAAAGATATGACGGAAAAGAAAAGAAAAAAAAGTACTTTACTGCTCAAAAGCTACTGTACTATCAAAACAAAAAGAAATAGAGACGTTAACGCAGAAAATGAAGTAAAAGCCTTCCCAAAGATCTCGTATGGTTTCTCTATTTCTTACAAAATCAAATGTAACTGAACTAAAGGGTTCAGTGTGATGTGATGAAAAAGTATATCACATGCCCAAAGAAATTCAGTTTGCTAATGCAGAAAAAAATCCAACCTATTGCTTGGGTTGGAGGGTTTTATCTCCTAAAAGTGGTACTCTCATGTATTGGACTGAACCTCAAAGACTGTGGTGCTTAGAAAATCCTTGTTCAGACATTATAATTGGAATGCTTTGTGAATGCTGTTTTCAATTTTGAAACGTTTACAGTTATACCAGTGTACGAATATCAACGCTTGTTGGACAAAGTAAAATTGCTATAAAACAACATCGAGTGACATTAAAAAATATTTTGAAAGACTCATAGAAAATGAGAAGCAGAAAAGAGCTGGATCCTACGTGCATGCAGTATAAGGGAGTGTTTATATGATGTGTCATATTACGCAGGTTTTAAAGTTTTTTTAACTTTGTTATATAATACTTCAGATATTGTAGCAAATCTGGGAATGTATAATATATAATGTTACAATGCGTTTTCTATATTAAAAATTTTTAAATTTAGCACAACATTTTTTTATGTATGCCGTAGATACATAAACGAATCGTGAAATGGCAATGTAATAATCACTGTTATAAAAGATACATGACTTTTTATAATAAAAATTGGTCAGACATAAAATCTTATTTGCCTTTTAATCTACAACGGTAGTTTAGTTGCATTCGTTACTATAAACAAGCCTTGAGGAACAAAAACAATTAATTCTAAAGTTCGCATGTTGACTATATAGAATTCTTAGAACGTGTTTATTTTAAAATATTTAATTTTTAAATGATCCGAATGAGTGCTGCATAAATAAATTATTTTTTACAAGTACTTTATATGAACTACAGCTGTAAGGTTTATCAAATTAATAATTGCAAAAGAGAACCTATATGGAAAATCCCTAAAAAACGAATGTTAAAAGGAACACGTTTAAAAATTTGTAAACATAACTGACCTTGAATTTGTCAAAAATAGTTTACTTTCATTAAAGATAGGAAATATATATTTGTCTTCTTGAAAATGTTTTTCGTAAATTTTGTAAATATTGTTACTACAAAACATATGATAACTATCCAATTAGGCATTGTAATCACCAGGCTCTGCTTATTATTGTTAATGAAACTTCACTCCTATCAAGAAAAAATCTTTCTAGTCTTGTATTCTTACAAAACATTACTAATGGTCGTATACAGTGTTCTGGTCTTCTTAGTCAAATTTACTTTTATGTACCTAGATCTACTAGCCGATCAACAAAGGTCTTTTATTATAGAATACTAAACACTTTTCACCATTATAATAGTCCCATGTTAACTATCTTTAAATTATACAATTGTTTACCTAGTAACAGATTTGACATATTTATAGATGTTTTCACATCGAGAGGTACTAGATCTAAGATAATTAGTATTTATGAGCAACCACATAACAGTGCAATTTAATGTATTATTATTAACTAAACTATCTCACTTTGGCATATTGTTCACACACTAGTTCTATGTTATTATATTATTTTTTATGATATTATTTTATGTAACATCTACTTGTTCATGTTATTAGTATAATGTTGTTGTTAGCTTATGTTTCCACCATAGGCATTTTGTCTGTTGGGAAAAATAAATATTACTATTACTATTACTGTTACTATTACACAAAACTAAAGATTTAAAAAAATAATTACGAGTACAACGAAAATTACAATAAACAATATTACGAAAACTCACAGACCAGGAGCAGACTTGTAACACAGCCAACCCGTCTATAGAAGGGTTACCTGTCCTGAAGTTTCATTTTTATAACAATATAGCAAAATCTTTGAGTAATTTTAAGGTCCAAATGTACCCAGAAAAAATTTAACGGTACATTAAAAAATCTAAACAAAACCACAGTGGATTTACTTATATGTATTGTGAATAACTATTCCAAATTTAACAAAAAGTCAGTACAAAGAAGCCATTTAGACACTCAAATACGGTGCATAAATCTTAACCGCATGATCAATAATCGTCGTTTTTTCATAAATAATCTAATAATGTGATAACTGTGGTTTTAAATGAATAGTCTTGGAATGTTAAAACTTGCTTACCTAACTTGTTTTGAAAAACGATGTTTATTAATTAAATTATTTGACATTTTTTATGTGAAAAATAAATTTTAGAAAAACTGTACATTCAAAGTTAACCAAAAAATACAGCTTAAGTCTCATAGTATTTGAAATTTTTTTTCCAAACTTTTAGGAAAGTTGTATGTCTAATGTAACTTGAACTAACAGTTTCTCTAAAATTAATTTTTCACGTAAAAAATGTGACATAATTTAATTAACAAACATCGTTTTTCAAAACAAGTAAAGTAAGCAAGTTTTAACATTCCTAGAGTATTAATTTAAAACCAAAGTTATTACATTATTATATTATTTAAGAAAAAGACAAACACGTTTTTTGCGTACACTTGGACGTTAATCAGATATACTTCCATTTATATAAAGCATTAAGCAGAATTTCAAAAAAACGATCAACACTATTCTTGTCGTACGATGCACGGTTCACGAGATATTTGATAAAACATGTTTTACAAGATGGCGGCTAGCGCTCAACCGCCCCCGTCCTGACAAATTCATTCCCAACCGTTACATTCACGGAACACCTCCGAACATTTTCCAACAAGAAAATCAATTCTGTAGAAGATGCAGAAATAAATTACCCGGTTACTGGCCTTCTATAACTATATAAAATTTCAAGTTTGTATGTCATATAAAAGTTTTACAACCCCCAATGTGAGTGGGGGTTGTTTTACCATTGTTTATTTTTCTTTCGACAAGAATTCTAAACTCTATAACTATGTCAAAATCTCAAGTTTGTACGTCATCTAGAAGTTTTATAACTCAAAAGGGGGTGGGAGGGTTGACATTTTAAAATTTTGGACTTTTCTCTTTAGGAAAATTTTAAACACTATAATTATACCAAATTTCAAGTTTGTATGTCATATAGAAGTTTTACAACCCCCAATATGAGTGGGGGTAGAAATTTTACCATTGTTTATTTTTATTTTGACAAGAATTCTAAACTCTGTAACTATGTCAAAATCTCAAGTTTGTACGTCATTTAGAAGTTTTATAACTCAAAAGGGGGTGGGAGGGTTGACATTTTAATATTTTTGATTTTTCTCTTTAAGAAAATTTTAGGTACTATAACTACACCAAATTTCAAATTTGTATATCATATACAAGTTTTACAACCCCCAATGTGAGTGGGGGGGTAGAAATTTTACCATTGTTTATTTTTTTACAAGAATTCTAAACTCTATTCTATTCTATTCTAAACTATGTCAAAATCTCAAGTTTGTACGTCATCTAGAAGTTTTATAACTAAAAAGGGGGTGGGAGGGTTGACATTTTAATATTTTTGATTTTTCTTTTTAGAAGAATTTTAAACACTATAACTATACCAAATTTCAAGTTTGCATGTCATTTAGACGTTTTACAACCCCCAATTTGGGTGCGGGGTAGAAATTTTACCATTGTTTATTTTTCTTTCGACGAGAATTCTGAACTCTATAACTATGTCAAAATCTCAAGTTTGTACGTCATCTAGAAGTTTTATAATCTAAAAGGGGTGGGAGGGTTGACATTTTAATATTTTTGATTTTTCTCTTTTGGAAAATTTTAAATACTATAACTATACCAAATTTCAAGTTTGTCTATCATATAGAAGTTTTACAACCCCCAATGTGAGTGGGGGGTAGAAATTTTACCATTGTTTATTTTTCTTTTGACAAGAATTCTAAACTCTATAACTATGTCAAAACCTCAAGTTTGTACGTCATCTAGAAGTTTTATAACTCAAAAGGGGGTGGGAGGGTTGACATTTTAATATTTTAGATTTTTCTCTTTAGGAAAATTTTAAACACTATAACTATACCAAATTTCAAGTTTGTATGTCATATAGAAGTTTTACAACCCCCAATGTGAGTGGGGGGTAGAAATTTTACCATTGTTTATTTTTCTTTTGACAAGAATTCTAAACTCTATAACTATGCCAAAACCTCAAGTTTGTACGTCATCTAGAAGTTTTATAACTAAAAAGGGGGTGGGAGGGTTGACATTTTAATATTTTTGATTTTTCTTTTTAGAAGAATTTTAAACACTATAACTATACCAAATTTCAAGTTTGCATGTCATATAGACGTTTTACAACCCCCAATGTGGGCGAGGGGTTAAAATTTTACCATTGTTTATTTATTTTTGACGAGAATTCTGAACTCTATAACTATGTCAAAATCTCAAGTTTGTACGTCATCTAGAAGTTTTATAACTCAAAAGGGGGTGGGAGGGTTGACATTTTAATATTTTTGATTTTTCTCTTTTGGAAAATTTTAAATACTATAACTATACCAAATTTCAAGTTTGTATATCATATAGAAGTTTTACAACCCCCAATGTGAGTGGGGGGTAGAAATTTTACCATTGTTTATTTTTCCTTTGACAAGAATTCTAAACTCTATCACTATGTCAAAACCTCAAGTTTGTACGTCATCTAGAAGTTTTATAACTAAAAAGGGGGTGGGAGGGTTGACATTTTAATATTTTTGATTTTTCTCTTTAGAAGAATTGTAAACACTATAACTATACCAAATTTCAAGTTTGCATGTCATATAGACGTTTTACAACCCCCAATGTGGGTACAGGGTTAAAATTTTACCATTGTTTATTTTTCTTTTGACGAGAATTCTGAACTCTATAACTATGTCAAAATCTCAAGTTTGTACGTCATCTAGAAGTTTTATAACTCAAAAGGGGGTGGGAGGGTTGACATTTTAATATTTTTGATTTTTCTCTTTTGGAAAATTTTAAATACTATAACTATACCAAATTTCAAGTTTGTATATCATATAAAAGTTTTACAACCCCCAATGTGAGTGGGGGGTAGAAATTTTACCATTGTTTATTTTTCTTTTGACAAGAATTCTAAACTCTATAACTATGTCAAAACCTCAAGTTTGTACGTCATCTAGAAGTTTTATAACTAAAAAGGGGGTGGGAGGGTTGACATTTTAATATTTTTTATTTTTCTCTTTAGAAGAATTTTAAACACTATAACTATACCAAATTTCAAATTTGCATGTCATATAAACGTTTTCCAACCCCCAATGTTGGTGCGGGGTTGAAATTTTACCATTGTTTATTTTTCTTTTGACGAGAATTCTGAACTCTATAACTATGCCAAATTTCAAGTTTGTATGTCATCTAGAAGTTTTACAACCCCCAAATAAAGTGCGGGGGTTTACTTAATAAAAAAAAAACTATATTTTTCTTTTCGACAGTCTTAAACCCTATAACTATATCAAATTTCAAGTTCCTGTGTCATCTGCAAGTTTAACAACCCCATAAGAGGGTGCGGGGGATGATATAATAACATTTTTTTTATATATTTTTTACAATAATCTTAAACTATAACTGTACCAAATTTCAAGTTTCTGTGTCATCTAGAAGCTTTACAAACCCTAAAGGGGTTGCGGAGGGTTAACATAATAACATTTTGCTATATCATTCTTTACGAAAACCCTAAACCCTATAACTGAACCAAATTTAAAGTTTCTGTGTCATCTAGAAGCTTTACAAACGCTAAAGGGGTGCGGAGGGTTAACATAATAACATTTTTCTATATCACTCTTTACGAGAATCCTAAACCCTATAACTAAACCAAATTTCAAGTTTGTATGTCATCTAGAAGTCTTACAACCCCCGAATGGGATGCAGAGGTTGACAGAGGAACATTTTTTAAATATTTTTCTTTACAAGAATCTTAAATCCTATAATCACGCCAAATTTCAAGTTTCTAAGTCATCTAAAAGTTTTACAACCCCTAAAACGGGGTACGGGGTTGACATAATAACATTGTTTTATTTTTTCTTTACAAGAATCCTAATTCCTATAACTGTGCCAAATCTCAAGTTTGTATGTCATCTGACAATTTAGAAGTTATAAAGTTTATTTAATTTCAATATTGTAATACATAAGAAGTTCCATTGGAAATGATGTTACTGTCTGCCTCACAAACATATGAGTTTTAAAAGTTTTAAAATATAATATGGGATAAGATAGTATTTTAAATAGCCAGATTTATTATTAGCTAACAGCATCTGTGATTGATTAAATACTGATTGGTAATATAATAACGGTTAAATACCTCAGACGTATTTTGTGAACGAAAGAATGTCCTTACATTCTTATCTATCTTATTAAATCTTACGGTCTTATTAAAATTATCGCCCATTTGTAATAGCAATCAAAACAGTTTTAAAAAAGAAATTTAAATGACGCATAAATGAAACGTAAAGTGTTTATTAAATAGCTTTAACAAAATATAATATGTAAAAATTTGTGTCACCTTAAATGACGTAATCTTTACTCAGAAATACAATGCATAAAGTGAAGTGCCGTTGAAATGACGTCAGTGTCTAGCCACAAAGCCATCAGTGTTACCAACAAAATTACTGTTAAGTATGCAGACGCAGGGTAAACCTATGCCAAAAATGTTATATACAAATGTATACAATCGCGCGCTATTAGCGCTGCGTGTGGCAAACGCTCAAACTACGATTTTATACACGAATCAGAAATGGGTGTCAAACTGCGCAGAGCTAATTTTTACATTTTCGTCATCTAGACACTTTAAGCTTCATGTGGTGCAATTTTGAGGCACAAGTCACTCAGCGTCCGTATATCCGGACGCCGAGTGACTTCGGACGCTGCTTGAACCTAAGATTTTACATGGGGGGACGCATAGTGGTGCCCTATAGATATAGATATATATATATATATATATATATATATATATATATATATATATATATATATATATATATATATTAAATAATATTTTGAATGCAAATTCATATAGAAAAATTTATCGACTCTGCTGGGATTCGAACCCAGGACCCTCCACTGTCTAGGTGGTATCTCTACCAACTGAGCTACAGAGAACGACTACCAGCATAGCGAGAAATTTTCCATATGAATTAGATATCAAGCAAACATGCAAGAAATTGATATCTAATTCATATGGAAAATTTCTCGCTATGCTGGTAGTCGTTCTCTGTAGCTCAGTTGGTAGAGATACCACCTAGACAGTGGAGGGTCCTGGGTTCGAATCCCAGCAGAGTCGATAAATTTTTCTATATGAATTTGCATTCAAAATATTATTTAATGTAAAATCATTATCCAACTTGATAAAAATTAACTCTATCTAAAAATATATATATATATATATATATATATATATATATATATATATATATATATATATATATATATATATAATGACGTCACTGTCTAGCCACAAAGGAATCAGTGTTACCAACACAATTCTTGTTAAATATGCGGACGCAGGGTAAACCTATGCCATAAATTTGTATACAAATGTATACAAATCCCGCGCTATTAGCGCTGCGTGTGGCAAACGCTCGAACTACGATTTTATACACGAATCAGGAATGGGTGTCAAACTGCGCACAGCTAATTTTTACATTTTCGCCATCTAGACACTTTAAGCTTCATATGGTGCAATTTTGAGGCACTAGTCACCCAGCGTCCGTATATCCGGACGCCGAGTGACTTCGGACGCTGCTTGAACCTAAGATTTTACATGGGGGGACGCATAGTGGTGCCCTATAGATATATATATATATATATATATTGCTGTGGATGGTAGTTTCAAAATTTTGGAAAATTTTGAAAATTTTGTGAAAATCTAAAATCTTTGCTAAATACTAACACTTTTGAAATATTTTTATCAACTTTTCCAGTTAAAAATAATTTTAAGTTATTTAATGGAGTGTCATTGATTATACAATCAATGTGTATACTTCTTAATAAGATTAAATAATACATGTTTGTTTATTTATTATCAAATAGCTTACTCACCGATTACTTAAGTATACGTAACATCCAGTTGTTCGAAAGTTTTTGTTATGATGTAATTCCATTATGTATAATTTCAAATGTGTATATCGACGGGTTATGTGATTCTTTAAGGTTTTTGTTAATGGAAATAAATCGTTATTATTGCGTAAAAGTATTGGGTAATTAATCTGTAATAGATGTGTCACTTTTATAAAAATTTTAATCTGTTATTATGTATTATATGAGTGTACAGTTTGTATTAGTTCGTAAGGTGACGTCAAATTGTGTAATATAATTATGTAATTAGTCAATAGTATATAAGCTTAGAAAATAATAATTAGAAGGACTTCCTGATATAAAGCGACAGAGTAAAGTCGTGGCTGATAATATTGCAAAAATTTAATAGTCTAGAATTAAACAGACAAGTTAAGTTAGTTGGTGATTTGAATACGGCGAAGGTGTAAAAAGTATAAATTGTAAAAGTGTATATGATTATAAAGAACCACCTTTAAGGTAAATTACTTGCTAAAGTTAGGCAAGATAATAAATCAACGTTAAAACCATAAACGGGTGTTTTATTTAATTAAACACAAAAACAACTATAAGTATTCTACGAAAAAGGGAAATTGAACCCGCAGTTAATACACAAAAGTGAGTTCCAAAATCAAGTGTGTGGATGAGATTATATGGAAAATCCATGCAAAAGGAAGAAAGTCAACCCTGAATTGGAAACCAGCCCTGGGTCAACATAAAGTGATCTACTCTGCCTATGGTTTGGGAAAGAGGACATCTATACTAAAAGAAGGAAAAAAGAAGTATTATAAAAAGGTAGGAAGTTATTTCCTTTTTGTATTGGCATTTGCTGAAGAAAAGACTATCGTTTGTAAAGTGTAGTAAAGTGATTTGAACAATTTAGTAATAGTTAAAATTAATTAAGATTTCAATTTTAAAAGTGATTTCAAATTTCAATTTGTATATTTTTTATACCACAAGAAACCACATTCACCCTGAGATGAGTCTTTATTAAATATAATTCTGTTAATTTAAGTTATTTAACTGGCGCCCAACTCTCTTACGTAAACTTGAGTTAATCAAGAACTAACGTAACATTAATTTTATATAACCATTGCATTATTAAATCTATTAAAAGGTATTTTCAAATCATATTAGAATTTATAAAAGAGGGAAGTTGAGAAGCATTTCCAAAGTTCACAGTCATATTAAAAAATCAATTTAATTATAAAGTAATTATCTACGATCGAACGGCAATTATTCACAGTTTCAAAATATATTATAATTTTTTTTTAAAAATAATTTTTATATTTAATTAGCCAATATTACAGCATTTATATATGTCGCTGTCAACGTGGGGCATTTGTTAATGTCGGGCAAAATACAATATTTTTTTTATGAGATATCACTGCATTTATATATGGCGACCGACAACGTGGGACATTTGTGGTAGATATAGCCTTTTGTGGTTTATATAATCTTTTGAAAAATAGTAGGTTATAGTAGCTTTTAATAGATTATTTGGCTTTTGAGATTATTTAATTTTGTAGCTTATTTTGCTTATAGTAATAGTTAGCTTGTTAGGATTATATTAGCTTGTTTAGATTATAATAGCATAATTAAAAGAAATAGAAAAGATTTTTAGTGGTTAATGTATGACGTCAGTTAAAAATATATATTCTGCCGCGGAAAGTAATTTAGTATTAAAAAAGAAGTATACAGATAAAGAATTAGTTGTGTCTGAGAAGCAGAAAGCTTTAACCAGTTCAGTAATGGAGGGGAACGGCGAAGAAGGCAAGCCAGCGCAATCTGAACTATCACAACTTATAGCACTTATGCAGGATATGAATGCTAAATTCGATGCTAGATTCGATAAACAATCAAAAGAAAGGGAACAAGACAAAGAAGAACTGAATACAAAATTTGACAAACAGTCTGAAGACATGAAAACCAAATTAGACAAACAATCCAAAGATCAAGAGAAACGTGATAAAGAAATGAAAGAAGAAATAAAAATTGTATCGGAGACAATAAAACAAGAACTAAAAGATAATACTGAGACGATTAAGAAAGAGATAGAAGCGCTAAAAGTAGACAATGAAAAAAAGTTTATAGAATTAGAACAAAAACATGAATCCGTTTTACAAGAGATAACTAAAGTTAAAGGAATTCAAGATACGCATCTAGTATATTTTAAAAATAAGATAGGCGAAGTTCAAGGAAATTGCATTCAAAGATCCGAATGTATAGAAGAGGATTTAAAACAAATTACTGTTCAGGTTAATGAATTAAAAAGTATCCATACTGAATCAAGTTTAGGACAACCTTCATTCGCACCTATTTTGTTACCATCTTTGAGTGAACAAAATATTACCAAATTTTATGGGGATAAGAGAATGCATCCCAAGACCTTTATAAAGAATACTAAATCTTATTTGGGTAATGTGAAGATAAGTCTTAAACAATCATATAATTTTGATTACGAATTATCAATTATTCGTGGACTGATGAAAGGAGAAGCAGAAAAATGGTTTTCAATAAATGAAAACAAAATACTTAATTTTGAAGATTTCGAAAGATTATTTTTGACACAGTATTGGGGTCTATCGGAACAAGAAAAAGTGGTAGAAAACTTAACATTTGGAAGGTTTAACCCTTTTCAAGGTACTACAAGGGAAAACTATGCCTTGAATAAAATTTTTATGATTAATCAATTAGACAATCCGATAGAAGAGGCGGTAGTAATTAAACAATTAGCTAAACATTTTGATAGGCCTATTTTGGAGAAAATATACACTGATGATGTAAAAGAGTTTGAACGATTTTTGCAAATATTAAAAAACTTTGACGTACTAGATAATCTTAAAAGAGATTCAACAAGACTTGGTCCAAGAAATGTGAATTATATGCAATCTAATTCTAGTTTTTCATATAGAAATAGGGATAATTATCGGGGAAATTTAAAAAATCCAGTTAATACTAATAGATTTGATGAACGGGATGAGTATAGAAAATTGGAGAAACATGATAAAATAGAGCAGGAACACGGAAGGGATGATAGATACGGTAGGAATAGTAAGGAGGGTAACTGTAGTAAATATAATACGGAGCGAGAGGTATCACGTAACATGCCTAGTCGTTTATATAGTCCTACGAGAGAAAAGTTTGTAAGTTTTGAGGAAAAGGAATCAAAGAAAGAAGACGAGAAAAATTTTTAATTGCTAGTACCACTACTCACCACAATTATGCGCATCCTAGAGAATATTTCCTTTTTCCGGAAAGTGGTGGTACGGAACTGACAGATTTTATACATAGTTTACCTTTCATTAAAGTTCAATTAAATAATGTGGTAATCCCGGCTTTAATTGATACAGGGGCAGAAGTATCTTTAATTGGGGAAAAATTTATAATAGAAAGTATTGATAAGTTGAATCAGGACATTATCCCTGTTAGACAAATTAAGTTAATTACGGCTAATAATAAAAAATTGGCTAATTTAAATAGAGCTATCAATATTGAAATTAAAATAGGTTGTAAATATAAAAGAACAGCGCAGTTCTTGATAGTCCCTGACTTAACAATTGATTGTATTTTGGGAATGGATATTATTAATTGCAGTAAAATGAAAATAGAATGTGACAGTAGATATGTTGTAATTGATGATGATATAATACGTTGGGAAGAAGAAAAACAATTACCAAAAGAAAATGTGGTAAATGTAAATTTTTTGGGAAAAATAAGAAATCAAAGAGAGTTAGAAATGATAGATGTAGGGAGTAATACTAATGACGATATAATGTTAAACAAAGAAATAATTGAAAATTTAAATTGTAGTGATAAATATAAGAAAGAGGTTGGTCGTTTGTTAGGGAAAAATAAAAATCTAATCAATGAAAGTTCTAGTGTAGCGAAGGAATATGAGCATAAATTAGAAATTCTAGATGATAGACCGTATAACTCTAAAACTTATCCTATACCTTTCGCTTATAGAAAAAGAGTCGAACAAGAAATACAAGCTATGATAAAGAATGGTATTATTGAAAGGGCAACAACGTGTTATATTAACCCCATTGTAGTAGTTAAAAAAAAGGATGATTCAATTAGATTATGTTTAGATGCAAGGGAAATTAATAAAAGGACAAAACCTCAATTTGAAACTACCATCCACAGCAATATATATATATATATATATATATATATATATATATATATATATATATATATATATATATATATATATATATATATATATATATATAACATATACATATACATATATATATATATATATATATATATATATATATATATATATATATATATATATATATATATATATATATATATATATATATATATATATATATATTGATGCCTGTTAAGCTGTCACCTCCGTCATACAGAGGAGACGGCCTGACTTCCGGGTATTCCCGTGGATATATTGCTAAAAATTTGTTATATTTGTGATGAGGGGAACCTCTAGAATCCGAATCTCAAGAAAGGGGAAATTATTTCCCTTGTTTTATTTTGTCATATATAGAGTATACAGAAGATACGAACCGACCTCCAAAATTTATATATAAGAAGATACTTATAGTTCGCTGTTACCTCCAGCAGCGCTGCCAAGTGTTCGGAGGTCAGAAGATACCACCGTTATGTGCAGTTATATATACAGAGCGTTGACTCCACATTCCATAGATGCACATTTCATAAAAAGGTTCTCTTGTGGGTCTCCAGATGTTGAAATCGGGTGGTTTAAATTGCTCGCCGAGGGCATTTTAGTGGCCAGATAACAAAAGAAAACAAGCGAGCATTCTCGATTTACTTATTTTTTATTTTTTGAGTTATAGGAAATTGTCGTTTTGGTATTTCTTATGAATTGTTATTAAAGATATTAAAAAGCAGTTTCGACACTATTAAAGCGTCTTTATGAGTAGCACTGACTAGTTGAATAAGGCTCTTCTAATTATAATCATTGATTTCTGGTTTACTTCATAAAGTTGTATTTTTTAAATGAAAACTTTAGTAATTTGATTAGAAATACTTAGATCGGTGATATATTAGAAATAAATTTCTTTCTATAATGAATTGAAAATATAACAAAACCAGAAAAAGGGAATTCTTTTGTTATTGTCAATAAAAGTCAATAAGAACGCAACCAGTACCAATATTGCGTATAATTAGTATAGCACATTTTTGAAATTTAGATGTATTAGACATAAATCAGTTATGTAACGTAGTATTTGTATAAATATGATATTCTACAAAGTTTCTTTTAATCTCGGGAATAACGGTTAAATTGAATATGCTTTTATCCAGATTCCATTTCGATTGAAATAAAGGCAGATACTCTTTTAATTTTTACTAAACTCGATAAGAGTTTAATATAAACAAATTAAATATTGTGTTTTTTACAACAAATGCTTGTTGTTTCCGAAGTCACGCACGTATCATGTAGGACCATTGAATTTCCCGTGATTTGATTAACAAAAAGAGTTACCAACTTTATTAACATTAAAACAAATCGAAACACAACAAATTAATCAACATTTTTATAGAATTTTTGCTTAAGACATTTTTTCCAGCATTTGTTGATCTAACGAAATACAGAATACGTATGTTACACTGTTATACATGTACCTACCTCTTGTAAATTTATGTTTTAACTTATGTTTTAAATAAAGCACTTACTAACGACAAAACATGTACGTTTTATGAAAACATGTACGTGTACTTTAAGTCCACATTAAAGACAGGTTTAACTTAATGTAGTCTTTTTTGATAACATTGTATAAACCATAGATAAATAGTAGGTATATTGCGTTATCAGAATTAAAAGTGGCAGTTTATTTGACGCTTAATTATGTTAGCATTCGCGGCTCTCCATTTAAAACAAAATACCACTATAAGCTTTTGTTTGAAACAATGTTTATCAACCTTGGCACAACCTTAATATCCGAAAATGGCCCACTGCTAGACTAAAGTAGGGATGATAATTTGATACCAAGCTTGGTCTCAGACATGGAAAGATCAGAGTTACCCAATATTGGTTGTTATTGGCTAAAATCAATACGTTATGCAATGTTTTGGACAATAAATGACACCGATATCGCAATAAAACTAATGTTAATGTAGTACCAAGGCTGGTAATTGCGAAACAAAGCAACTATTACACAATCCTTTTCCTTTAATGAATGCTAGTGCAAACAAGCAACGAAGTCTACCATTACTGTTTCGCCGTAACTGAATGCAAAGTCGATTTTTGTGTTGGATATAAAATGTTCATTAACAAAATAAATACGAAGAAATCGAAAATTCGTATAAATGATTAATGTCTTAGACTCTCAACACATATTGAGACCGTACAAACCTAACACTTTCATAGTGTACGTCTTCTTGTGCAAATACATATGTACAGTCGGTAAGTCAATATAGTTTACACTTTAGTCTTGCCAGTGTAAGTTTAAGTTCATAAAAATTCAGTAGGTTAGCAACCACTAATCCATCTTTACAGTAAACCACATTTACAGAAATTTAGCAAAATATAATATGAATATTGACCCAACCTTAGCCGAAGGGTAAGAAACCAAGATTTTGAATTTTGAAGATTGCTAAAACTGGAGTTAGTTTAGCGAACCTAAGATTCAAAGTTGGCTAAGGTTTTGGGTGATAAGTATGTAACCGGCACTTGATATGTAGAGATTGACTAAAGGTAAGTACTCACAGCAGCGGATCCGCAGGCGGATGTCATACGATTGGTCGGATTGAGTCGATTTGACTCAAACCGACCAATCGTATGACATCCGCCTGCGGATCCGCTGCTGTGAGTACTTAGCTTTAGACTAGCTAAAGCAAATTAGCGAAATAGTATCTGATATTTGACTTAAGTATATTCTATGGGTAACTGGCATTGACCTAACGGGTGAAAATTGGCTAAAGCTTGGGCAAGTAGTAAGGAATCCTGATTCGGTTTCTGAACATTGGCTCGGACTTGTACCGGGTGATTTTTTAAATTTCTGATCTAGTAAGTCGTGATTTTTACGCCGTATCGAAGGTCACCGAAACGTAGGGCGTAGCGTTGATCACACTGCTATTCGCGAGAAGCGAGAACAACACTGGAGTAGGTTATGTTTATGTCAACATTTTTGAAATCTGACAGTTGTGACAAATCGAACGATTCAAACTACGCCCTACGTTTTCCGCATCTTTTGTTTTAAAATTATGTCATGGCTTTCTAGATCAGAAATTTAAAAAATCACCCAGTACAACGTTTAGTGAACCGAAATTTAGTATCAGGTTGTTGATTAACCCTCGAGTGACAATTAAACAACCGTGACTCAGAATCTGAAAATTGCTTGAAACGTGGGTGAAAATCGGTGCGTCCAACACACCGCTGGAAATATAGCGCTGCAGCAGTTTTCACAGCCGTCTTAGATTTAACAATCACCCAAGCAATAATATTGTTTGAAGTACATCATCATTTTATACATATAAAACGCTTAAAAATAAATACATATTAAACATGAGTTAGAGAACCAAGATTCGATATCTGAAAATTCGCCTACACTTGGATCAATGTCGAGAAAACGACATTTGACTGTCCAGTATTCAGCCACGCTGGGGTTTATTCAAAGACCTTTGTTTTAATTTTTTTTCTTCTAATAAAAAATTGTTGGTATTGCTAGACTAAACTTCTAATCATAGAGAGGAGGCACTTTTACCCTAGTGGAAAAAAATAGTATGTTTTATTTGGATTTAAAGTGACTTTGTTTGTTGCTATTTACGAGCGATAAATAACTCCGCCTAAATAATAAATAAATAATAATCTTATCATGTGAACAACTCCGCTATAGGGTAAATACAAGTATTTTACTCAATTGGGCTCGATTCCTATAAGGAATCTAAATAGAATGACTTTAGGAGAGTTCACGCATCCTAGCTGCGATGTGCAAACGGGTTTTCCAAATCAACTATGTAAATTGTTTGACAATTACTTTAATTGTAATCATAATGCATCAATCCTAAATCCAAATATAAAATGCAGGGAAACAAGATTGGGCGATGAAGATTTTTCACCTATCTCTGCAAATGAGACTTGTTTCCAACTCTTCTTATTTCATTATGTCGAGCTGTTAACAAGTGTCCAGTCCTCATACTAAGGTCTTCCTTGATCAGTGGCGACATAGATCTGGAACTCATGTCCATTTCCTTCGCCAACAAACGAATAGGATAGGATGTTAGTATAGGATTTTTTTTACGAATAGAATGTTATAAAAAGAAACATTTTTGATTTATAGTTATTTATGTTATAAATCCGGCAATGAAACTTTACAGAACGAGTTTGATCTCTGAAGGAAGACAGAAGTCGCGTCTGAAATCTTGAAACGATAACTAAGGAGAATCATTTACAGGACCTATAACGTTTTTTTTCATGTGTTGCAATTTTTTCTCTTTGAACGAAAGTTCATTCATCCCCTGCTTTATAATAATCTAGTCATTCTATATAGTAGGGTAAATTTTTGCAAAAAACATGCCTAAGTTCTTATTTTTTACTATCTAAAGATAGAGACTTGAAATCTTCTGTAATGCCTTCAGTACTGGACCAGTATAAAATGTACTATATTTAAAATGGTGGCACGCCCCCCCTAGTGGTTGAGACCCCCATTTTGTACCCTTAATTTAATAACGCAACCAAATTGAGCGAAATTGATGTTGGGAGGGTTCTTGGAGCCACTGATTATGAATCCAATGAGAAAATTGAAAAATACAAAATGGCGGTCCTAAAATAACGGCCTTTGAGATTCAGAATGCGATTTACGCCGTTTCTATTGATTTTAGAGAAAAATTCATGTGATTTTGCAAAGGAATACACTATCTCGATTACCTTATTATGTAACCCCTTTGCTCTGCCCTAGTAGTAAAGTCAATCTTTTCTAATGCCTTCAGTACTGAACCAATATAAAATGTAATATGTTTAAAATGGCGGTTTTACCCCTCGGGGGTTGAAACCCCCATTTTACACTCCCAATTTAATAACTCGGGAAGTTTTCCATTAACTTGAGTGAAATTCATGTTGGGGGGGGGGGGTTTTGGTGTTCCTGATTATGAGTCCAATGAGAAAATTAAGAAATACAAAATGGCGAACTCAAAATGGCGGTATTTGAGATTGAAAATGCGATTTACGCCCGTTTCTATTGATTTTAGAGAAAAATCCAAAGAGTCAAAAAGTGTTTAGAATGTAATCTTGCATAGGAATACACTATTTTGGTTACCTTATTATGTAACCCCCTTCAATCAACCCTAGTGGGCATCTCAGTAGGGGAGAGTGAAGGGGTTACATAATAAAGTAACCGGAATTATGAATTCCTATGCAGAATCACATTCTAAACACTTTCTGGCTTTTCTCATTTTTCTCTAAAATCAATAGGACCGGCGTAAATCGCATTTTTAATCTAAAGTACCGCCATTTTGTGTCCGCCATTTTGAATTTTGTGATTTTCTTATTTGATCCATAATCAGCAACCTCACAGCTCCCTCAAACATAGTTTTTGCTCAACTTGGTTGAAAACTTCCCGAGTTGTTAAATTGGGAGCTTAAAATGGGGATTTCAACCCCCCGAGGGGGCGTGTCCCTATCTTAAACATATTACATTTGATATTGGTCTAGTACTGAAGGCATTACAAAAGATTTCAAGTCTCTATCTTGAGATAGTAAAAAATAAGAACTTAATGCAGAAATTGACTCTACTACTAGGGCAGAGCGAAGGGGTTACATAATAAGGTAACCAAAATAGCGTAGTCCTTTGCAAAATCACATTATAAACACTTTTTGATTCTTTGAATTTCTCTCTAGAATCAATAGAAATGGCGTACATCGCATTCTCAATATCAAAGGCAGTTATTTTAGAGCCGCCATTTTGGGTCTGCTATTTGAACTTTTTAATTTTCTCATTGGATTCATAATCAGCGACCCCAAGAACACTCCCAACACAAGTTTGCTCAATTTGGTTGCGTTATTAAATCAGGGGTACAAAATGGGGGTCTCAACCACCAGGGGGGCGTGCCCCCATATTAAACATAACGTTTAATTAAACTGACGTTTGTTTAAGCCTTTCAGTACGTAAAGCTTCATGTCAAGATTATGACGTAAGGTTTTATTTTCCGCTACAATATGGAATTTAATAGAAAATATGTTTTAGTCGTAATTATGTAAAAATATAAACAGTTAATATTTTTTATTTCATTTCGTATTTCAAACAATTCTTTATATACCACAATTAGTAATATAAAGTATATCTTGATCTCCGTTGTCAATGATACCGGAGTTCAAGACGTTCTTGATCTACGTTGTTGTTGGCAACGTAAATAGTTTGATGTTGCATTATAGCCACATGCATGCATGCATGCTGCTTTTTATCTCCTTAGTTACGAGTATGATGACACAGACAAGGCAACTTGCTTCTTTATACAATAAATTCGGATGGATTTTAAAAGGGAGAAATTAGGATTGAAATACGAAATAAAATAAAACAACTTATGCAATACGGAGATCAAGCTTCTTTAAATCCTCGAAGATGTTATAACGCCTCGGCTGGCGCCTCGGCATTATACATCTTCTTGGATTTAAAATATTGCTTGATCTCCTAATTACATAATATATATTACAAAATGAGTATTTCAGACTTATTCTTTCCTTCATCAAATGTAAACATAGTTAGAATGTCAATGAAAACTTTATTAACCGGGTAATTTGGTGAAATTTGCAAACACATACCAAATGTTACATTATTTTGTTTAGTAAAATTATTTTTCTTTGAAAATTTATTAATTGTAATACTAAATCTTTTAAATCTTTCTTTGTGGATGCGAGAATGAATATATCATATGTCATATGACAATTCCTAAAATAATAATCAAATAATAATAATCCAGTAAATCCGAAATGATCATTTTGGAAAAAGATGAATTTTTTATTTATACATAATTACGGCTAAAACGTAATTTCCTATTTAATTTTTTTCATATCTCAAAGAAAGTCGTTTTCAATTCAAAACTTTTTAAATGAAATAGAAATTATTATTTTATTGTTCTTAAGTATCATTAACTATTTAAAAATGACGTACAATTCAAGAGATCCCTTAAATTTTCTGAGTAGTTTACAAATATTTATTTAAATGCTGCTAGTATACCCAAAAAGTGTCTGTAAAAATTCAGGTAGCGTGAAATGGCCGAAACTACGCCAGGGGTACTGGTTTCGATGGAATTCTATATACCTGAGTGGTTTAGGTCTTGTACACAACGTTGCCAATGTGTGGAGCCTGCAACGTACCGTACATGATACAAAAAACAACATATACAGGCGGAGGTGACATCGTATTGGCAATTATACAACTAACAGCGACGGCAACGCCAGCGATCTACAGCTGAACTAAAAATTTATTTTGTGAGTATAAGTATGACGTTATCACCTCCAGACAAAAATTTGAATTTAGGCTTCTAACACCATCTATATGCTTATACAGTCGAAAACAGGGCAAAACGTTGTGACCTCCGAAAACGGAGGTCACAACGTTATATATGAGGTGACAACGTATGCTGGGTATCTACTTTGGAGGTGACAAGGTACCCTTTATCAATATATATATATATATATATATATATATATATATATATATATATATATATATATATATATATATATATATATATATATATATATATATATATATATATATATATATATATATATATATATATATATATATATATATATTTGTCAAACCGCTTATACACACCCGTTTCGCTATATTCTACCGACTTGTCGGACCATTTTCGCCGCTCTCAGACCCGGGCTTGGGTCTGGCAACGTTCTCCTATGTTTTCGAGGTCTACAGGATAATGCTTTCCTAAAACTGCAATAAAAAAATATACAATTTGGGTGTGGAAAAGTAGGGTCTGTAAAAAGTTTTATACAACCGTAGTTCATCACAATGAACTATAGGGGGCGTCGCTCCTTTCTCAAGTGTATATCGTATATTTTTATACAAGACGCTATCAAACCCGCTGTGTTCTACAGACTTCCTAAGCCCTGGATCTGGCAACATTGCCATGACGCATATGTTAAGCTTTGTTTTATAAACGTTTGGTTATAATAGCTCGCATTTAATATTTGATGGAGAAAAGTGACGTAAGAATTACATCAGCTCGTATGCGAGTTGGCTTTGAAAAATTGAAGGATTTAATATTTATTAATAATAATAATATACTTTATTTATAGCATATAACTAGATCAATTCCATATAATACATTATAATTTCTTAAATATTAATGTAATTTATTACATATTTTTTACACCGTTTCTTAAATAATGTTAAAGATAATAATAATGTTTATTTCCAAATAAAGAATTTCCAAAAATTCTCAAAATACAAAAAATCCAAGATACAAATATGAGAAACAAAATAAAAAAACATGTTCATTCACAGCATTATATCATAAAAGAGAACACAGTATCAAATGCATAAAATAAAGTAAAGAAATGGAAACCACAAGGATATAATTCAGCACTGCTGATCTTACATCATACCTTGAAATAAAAGTTTTAATACATTGTTAGGTATGTTGATGCCTATACTAAAAAGAAACTTATAATTAATTTATATTTAAATAAAATATTCTGCAATAGGTGCAATACATTTCAGCATTTTTTAACTGTATAAAAGTGTAAAATTATAAATATACAATTAAAATAAAATAGAGTAAAGCAGGCAGCTGCCATCCACTGAAACATAGTTTAGGTAAGAGATATCATGATATCAACATGAAAAAGATTTAAGAAAAAGATTTAAATACCAGATACTTGCTTAATATATAAATATTCACGTACGTGTCGTTTAAAGCAGTTTAAGGAGTAGCTTTTAATATAATCTGGTAAAACATTGTACATTTTATAAACGTTAAATGTAAATGATCGTTCAAATAGAGCTGTATGATGAGTAGGTGGAGTGATGCGTCCTTTAAACTTTAAATTTAAATGGTGAACATCATTTCGGAACGATATTTTCTTGTATAAGTATATAGGAATTTTCTGAGTAATAATTTTATGATAAAGACATGCAGCCTGTAACAGCCTTCTGTTTTTCATGTTCAACCATGAACAATCAGCTAATTTATGAGATATGTGATCATATTTTCTAATGCCTAATATCAGTCTCAAACACGAGTTCTGTACTCTCTGAATTCTGTCAGCATAGTCTTTAGTCATACAAGTACCGTAAACTTCACTACAATATGAAAAATTGGATAAAACAAGGGCTTCACACAACGTGGTTTTTACCTTGGGTGTTAGAAAGCACCTATGTGGGTAAATTAATTTTAAATTTAAGTAGGCTTGTCTTATGTTATTAGTAATGTGAGTAGTAAATCTAAGAGTATTGTCAACAACTAATCCCAAATTCCTTGCTTCGTTTTTTATTGGTATTATAATGTTATTGATTTTTAGTTTTACATGAGGTCTTAACTGCTCTAACTTTGCAGAATTTCCAAATAATAAAACTACTGATTTTGATGGATTGATTGATAAAGAGTGCTGTAAAGATTTATCAGAAATTGTATTTAAGTCGGTTTAAATATTTTGCAACGCCAGCTCCCACTTATCATAATCAAAGGAAAAGTATAGTTGAGTATCGTCTGCGTACATGTGGATAGAGCAGTATTTAACAAATCTATGAAACAAATGTACATATAAAGTAAAAAACAAAGGACCAAGAATTGATCCTTGAGGCACACCAGAAGTAATAGGATGGAATTTCGAGAAACCGCTGCTCAATCTCACCATTTGTTGTCGATCACTTAGATAACTTTTAAGTAAAGCAATTGCATTATGGCCTAGTCCAATTGATCTTAAAATTGATAAAAGAACTTCATGATTGATCATGTCGAAAGCTTTGCTAAAATCCAATAAAATCAATACTGATATCTTATTTTGGTCACTAGCCATCATTATGTCGTCAGTAATTTTTAACAGTGCTGTCGTACAACTATGTCCAGCTCGAAATCCCGACTGGTTATCAGGTAAAACTTTGTGATTATCTAAGAAATTTCGTAATTGATTATTCATTACTTTTTCAAGAAGCTTAGATGTACAGTTTTTTACATTAGCTGGAAGTGAATTATATTCAACTAAACCTTTATGAAACAGATCATTTTGTCCTATATTTGTTGTTACTGTATGAACATAAAAATTATTTCTACTTCTTGTATTATGATCATGAACATCTTCTACGAATAGTAATTCATTTAAAATGTGCTCTGGATATATTCGGTTTTTTATTTTAAATATTATTATCATCGTATTATAAAATATATTTTGCTTAACACTTAACAAAGATGTAACTTGCTACATTCTTCTTATGCTAGTATACCTACTACATTTTAGTATTATTCTTAACGCACAATTTTGTTTTTTTTGAAGATTGTTAATTTCAGTATTATTTAGGAGGTAAAGTATACTAGCACAATAATTAAAATGGGGAAGTATTATTGTTTTATATAGTAATAATTTAGATCACTTGCTAAGATTTTGGCTTATTCTACCCATGAAATTTACTATTTTTGAAACTTTACTGATAACATAGTTTGAATGACTAGAAAATGTTAAGTGACAATCTATTATTCCGCCTAAGTACTTCCACTCATAAACTTGCTCTATTTTTTGACTATTAATTTGTATTCCCACATGACTAGATGTATCAATTTCGTTAAACTTATTTTTTATTATCATGAATTTTGTTTTATTTACATTTGAAGAAAGACTATTTTTACCTAACCAGTTATATACATTTACTAATTCATCATTGATGATATTTATTACTTTTTCAACATCATCTGCTATAAAATATATTAAAGTGTCATCTGCAAATAATTGAATGTTACATTTTTTAATTACATTAACAATATCATTTATGTATAGTACAAATAAATCAGGACCTAATACAGTTCCTTGTGGAACGCCAAAGGTAGTTTTTTTAGCTGAAGATGTAGCATTATAGTATCTAGTTTTTTGAAATCTGTTTTTGAGATATTCACTAAACCATTTTATAACTATTGGGCCGAACCCATATCTTTTTAATTTCAATAATAATAGATCTCTATTAATAGTCTCAAAAGCACGTCTGAAGTCTAGAAAAACTACACCTATCACATTCTTCTTGTAAATAGCATTTTTCCATTTCAAAAGAACTGATTGTATTGCACTTTCACATGAATTATTTTTCCGAAACCCTGATTGAAAAGGTGTTAACAGTTTGTTCACTTCAATGTAGTCACGAAACTGGATATTTACGACGGTATCTAATAATTTTTCATAAGTTGACACCATGTTGATCTGTCTGTATTCTTCACATTTGTTAGTGTTGGTTATCTTCTCAATGGGGATAATATGGGATGTCTTCAAGGTTTCTGGGAAGGATCCACTTTCTAGACTCATTTGAATTAGATGCAAAAATCTCTGTCCTATTACATTGAAAGCTAATTTAAGAATCTTTACTGTAATACCATCGACACTACTATTCTTATTAGGTAAATTGTTTATAATTTTTTTTAACTCCAAAAACTCTATTGGTAAAAATTTCTCGAACTTGCATTGATGTACATTAATGTGGCTTAAATCAGTTTCAATTTGGGTTAAATTTGTTAATGTAATAATTTGTTGTATGCTGTTAATAAAGTAAATATTGAATTTTTCTGCAATTTGAATTTCCTTTTTTTCTAACTCATTGTCAAAAATAATACCTTCCTTTTTTTGTCTGTTATGGCCTCCTTTAATTAATTCTTTAACTGTTTTACACATTTCTGTTGAGTTATTTTTCATATCATCTATTTTTTCTTGATAATAATTTCTCTTGTGGTTCCTGATCAAACTAACAATTCCATTTCTTTGTTGTCTATGCCAATTCATATCACTTTCTTCTTGTGTAAAGATTGCTCTTTTATATAATCTGTCCCTTTCTTCAATTTCCAAGGCTATTTCTGTGGTCCACCAACGCTTACAACTCCATTGACGTTTAATGGTTTTTTAACAGTTGGAGTATGCCTGTTTAGTGTGTCCATTATGGTTTTAACTAATGTTTCTGCTAGTTGATTGGTGTTTGTACAGTCCGGATTCCATGGTTGATCCATTAGATCTAATTGAAATTGCATTTCATTGAAGTTGCTCATTTCTCTGTGTTGTATTGTATATTCTTCATATTTTTCTTTCACTTTTGCATTTACAGTTATTATTGAGTGATCGGTTATTTTTGGAACATGGTGAGTTAATTTCTGGGGAAAGTGGATGGTTTCCAAATAAGGTGGAAAAGTACATATGTCATTTTCCGTAGTAATCAAACGATAAATTTCAAGAACTTGATTAAATTCTTTAGTATAAAAGTACTGTAATATCTTCTTTGTACGTTTGTTTGTTGTTAATTAAAGCTTTATTCTTTTACTGTTAAGATGAGAGAATGAATGCTTGAACTATTTGGTTTCTGAATTATTTTCTGATCCCTCGTTTACATTCGTTTCCTTGGATACTACAAAGTATCCAAGGCAACGGTGATCATCACATTTATTGCTCCCTTGTTTTTTAGAATTTTTCCAGCAGAAAAAGTCTCCATCAGTTTGCTTGAGGACAGGATTGGAAAGAACTAGTGAATGTACGCATAAGATGCGGTTGTAATTGTAAAGCAACTTGATAGATACGTAAAAAACCGCGTTTTTTTCTTTAGCTGGTTTTACAATTGATTAAAGTTAGTACAGGGCTCTTAATGTTAATGTTCGTTACAGTGATAAGAACTTAACCTATAGAAATGAGCTAATAAGAATAACGTGAGAATCGAATGAGATAATTGAAAACGGTTAAAATTAAGACAGCAGATTCTTAATTTTAGGACTTGTTGCAAAATGTAAATAACTAAAAACTACAAAACTTAACCTAAGAGGAACGTATGAGGATTCTGTTGGACTTGTAGGTTGTTGGTTGGATAATAATCGTATATGCAACATAAAAGGAAAATAGTAAATGTATGTACACAAATATGTCTAACAGGTAACAAAAAGTAATTGCGAACGTTCTATACATAAACGGCACAAAAAAAGATAAGAAGGATTTGTAATGGACTGCATCCGAGTTTATCTGCTATGTATTCCCTGTGTTCCCGATCACACGAAGTAACGAATTTTTGGTACGACCGTTTATATAAGTTCACAAAAACCGATTTGTAATTATACGTTTTGCGACACACTGTTGTGTGGGTTTCTTGTAGGGTTCTGAAACTTTTTCTGGAATAAATAGGTTTAGCTCAGGTTTAAATCGACAATCTATGCCAACGAAATGGCATAATTCTTGTTGCATTCTAAGGATTGGAAAGTTATGAATAGTTTCTCCTTTTGAAACTTGCGGCGTAACTCCATCACTGTTCACTGTGTGGTCGAGACAAGTTAGTTCTTTGGCTTCAAAGATTGTTTTTTTTAATTTGATAGTAAACCGTAATGATATAGGCGTTGAAACACTTCCTTTAAATGCTGTAGATAGTCTGCTTTGATGGCAGAAAAATTTAGAACAGAAAAAAGCTTTATACAACCGTGACTTCAAATAGATTATGACTTCAACGATGGAACTGCTCCATGTACTGGTAGTGGTGCTGCTGAGAGAGTATTGATCCTCTACTGGAATTACGCTAATTGATTTCTCGACATCCGCTTCATAAATAGGATCCTGGTATCTTGAATGGTATGCTTGCAAGAGTAAGTTTCTTGACAGATTGTTGCTTGTTCAATTAAAGTCGGCGGTCACCACATGTAATATCTTCTGTGTTTGTTTGTTTGAAAGGCTGTTTGTGGTTAATGAATGCTTTATTCTTTTACTGTTAAGATGAGAGAATGAATGCTTGAACTATTTGGTTTCTGAATTATTTTCTGACTCCTTGTTTATATTCGTTGCATTGGATACTACACTCACACATACATATTTATCACTGGATCACAGTACTCATTCATACATATCGTCGACGTTAATGCATACTAGCGGAACTATTTTCTAGCAATTTTCCAGGAGCGCGGTTTAAATGCTTATAAAAACTTTGTTACAGATGGCATGATGAATTCTTTGAAATCGCAACTAGCAACATTGCTAGTTACAACATTTCAAAGCAAAGCAACATATGCATTAACGGCGACGATATGTACTATATACTTACCACCAATAAATAACGTCATAGACCATTCAGAGTAAAAATCGTGAGGTGTTGTGTTCTTTATCAAAAATTAAAATGGGCGAACTAAGTTGAGCATCATTTGTGACTTTTTTGCTAAAACACTGAAGGAAAGATTTTCTCGTCTGTAATTTGTAAGATTACTTAATGGAACTTTTAATGGAAACAGGGCACTCAAAAGGTTCGGAGGGGCAGTGTATGTTTCAACCCCCAATTGAATTTCATGAACATTGGTATGGGGTAGATGCAGTAGCAGCACTTTACTATATCAACAAGAAACGGCCACCTCATAGAACAAAAGATAAACGGAATAAATTCTGTGGGACGTTCTTTAACAAAAATGAAACAGGGTGGACTAATATGATTTGCGCCTGGTATATTTAGAACTACATATATTTCAAATGTAATCAGAAAATCTCTGGTGTACAATTCCTCACTAAGAATATAATACATATTCCAATTCACAAATAGCTATTTCAGAATACAATAAAAATTGATCTTTAACTTAGTACAAGTGCAATATAACGGAATTGAGCAAGGTTTGAAAAAACTTCTTCTCTTCTTCGTTACCTTTCGACGTTTTTGTTAAAGGCACTTAACCACCATATAGTGTATACTGTTTTGTACTTTCAAATTCATTAAACAGAAAGTAGGGATCGAACATTTCATAATTTTCTTGTAACTGTACAAACGCACAGTAAAAATAGAAACTGCTATTTTTTTATTCTAGGTTAAACCAATCAAATGTAGTGTATTTTGGTCAGCTAAACTTGAAAATGACTTTATGCTTGATTTGTTCATGTTTACGAGTAGATAATATCCTGAAATTTGTAAAATATCAATATTAAACCGCACCAAATCATCTGTGGGCATGGCTTACCCTCATCAGCTTCTCTGGTTCACCACTTTTGAGTAGTAACTTTTAAGGAGTTATTTAACATATCACAAAGAAGGCCTATCAAAAATCCAAGGATCTACCTCAATTCCCCTCTATTTTTACTAATTTGACTGAACTCTTACCGTGGCATTAAAATATACATATCTTAGAAACTGTTCATTTGTGCTAGAAACATAACAGTAAAATGTTCAGGAGATCAAAAGATTTGGCTATAACATTTACTTTTTCAAAACACATATGCATGACGTGTCTTCGAAACTTTTAATTATATTCTTGTAAACAAAAATAATCATGTTAAAATAAATGATTTAAAAACAAATTATTAAAAAACAATTATTTGCATAAACCTTATGTATTTTAGAACAAAAGAGGCTCAATGCTATTTTCTCACGTTAATAATAATTTTCAGAGTTACATCGTTTTACTGAATACGTTAATTTTTCAGCGATTAAGGTTATTTATGGAATTTACGAACAAATCAACAAAAATAAAGATCACTTATGTGCTTAGCATCCCGAAATCATTACGTCAATCGTAATTTTATCTCTGATACATTCGGCAACGTTGCTGGGTTCGGTAGGGTAGGTACGCTTGCTTAAAATTATACAAATGGGTCTGTAAACACTGTAATATGTATCGGGTTCAAGAACGACTGTCAAGTATCACCAATATTTTTTTTTCATATATTTTTACCCCTCGAGGATCTTAAATATTGCTTATCAGAAATAGATCAATATTATGTAAAATATACACATTTTAAAAATCAAAAAATGCGGGTCTACTAACGACCCTACCATATAGCGGGTCCGACAACGTCGATTAAACCAATATATATATATATATATATATATATATATATATATATATATATATATATATATATATATATATATATTGGTTTAATCGACGTTGTCGGACCCGCTATATGGTAGGGTCGTTAGTAGACCCGCATTTTTTGATTTTTAAAATGTGTATATTTTACATAATATTGATCTATTTCTGATAAGCAATATTTAAGATCCTCGAGGGGTAAAAATATATGAAAAAGAATATTGGTGATATTTGACAGTCGTTCTTGGACCCGATACATATTACAGTGTTTACAGACCCATTTGTATAATTTTAAGCAAGCCTACCTACCCTACCGAACCCAGCAATGTTGCCGAATGTATCAGAGATAAAATTACGATTGACGTAATGATTTCGGGATGCTAAGCACATAAGTGATCTTTATTTTTGTTGATTTGTTCGTAAATTCCATAAATAACCTTAAACGCAGAAAAATTAACGTTTTCCGTAAAACGATGTAACTCTGAAAATTACTATTAACATGAGAAAATAGCATTGAGCCTCTTTTGTTCTAAAATACATAAGGTTTATGCAAATAATTGTTTTTTAATAATTTGCTTTTAAATCATTTATTTTAACATGATTATTTTTGTTTACAAGAATACAATTAAAAGTTTCGAAGACACGTCATGTATATGTGTTTTAAAAAAATAAATGTTATAGCCAAATCTTTTGACCTCCTGAACATTTTACTGTTATGTTTTTAGCACAAATGAACAGTTTCTAATATATGTATATTTTAATGCCACGGTAACAGTTCAGTCAAATTTGTAAAAATAGAGGGGAATTGAGGTATATCCTTGGATTTTTGATAGGCCTTCTTTGTGATATGTTAAATAACCCCTTAAAAGTTACTACTCAAAAGTGGTGAACCAGAGAAGCTGATGAGGGTAAGCCATGTCCCCAGAGGGTTTTTACTGTTTGTTCAGAAACTATTAGGTTTATCAAAATGGAGACAGTTAGGTAAAATAGGATTTTATTTAACTTTCATACCAAAAAGCTAAGAAAACTTTGTGCATGTTGTCTTGTTTCTGTGTTATCGAAAAAACGATCATATGTCACACAGACAAATAATTTGTATCGGTACATATTATACGAGAAGCTTCGAGCATAACTTTGTGTGATTTGATGTTCATATTGAAATAACTATGGAAATCTCGTTGAGCATCGAACGCGATCCTGGTTCAGTCTTATTCTATCTCAGCATCTCCAGCAAAATCTACGAGGCGATATTATCATTATTATTTGGGGCTAGTCATATGGTAATTCTCGTATTGGCAAGATGCATTTTAGGGGTATACCCTGTACTAATCAATCTTTTTAGTGAACCTAAAACGTACAGGGTACTTCAGGGTTTTTGGATATCTCTTACTTTGTCCTTTATATTGATATTCGTATCGAGTAATTTTTTTCTTGAATGGTTTTTGTTTTGGAATTCTAAGTTCACGACTTAATTCCACGCCTGCTTTAAAATGTAGCTAGATATTTAACATTAAATGGGACTTCACCCATTTTACATGTAGGATATCTCGAGCAGACGATGCCAATTCCTGAGGGTCAATGCATTTGATCAAAATAGGCCATTAAGCACAACATATCTATGTTCAAAAATGAAATGTTACAAAGCTATAGACCTTCAAAATAAAAAAGTCAAAAATGCAATTTGGATAAAATTTTGTTTTCAAGGACAGTTGTTATTAGAACATACATTAGTGTTATTTTGTGCTTGTGGTAGCTGTAGCGTACCCGCTACCGCTAGATACGGAATTCTGTGCCAGTGATATGTTTAATGAATACACCATTGAATGCAAAATTTAATTCTTCACAAAACAGGTATACTTGACCCAAGTCGAATAGTGACAAGTCAAATAATGCTCTATAAAATGCAGAAAGAAAATAAAGGTAAAACGTCATGCAGTATGACGTACAAACGAAGTAAGAAAGATTTCAAAACAAGGTGAAATGCCCTATACATTTTGGTTTCTATAAAATAATTTTCCAGTACAGGGTATTCTCCTAAAGATATTCTTTTTACTGTAAAATTATCATAATACTACAACCAACAATAACAACAACATCGCTTCATGAATTTGGCAGAAGTGATGCTAAGGTTGCACTGCGAACTCAACATTTTTTTTTCTTAGCTAAGTACTTGATGACGAATACAAGATCGCAATAAGTTATGTTCTGAAGTTGCTCCGTCAAATGTATTGGTAGAAATTGTTGGTCTACATACAGGTTGTTTTACTCAACTTTCGTATAAATTGCATGTGTGATAGTATTCATCAATAGGAACAAAAAACTCTTTTTGTTTTTACGCAAATCAACAAAAATTTGCTAAAAATGTCAACTTTTGGAAACTGCTGGAAATTATAGTCAAAACAAACTGCGACATCACCTAGCAGCTGCTGCGTCAATGTATCAGATAGGCACATCCAGCTCCAAGTGTGATTCTTAGACCAGTGACCTGCTACCCACTTTTCAAAAACAATTCTTTTTTCGGTTATTATGAAAGATAGACACTAATGATTTTCAGCTTTTTTGTTGCATTTTATGTGTACTACCACCTATTCAGAGGATACGAATCTTAAGTGAAACAACCTGTATGATATATATTCATGCGCCAATTAAATAAGCTTTATTTTATCTAACCCACTTAACAACCAGTCCATAAACCTAACAGTTTTTGAAAATAAAACGACAAAATCCATCTGAAGGCGTGGTTTAATATTGATATTTTACAAAATTCAGGATATTATCTACTCGTAAACATGAACAAATCAAGCATAAAGTCATTTTCAAGTTTAGTTAACCAAAATAGACTACATTTGATTAGTTTAACCTAGATTAAAAAATAGCAGTTTCTATTTTTACTGTGCGTTTGTACAGTTATAAAAAAATTATGGAATGTTCGATCCCTACTTTCTGTTTAATGAATTTGAAGGTACAAAACAGTATACACTATATGGTGGTTAAGTGCCTTTAACAGAAACGTCAAAAGGTAACGAAGAAAAGAAGAAGTTTTTTCAAACCTTGCCTAATTCCGTTATATTGCACTTGTACTAAGTTAAAGATCAATTTTTATTGTATTCTGAAATAGCTATTTGTGAATTGGAATATGTATTATATTCTTAGTGACGAATTGTACACCAGAGATTTTCTGATTACATTTGAAATATATGTAGTTCTAAATATACCAGGCGCAAATCATATTAGTCCACCCAGTTTCATTTTTGTTAAAGAACGTCCCACAGAGTTTATTCCGTTTATCTTTTGTTCTACGAGGTGGCCGTTTCTTGTTGCTATAGTGAAGTGCTGCTACTGCATCTACCCATACCAATGTTCATGAAATTCAATTGGGGGTTGCAACATACACTGCCCCTCCGAACCTTTTGAGTGCCCTGTTTCCATTAAAAGTTCCATTAAGTAATCTTACAAATTACAGACGAGAAAGTTTTCCTTCAGCGTTTTAGCAAAAAAGTCACAAATGATGCTCAACTTAGTTCGCCCATTTTAATCAAACTGTTAACACCTTTTCAATCAGGGTTTCGGAAAAATAATTCATGTGAAAGTTCAATACAATCAGTTCTTTTGAAATGGAAAAATGCTATTTACAAGAAGAAGGTGATAGGTGTAGTTTTTCTAGACTTTAGACGTGCTTTTGAGACTATTAATAGAGATCTACTATTATTGAAATTAAAAAGATATGGGTTCGGCCCAATAGTTATACAATGGTTTAGTGAATATCTCAAAAACAGATTTCAAAAAACTAGATGCTTTAATAGTACATCTTCAGCTAAAAAAAACTACCTTTGGCGTTCCACAAGGAACTGTATTAGGCCCTGATTTATTTGTACTATGCATAAATGATATTGTTAATGTGATTAAAAAATGTAACATTATTATTTGCAGATGACACTTTAATATATTTTATAGGAGATGATATTGAAAAAGTAATAAATATCATCAATGATGAATTAGTAAATGTATATAACTGGTTAGGTAAAAATAGTCTTTCTTTAAATGTAAATAAAACAAAATTCATGATAATAAAAAATAAGTGTAACGAAATTGATACATCTAGTCATGTGGGAATACAAATTAATAGTCAAAAAATAGAACAAGTTTATGAGTGGAAGTACTTAGGCGTAATAATAGATTGTCACTTAACATTTTTTAGTCATTCAAACTATGTTATCAGTAAAGTTGCAAAAAAAAGTAAATTTCATGGGTAGAATAAGCCAAAATCTTAGCAAGTGGTCTAAATTATTACTATATAAAACAATAATACTTCCCCATTTGAATTATTGTGCTAGTATATTTTACCTCCTAAATAATACTGAAATTAACAATCTTCGAAAAAAACAAAATTGAGCATTAAGAATAATATTAAAATGTAGTAGGTATACTAGCATAAGAAGAATGTTGCAACTTACATCTTCGTCAAGTGTTAAGCAAAATATATTTTATAATACGATGACATTAATATTTAAAATAAAAAACCAAATATATACAGAGCACATTTTAAATGAATTACTATTCGTAGAAGATGTTCATGATCATAATACTAGAAGTAGAAATAATTTTTATGTTCATACAGTAACAACAGTCATATAGGACAAAATAATCTGTTTCATAAAGGTTTAGTTGAATATAATTCACTTCCAGCTAATGTAAAAAACTGTACATCTTTAACATTATTTAAGAAACAGTGTAAAAAATATGTAATAAATTACATTAATATTTAAGAAATTATAATGTATTATATGGAATTTATCTAGTTATATGCTATAAATAAAGTATATTATTATTATTAACAAATATTAAAACCTTCAATTTTTCAAAGCCAGAGAGTTATTTACAAATTTGAAAAGAACTCGCATACGAGCTGATGTAATTCTTACGTCACTTTTCTCCATCAAATATTAAATGCGAGCTATTATAACCAAACGTTTATAAAACAAAGCTTAACATATGCGTCATGGCAATGTTGCCAGATTCAGGGCTTAGGAAGACTGTAGAACATAGCGGGTTTGATAGCGTCTTGTATAAAAATATACGATATACACTTGAGAAAGGCGCGACGCCCCCTATAGTTCATTGTGATGAACTACGATTGTATAAAACTTTTTACAGACCCTACTTTTCCAAACCCAAATTGTATATTTTTTTATTGCAGTTTTAAGTAAACATTATCCTGTAGACCTCGAAAATATAGGAGAACGTTGCCAGACCCAAGCCCGGGTCTGAGAGCGTCGAAAATGGTCCGACAAGTCGGTAGAATATAGCGAAACGGGTGTGTATAAGCGGTTTGACAAATATATATATATATATATATATATATATATATATATATATATATATATATATATATATATTTACATCTGCCTAACAAATGGACGTCCTTTCATATCTAAGTAATTGGACGTCCACCACAACTAATAACGCTAGAGAAGATTTAGTTCGTGTATATACACTATTTTACATAGTAGTGTTACGTGTGCTAGTTAGATTTTTAATAAAATCAAAAATAAAGAAGTCAATATACACCGTCATTCGACGTCCGCACATAATACAGTCTTATAACGTCCAGTGTATATCCATATAAATATTTCCGACAAAATGACGTCCCAGAGATATACACTAATGTGGAATTCGGTATTTTGACGTCCTGCAACGTTGTCGGTGTAAAAGAAACATCTGGCTCTTTCTTACACTGTTGTACTGTATGTTGTCTTATTCTTTTTAAGGCGAAACGAATTGTTAGACATATTTACGACGCTTTAAAAATCTGGTGATCGTAATATTGTTATGGAAGTAGGGAAGAATCTTTAGAATTTCTTTCTTATGTTATTATATATCAGGTTATCCCTGAAAAGTCTTGATTCAAAATAATTATTTAATTGGTTTGTAAAATATGTATATTTATATTATAAAATAAAAGTGTAAATTTTTTGATTGATACATTATTATGAAAGAAATATTAACTTACCTGAAATTTAAATTAGTTAGAGAACTTAAAAAATATTTTTACTTTAGCATTTTAAAAACAACACACAAGAATACAAGAACACAATGTAATTGTAATGTTATGATTTTGAAATTCTCTAATTCAAAATTTTCTGTTATTTGGGTACTTTAATAAGTAGTCAAAAGTCAAATGCCATCAATATTTTCATAGTTCAAATATATAGTTCTTTATAATACTCCAACAAGATAATGCGGGTAGAATTAAAAGCATTCCCTATAGTGATTTCTAAGTTTCAGTTTCATTCCTAAGATATTTCTGTTTAGAAGTAAGAACAAATACAAACTCCCGAAATCGTTTTACAACCTTTCTGGCGTGTATTTATTGCCTTTCATACATTATTATTAGTACAAGTTGGTTCCTTTAAAGCTTTAATGTTTTTTCGAATGCGGAGATAACAAGCTAATAGAAATAATATTCAGAATAATTTTATTCAAAAAGCATAAATTATATTAAACGCATAGTATAATATTATATAATAAATATTTAAATCTGTATAACAAAACTAAAAGATTTGCACTATATCTAAAACTTATTAACCACTATTTCTTTATTGAACTCTTTTTTTGTGGGCGTACAATGCTTTTTGGACAGTACAGCTGTAAAATATGTAAAAAATAATGTTAAATTAGTTTGTAACTTTGATGGTGAACTTTATTTCTTCAAGCGAACTTTTAGAATTTTAAAATAACTTACATTTTAGAGTTGATAATAGAACTGCTAACTAGAAAGCTAATAATAATAATAATCTAATAATCAGAGCTAATAACAAAATCAGTACATTAATAGTACTATTTTTTGAGGGTTCACTTTAGATATCACATACTGTTAGTAATAAGTTACTAACCCCAGTAAGTTAAAATATGCTAACGACAGAACTATTTTTAAAAGACTAAACTAAGGTTGTTGCTCAAATAAATCATTTTTTAAACTCAGTAACCAGGGAACACAAGAATGAAAAGTGAGACTCGCTATTTCTTTCATTTACGAAATAATTTGATGCACTAAAAAATGTACATAACGCGCAGGAATAGAATTTCTAATTCGACTAGTAACATTAGCATTTTACTTCTGAAGAATTTGCACTAAGCTGAATTTTTGCACACAACAGCCGTTATATGGACGTTATAAGTAACATGCAAAAAGTCGCCATCGATATCATGTTCGGTTCGAAAGTAATTCAAGATCAAAGTCATGAAAATTGATTTTTTTCGCGTATATCTCGCTTTCTATTGGTCGAAAGATAATTACGGTTATTATGAAAATCGTAAATTTAAAACACAAGAGTTACACAAAATCGCATTTCCTAATCCGTATCCTACAAAATTTTTTTCTAATTTTGATAAAAAATGGTTTTTAAACCTTAAACCAAGATTCATGAATTGTATTGAACATCGAGTAGGTACGCTTAGTTTGCGTTAACTCGCTAGGAAAAAATATTTTTTTTCTACAGCTGTCAAGAAATGATGACATTTTTTCATATATAATATCACAAGTGGTCTAATATTTTCCGACAAAATTTGTCGTTTCAGATATGAGTAGCTTTGCAACGAAAACTACACGAGTCGACGCAGAAGACGAGTGTAATTTTCCAAAAGCAAAAGCTACGAATGTCTTAAACGATAAATTTTGCAAGAAAAAATTAGACCACGAGCTGTATTCGGCTTGACGATCCACCGAGCAAATTTTTATTTAGCGTGTGTAGTTAATATTAATTTAATTGAATTTGACATTTCATTTTGACAAGTGGTTTTTTCTTAGTGATAAATTAACTCCTATATAAAATGTGTCATTTAATGATGACAGTTTTGTCATTTTGACAGCGATAAAAAAGGTGCATCCTTTTTTATCACCGATAATTTAATTCATGTATAAAAAATCCCATAAGCCGCGATACATTTGTCACTTTGACATCGGATAAAGTTAGCCCTAACTTTGCATCTGGATAAAATGTGTTTAAACTTCCATGGCTAACTTTCTCGAACCTGATTATTGTTTTTAATAATTGTCATTTTCAAGTTAATAAATGTGTTCTTGACTTCTTCATAATTACCTAGTTATTCCTTTTTATTATTCATTAAATTATCTCATCGAATTACGCTCGAGGTTTTTTTCTCCGGGATAAAATTGATTTTTTAAACTCTAATTTGGTTTCTTTTTGGTAAACTGACTCTACAAACCACCAGATAAAAAAACTCGTCCTTCGGACTCGTTTTTTTATCGTAGGTGGTTTGTATCGTCAATTTACCAAGCAACCAAATTATCGTTAAAAAAATCAATTTTATCCGGACAAAAAAAGACCTCTCGTGTAATTACAGTCGATAAAAACGCCTGTTCCTCATAACCAGACTACATCTAGTACGCTTACGTCACTTTAATGTCTGCCCTGTCAGTTATAATTATTTATAACAATTGTGTATTTAATAACTGTTCATTCAAATAATTTAATTGTATCAATAAAAATAATTATTGTTGTTGTTCATTCATATATTCAGTCGTTAATTTATCTTGCCAAAAAATACTCGAGCTTTTCTTTTAAGAATAAATTTCTTTTTAACTCAAAATTTTTCCATCAGTAATTTTGCTCGAAAAACTGACATTTGGCAAAATCGCTCGACCTTCGGTCTCGCGATTTTGCCATGTCAGTTTTTCTCGTAAAATTACTGATTTGCAAAATTATTTCGTTACAAAAAGAAATTTATCCGATAAAAAAAAGCTCTTGTGTTTTTACTGTTGAAAAAACCACTAGTGGTTTTTTCACTATAAAACTAATTTCATTGGTCCCAATTTGAAAAATTCTGTAATTTGATTGGTTAAAAATTTTCGAGTTGGATTGTCATTAATATCCGTATGCAAAATGCCACATTGGTTTTGTTTACTTGACAACGTGCACGAAATATTTCTCGCTTCAGAGCGAAAAATATTTCGTGCATTCATGCGATTTATGCATATTTGAGCAATATCGTTTCCGTAGCAACAACCAAATTGTCGACTTTGCGCTAAAATAGGAATTTCCTTGTGTTATTCTTTATTACCTTTTCGGTTATTTTAATAACGCTACAGAAAAAACGTTGTGCGTAATTCGTGATCGAAAGGACTTTGGTGGTCTCGAATGAGATTTTCGAAAAGACTTTCATTCTTGAAATAAAATACACAAATAACTATTTCCATTCACGAGATGTTTCTAATCTGGGCTCCGTCTCGATCAAAAAACTCACCAAATAGCCATTTTTCCTAGCTTGTTGCTATGATATATGAAATACAATTTTTTGACAGTTCTAGAAAAAGATATTTAACTGTATTTTAACAATGACCGTCATATGAATTCTACAAAATATGATTCACATCTAGTAAGAAAGAAATTTTATGTAAAGGATCTTTGTAACATATGAAATATGGGTATATTCGTACAAGCCAAAACATGTGCCTGTGTTCCTTGCGAGGCGACAAGGAAAAATATACATAGTTGAGTGGTAGACCTTTTACTGGTGTCTTTATGTGTAATTCGCAGTAGGGAACCATTCAAACAAATTGTATTACAACTACTTGCAGGTTTAGATCGACATGAAGGTATAAGCATTTTGTTACACAAGAAGGAAAATAGGGACGAATTAAAAACTATCGGAGTATTTCTTTGCTATCTTATCTTAAATCTTAAAGTTTTTTATAAAAAATATCAATAACCGATTAACACCTAAAATGGATTCGTATCAACCAGACGAACAAGTTCAGGTTCAGGAAGAATATAGCACGTCAAATCGTCTCCTTACGAAAAGCTCACTCATAAAGAAGCAAATGAATACCACCTGTCTATATCCTCTGACTTGGTCAACTATGGAAAGGCATTCGACTGTGTTGAAAACTTCGTTAGATGGTTTCCCTGGTTTGGGAATCATGATGACCTCCGCAACTTTCCACAATCTAGGCACGTACTTTAAATAATATGAAGGCAGGCAGCATTTATTAGATAAGTCAGCTTTGATTTTAGCCATTATTTCCTTAGGTGAAGCAAGTCTGATCTCATCTTGTTGGATTGGCTCATTTAAATTAGGTAAATTTTGTTCTTTATGTGGCTGAAATAGTTTTTACTAAATGAATCGCAAAAATATTTGCCTTTTGTTCGTTGTTTGTTGCCCACTTTCCATCTTTCTGTCTTAATGAGTCAGTCTAAATGATTTTTTAAACTACTAATTATGGCTTTCAGTTTTTAAATCTTTAATAGTGGTCGCAAACATAAGATTTACTTGTAAGCAAAGATAGAAACAAATGATTAGCTTTTTAGGTAAAATATATTCCCAAAGTGATTAAATAAGAAAATCGAGTTTGTTGTATTCAACTATTTTAATTCTCGTTGACAAAACGATACTTATAATATTTTAAACGGTGCATTTAATTTACAAATAATATCGTCAATTTTAATTACTAACTTCCAATTCAATTTTTCTTTGTGAAATGGTTAAATTAGCAAATTGAATTTGTGTTATTTATAACAATTTAAGTTTTAACTTTTACAAAAATAATTATTGTAAACAGTGTATTTATTTTCTTTTTAATAATACCGTCAATTTTAGTTAAAGTTATAAAATTTTACGTAAGAGAAAAACAGAGTACCTAATTTTAAAACTAACAAAATATTTTTAGGTCAGAAATCTTTATGTAACACATGGATCCCATAATAGCCAAGGCCGATGGTTGTCCCTTTTGTATTAGTACATATTTCTTAAACGCCATGCTTTCATTTGTACCCACTGAAGAGAGGGTTATAATAATAAAATAACCTTGTTTCCGAAATATGTATTGGCATTGTTACGTCAAACACAAATATGTAGTTTATAGACACCCTTTTAAATATAAGAATAGATATAACGTTATTTAGCAACAAAAGAAAATACCATTTCACTATTGAATTTAGATTATCTGAGATTTATAAACAAACGACGAGAAATTCATGTAACCATCTTGTACCTTAGAAACTTCCTTTATGATCTTTTGTCTCTGTTTGGTCACTAGACTTGCAACAGCAAATTGTGAGTTTGACAGTTTTTAATTGCCTTTTTTTCAACTTCTACTGTCTTGAATCTCTTAACCTCTTAACCTTACGATAATATTTTGCTTGAAATTTCTATAAAATTTTGAGCAACCACAATAATTATGCCACATTTTCTCTTCTTCGGATCACACATCTCAATAACAATAACAATTGGTTGATTTGAATGGAAGTATCAAGTTAAATTAGCCTATATCTTTGTAATCCTTTTGGTATTTGATTTTGAAATTTGGTTCATATTTTTTAGTTGCTAATGACAATCCTTCCTTGCTTTACATATGTGCTAACAGGCTATATGCATTGGTATATTGATTTAATTTTGTGCTAAACTTTGTAGCAGTTAATGAAGTTTTCTGGGAGCTGTATTGGCCAACACCTTTTTTGGGGCTAATTTTGTCTTTCAGTCTTCCAAAATCTTATCTTTTTCTAGTAGGTAAATACTTTCTAATACTACAATACAAATATATAATAAGATATTGTATCAAGAATATCAATTTAAAAACTAACTTACAGCGAAAGCTTCTCCAAGTTTCTCGCCTAGTATAATAAAATTTAGCAGTTATCTTCAGGAGTTAATTCATATATAAATTCTTGATTATGTATATTTTAATGCAATAGTAATAGATTGTAAAGACTATGGTCTATCATAACACAATATTTTAAATGGTGTCTCCGAACTACACAATGTACCTATTTAACTATTGCTCAATACGTATTTCGGTAACGATGTTACCTTTTTCTCGGCTTAAAACCGTCGGTTATGAATTAGAAGAACTAAAAAAGTAGAAAAGGATATAGTGTGCTTTCGCAAATAGAAAGAAGAGGAGAACAATGTATAGAACTAAATTTAGGAATCACATTCTACTACAAGGCAGAGGGAAACGAAGCATATGGAAGCGTAAGATTTCCAATAAAGAAAGAACTTGCATTTCAAGTGGTCAAGTCTGAAACCATATCCGGCAGAGTCGCTTATATCGTAGTTGAATAAGTTGTTATATAAGGTCAGATTAAAGATGATTTAGGTTTATGCGCTAACATCTGCACACGCAGAAGAAAAACTTGAAGCCTTCTAACTAACGAAAGCTTTAGACGAAGAAAAGATAAAACCAGCCATCACCTTAGGTGACTTTAATGGCAAATTAGTATGAAATTTTGGCGAATCCGAAATATTCTAGCTTCAAATAAAAGCTAGTCGAAAATAGATGTGGATCTCTCTTGATGGAACGACCCAAAATGAAATAGACTACTTCATCTCAGGTAGTGTATATCGAAGCTTACGTGCTAAGGCTTGATTTGATAAAAAAAATAGAAAGGAAAGACAGTTTAGAAAGTATACAGTAGAAAGTCTAGAAGAGTGTTGCCAGCAAGAAAAACTAGAAACGACATAAACGAAATAACCAACAACAGACCGAAAAAAGCTTTTAAATGCAGGAACAAAAGTAGCATGAAAAACTAAATCTAGTGAAGACAGGATAAGTGATGAAACAAAGAAGTTAATATTTAGATAAGAGATGGGGACATACTAGTTAGTAGAGTGCTCGGAGCCCCGAAACTTACAAAAAACACATTTTGTAGGACTTCGAGGTAAAAATGTATAAAATAAATAGAATTGTAGCTTTGGTTCTGTAAATTATAAAACTGCAACTTGTCAAAAAACCCTATGGTGCAAAAGGGCACTATTTAAAAATTTCGAGTTAAGTACGTAGTTAGAAAATAGAAGATATAAGCTACCTCTGTAATACAAAATTGTGTATATTTTTGTAGAGATTCTTATTGATTTTAAAGTCTTAATAGGAGCTTCCGTTTGAAAATGCACGTAAATCGCATAAGTGAAAATTGAGAAGGATTTACATTTATGCAGATTTCTCGTTTCAAGCACTGCACAAACCTAATTAAACTCGAGTAGTTTTTGCTTTACACCGTTTTATCTCGGGCATTTAATATCTGTAGCATTTAACAAAACATGTATTCTTGTGAAATTGTAACCACGTTTTTTTGCAATTACGATGGTCTTTGATTTATGAATTTTAAATAAATATTAATCAAGATATGTAATAAAAAGTAAGACATCATTTATTGTGATGTCCCACCGACCCACGGCCGGCCTATAATCATAAGTCGTTCGCATCTCTCGTCTTACCGCGCCTGCCTCGCATGTAATACATATTTATTTGTCTCTTATCAGTTACTAATAAACTTTCATTTTTGTTTTCTGCTTGCAATTATTTGTAACAAAAGTATATTGTATAACTAACAAAATAATTTGTCTACATAATTAGTGGTAAAGTAACAAATATACATACAGATTAGTATAAGACTGTCATAAAACTGTTCTCTCAAAATGTTTTTTTCGGCTGCAAGTTTTATTCTGCAATCTAAAAATACATTTTCTTTCTTTTTAAAAATAAATGAGATGGTTTTATTAGACATTTATTACACAAGAAGTGACACAGAGTTGAATGAGAACACTATCAGCCTATCTCTTTGCTATCTTAAGTTTTTTTTTTATAAAAATATCATTAACCGATTAACGCCTAATATGGATTCGTATCGACCAGTTGAACAAGCTTGATTCACGAAGGAATATAGCACGTTAGATCTTCTTCTTACGGTAAGAACGCTCATAAAGAAGCAAATGAATACCACCTGTCTATATTCCCATTCGACTATGTTGAACTTTGGGCTGTAGCACAAGCCATGAACAACTGTAGAATAGATTCTCGATACAGGCAACTAATTCATAATATCTAATAGCATCTATATAAAAGAAAATACAATTGGAACAAAAGACCAGTAGTAACCAACTAAAACGTTTGGCGATTCGAAGGACACAATATCTTCGAAGCTATTTATTCTTGCAACGTAGGGTGCATTTAGATCATTAGATTGTACAGGATTTGTAACAAACATAAAGAACTAACTCGCCTTACATTTACATACGACAAAGTTTTAATTACCACAACACTCAAGGAATTACAAACAATGATCAAGTATCTAGCAAAAACCTCTACGAAGATAGGTTTAACGATGAACATCCAAAAAACAAAAATAATGACAAACACTGAAGAAATTAAAGATATGGATTATATATCGAATTTCTGCATAAAGACTGTATCTTCGAGTGGGTCAATGAATACGTATATCTGGGGAAAATCCTGAAGCCAAATAAAGAATATCAAGTAGCGGAAATAATTAGAAAAACACGATTGGTATGGGTACGGTTTGGAAAACTAAAATTGATTTTCAGAAATCTTAAAATGCCACAACATTTAAAGGTAGTGTTCAACCAATGTATTTATATTTCCGATCGTTAGATACAGCTGCCAAACCTGGACACTAACTAGAGCTAATAAAACATCGTAAGATTAAAATGGAACAGAACACAACGCAACGCAGAAAAAGATAAAAAGATTTGAAAAAGGCGGCTGGATTACGTTAGAAAGAAGCAGCAACAAACATAAACAATTGACGAGAATGGAGAGGCCTATGTCCAAAGTTGGAACAAGTTGTGTAGCATCTGTATATAAACAATAATTAAAAAAATAAAATTAGTACTTGCATAAACGTTAAATAAAATTGGTTGAGAAATGAGCCCTGCGGCACACCTTAATTTACTTGTAATTGATTTGAACGTTTACACGAACTGATTTACACTCAACGATTCATTGAATAAGTGAACCATTTGTAATCTTTGTTTAAGACTTTATCTTATTAAAATCTTTAATATATTTAGTTGCCGATTAAAGATATAGATGATGCACCAAAACCAATGAAGCGCAATATCGATAGTATTATATTATGGTTAATAGCGTCAAACGCTTCTGTAAAATCTAAAAGAATAAGAAGCACGGATTTATTTTTATCTAAATCATTAAAAAAATTATTTTTTTTGATAAATTAGTTTTACAACGATAATGTTTACGAAACCCTGATTGAAATTCTGGCAAAACATTGTTTTCGTATTATTTCATATTTAATATATTGTGTATAACCGTGTAGTTATTCACAATATACATGCGTATAATAATCTTTTGCTTTCGTTTAGCAACATATTGTTAATTAAACTTCAGACTAAAAAGTAAGTAATACCAATGCAAGAAATAATTAAGCTGTATGGCTTGAAAATCGAAAAGCTGTTGGCTTCAGGATTTATGAAATTATTCTTCTATAAAATATTTGAATACGAAAACCCAAAAACAAAAATGAAATCTAAATTTGTTGTTTAGGTATTTATTGTATTTAGATAAAATTTACGTTTCTATTGCAATATTACTTTCTACCATTTCCTACTACGTTTAACGGCAAAATAAATATTTCAAAACATGTGTTAACAATCAGGTCAGCCGTATCCTGTTACCGAGACAAAGAGACGTCAAATGCACGAATAATATCAAAGTAATCTTGAAATATACAAAAGCGATGTTGCCAGCAAGAATGTAGGTCTCGTGATGGACACGGACGTCTTATACACGTAGATCCTTCCGTTTGCAATATACTTAGCTGTATATATTTGTCGAATTTAGCGCATCTAGTGGAATTCGCTTGAACTACGGTATACACAATCTCCGGTAAAAATCGGTCATTTGACGTCTAAAACAAATTTTCACCAAACGATAGAGGATGCTTTAGTAATCCCAAAAAAATTCAAAGAACAGGTGATACAATCGGACGTCCGATATACGGACGTCCAATTACAACGGACGTCCAACTGATGGTAAATGCGTAATGTACGGACGTCCATTTGTTAGACTGATGTAAATATATATATATATATATATATATATATATATATATATATATATATATATATATATATATATATATATATATATATATATGTATATGTATATATATCTATAGGGCACCACTATGCGTCCCCCCATGTAAAATCTTAGGTTCAAGCAGCGTCCGAAGTCACTCGGCGTCCGGATATACGGACGCTGGGTGACTAGTGCCTCAAAATTACACCACATGAAGCTTAAAGTGTCTAGATGACGAAAATGTAAAAATTAGCTGTGCGCAGTTTGACACCCATTCCTGATTCGTGTATAAAATCGTAGTTCGAGCGTTTGCCACACGCAGCGCTAATAGCGCGGGATTTGTATACATTTGTATACAAATTTATGGCATAGGTTTACCCTGCGTCCGCATATTTAACAAGAATTGTGTTGGTAACACTGATGGTTTTGTCGCTAGACAGTGACGTCATTTCAACGGGACTTCACTTATGCATTGTATTTCTGAGTAAAGATTGCGTCATTTAAGGTGACACAAATTCTTACATATTATATTTTGTTAAAGCTGTTTAATAAACACTTTACGTTTCATTTATGCGTCATGTAAATTTCGTTTAAACCGGTTTTAATTGCTCTTACAAATGGGCGATAATTTTAATAAAATCGTAAGATTTAATTCAAAGCTCTATTGATTTAAGTAAAACAAACGTAACCATTATTATATTATCATTCAGTATTTAATCAATCACTGATGATGTTGGCTAATAATAAATCTTATCCCCTTTTATATTTTAAAATTTTTAAAAATTATTTGTTTGTGAGGCAGACAGTGACATTATTTCAAACGGAACTTCTTACGCATTAAAATATTGAAATTAAATAAACTTTTTTAACTTCTAAATTGTCAAATGACATACAAACTTGAGATTTGGCACAGTTATAGGAATTAGGATTCTTGTAAAGAAAAAATAAAACAATGTTATTATGTCAACCCCCGTACCCCGTTTTAGGGGTTGTAAAACTTTTAGATGACATAGAAACTTGAAATTTGGTATAATTATAGGATTTAAGATTCTTGTAAACAGAAATATTTAAAAAATGTTATTACGTCAACCTCTGCATCCCGTTCGGGGGGTTGTAAGACTTCTAGATGACATACAAACTTGAAATTTGGTTTAGTTATAGGGTTTAGGGTTCTCGTAAAGAATGATATAGAAAAATGTTATTATGTTAAACCCCCGCACCCTCTTTAGTGTTTTTAAAGCTTCTAGATGACACAGAAACTTGAAATTTGATTTGGTTATAGGGTTTAGGGTTTTCGTAAAGAATGATATAGAAAAATGTTATTATGTTAACCCTCCGCACCCCTTAAGGGTTTTTAAAGCTTCTAGATGACACAGAAACTTGAAATTTGGTTTGGTTATAGGGTTTAGGGTTTTCGTAAAGAATGATATAGAAAAATGTTATTATGTCAACCCCCGCACCCCTTTAAGAGTTGTAAAACCTTTAGATGACACAGAAACTTGAAATTTGGTACATTTACAGTTTAAGATTATTGTAAAAAAACAATATAAAAAAATGTTGTTATATCATCCCCCGCACCCTGTTATGGGGTTGTAAATCTTGCAGATGTCACAGGGATTTGAAATTTGGTATAGTTATAAGGTTTAAGATTCTTGTAAAGAAAAAATAAAACACTGTTATTATGTCAACCCCCGTACCCCATTTTAGGGGTTGCAAAACTCTTAGATGACATAGAAACTTGAAATTTGGTTTAGTTACAGCGTTTAGGGTTCTCGTCAAGAATTATATAGAAAAATGTTATTATGTTAACCCTCCGCACCCCTTTAGGGTGTGTAAAGCTTCTAGATGACACAGAAACTTGAAATTTGGCACAATTATAGGAATTGGGAATCTTGTACAGAGAAAACTAAAAAAATATTTTTATGTCAACCCTCGTACTCCCCTTTAGGGGTTGTAAAACTTCTAGATGACTTAGAAACTTGAAATTTGGTGTAATTATAGGATTTAAGATTCTTATAAAGAAAAATATAAATAAATGTTATGATGTCAACCCCTGCACCCCGTTCGCGGGTTGTAAAACTTCTAAATGACATACAAACTTGAGATTTGGCACAATTATAGGAATTGGGATTCTTGTACAGAGAAAAATAAAAAAATATTTTTGTCAACCTTCGCACCCCCTTTTAGGGGTTGTGAAACTTCTAGATGACTTAGAAACTTGAAATTTGGTGTAATTATAGGATTTAAGATTCTTATAAAGAAAAATATAAAAAAATGTTATGTCAACCCCTGCACCTGGTTCGGGGGTTGTAAAACTTCTAGATGACATACAAACTTGAGATTTGGCACAATTATAGGAATTGGGATTCTTGTACAGAGAAAAATAAAAAAATATTTTTGTCAACCCTCGCACATCCCTTTAGGGGTTGTAAAACTTCTAGATGACTTAGAAACTTGAAATTTGGTGTAATTATAGGACTTAAGATTCTTATAAAGAAAAATATAAAAAAATGTTATGATGTCAACCCCTGCACCCCGTTCGGGGGTTGTAAAACTTCTAGATGACATACAAACTTGAAATTTGGCACAATTATAGGAATTAGGATTCTTGTACAGAGAAGAATAAAAAAATATTTTTATGCAACCCTCGCACCCCCTTTTAGGGGTTGTAAAATTTCTAGATGACTTAGAAACTTGAAATTTGGTGTAATTATAGGATTTAAGATTCTTATAAAGAAAAATATAAAAAAAATTATTAAATCAATCCCCGTATTCCATTTGGGGGTTGTAAACCTTCTAGATGACATACAAACTTGAAATTTGGTATAGTGATAGGGTTTAAGACTCTCGTAAAGAAAAATTAAAAAAAATGTTATTATGTCAACCCCGCAACCCCTTTTAGGGTTGTAAAACTTCTAGATGACATACAAACTTGAAATTTGGTATAGTTATAGTGTTTAAAATTTTCCTAAAGAGAAAAATCTAAAATATTAAAATGTCAACCCTCCCACCCCCTTTTGAGTTATAAATCTTCTAGATGACGTACAAACTTGAGATTTTGACATAGTTATAGAGTTTAGAATTCTTGTCAAAAGAAAAATAAACAATGGTAAAATTTCAACCCCGCACCCACATTGGGGGTTGTAAAACGTCTATATGACATACAAACTTGAAATTTGGTATAGTTAGTGTTTAAAATCTTCCTAAAGGGAAAAATCAAAAATATTAAAATGTCAACCCTCCCACCCCCTTTTGAGTTATAAATCTTGTAGATGACGTACAAACTTGAGATTTTGACATAGTTATAGAGTTCAGAATTCTTGTCAAAAGAAAAATAAACAATGGTAAAATTGCTACCCCCACTCACATTGGGGGTTGTAAAACGTCTATGTGACATACAAACTTGAAATTTGGTATGGTTATAGTGTTTAAAATTTTCCTAAAAAGAAAAATCAAAAATATTGAAATATCAACACTACCACCCCCTTTTGAGTTATAAAACTTCTAGATGACGTACAAACTTGAGGTTTTGACATAGTTATAGAGTTTAGAATTCTTGTCTAAAGAAAAATAAACAATGGTAAAATTTCTACCCTCCACTCACATTGGGGGTTGTAAAACTTCTATATGATATACAAACTTGAGATTTGGCACAATTATAGGAATTGGGATTCTTGTACAGAGAAAAATAAAAAAATATTTTTGTCAACCCTCGCACATCCCTTTAGGGGTTGTAAAACTTCTAGATGACTTAGAAACTTGAAATTTGGTGTAATTATAGGACTTAAGATTCTTATAAAGAAAAATATAAAAAAATGTTATGATGTCAACCCCTGCACCCCGTTCGGGGGTTGTAAAACTTCTAGATGACATACAAACTTGAAATTTGGCACAATTATAGGAATTAGGATTCTTGTACAGAGAAGAATAAAAAAATATTTTTATGCAACCCTCGCACCCCCTTTTAGGGGTTGTAAAATTTCTAGATGACTTAGAAACTTGAAATTTGGTGTAATTATAGGATTTAAGATTCTTATAAAGAAAAATATAAAAAAAATTATTAAATCAATCCCCGTATTCCATTTGGGGGTTGTAAACCTTCTAGATGACATACAAACTTGAAATTTGGTATAGTGATAGGGTTTAAGACTCTCGTAAAGAAAAATTAAAAAAAATGTTATTATGTCAACCCCGCAACCCCTTTTAGGGTTGTAAAACTTCTAGATGACATACAAACTTGAAATTTGGTATAGTTATAGTGTTTAAAATTTTCCTAAAGAGAAAAATCTAAAATATTAAAATGTCAACCCTCCCACCCCCTTTTGAGTTATAAATCTTCTAGATGACGTACAAACTTGAGATTTTGACATAGTTATAGAGTTTAGAATTCTTGTCAAAAGAAAAATAAACAATGGTAAAATTTCAACCCCGCACCCACATTGGGGGTTGTAAAACGTCTATATGACATACAAACTTGAAATTTGGTATAGTTAGTGTTTAAAATCTTCCTAAAGGGAAAAATCAAAAATATTAAAATGTCAACCCTCCCACCCCCTTTTGAGTTATAAATCTTGTAGATGACGTACAAACTTGAGATTTTGACATAGTTATAGAGTTCAGAATTCTTGTCAAAAGAAAAATAAACAATGGTAAAATTGCTACCCCCACTCACATTGGGGGTTGTAAAACGTCTATGTGACATACAAACTTGAAATTTGGTATGGTTATAGTGTTTAAAATTTTCCTAAAAAGAAAAATCAAAAATATTGAAATATCAACACTACCACCCCCTTTTGAGTTATAAAACTTCTAGATGACGTACAAACTTGAGGTTTTGACATAGTTATAGAGTTTAGAATTCTTGTCTAAAGAAAAATAAACAATGGTAAAATTTCTACCCTCCACTCACATTGGGGGTTGTAAAACTTCTATATGATATACAAACTTGAAATTTGGTATAATTATAGTATTTAAAATTTTTCTAAAGAGAAATATCAAAAATATTGAAATGTCCACCCTCCCACCCCCTTTTGAGTTATAAAACTTCTAGATGACGTACAAACTTGAAGTTTTGACATAGTTATAGAGTTTAGAATTCTTGTCAAAAGAAAAATAAACAATGGTAAAATTTCTACCCCCCACTCACATTGGGGGTTGTAAAACGTCTATATGACATACAAACTTGAAATTTGGTATGGTTATAGTGTTTAAAATTTTCCTAAAGAGAAAAATCAAAAATATTAAAATATCAACACTCCCACCCCCTTTTGAGGTATAAAACTTCTAGATGACGTACAAACTTGAGGTTTTGACATAGTTATAGAGTTTAGAATTCTTGTCAAAAGAAAAATAAACAATGGTAAAATTTCTACCCCCCACTCACATTGGGGGTTGTAAAACTTTTATATGATATACAAACTTGAAATTTGGTATAATTATACTATTTAAAATTTTCCTAAAGAGAAAAATCACAAATATTAAAATGTCAACCCTCCCACCCCCTTTTGAGTTATAAAACTTCTAGATGACGTACAAACGTGAGGTTTTGACATAGTTATAGAGTTTAGAATTCTTGTCAAAAGAAAAATAAACAATGGTAAAATTTCTACCCCCCTCTCACATTGGGGGTTGTAAAACTTCTATATGATATACAAACTTGAAATTTGGTATAATTATAGTATTTAAAATTTTTCTAAAGAGAAATATCAAAAATATTAAAATGTCAACCCTCCCACCCCCTTTTGAGTTATAAAACTTCTAGATGACGTACAAATTTGAAATTTGGCATAGTTATAGAGTTTAGAATTCTTGTCAAAATAAAAATAAACAATGGTAAAATTTCTACTCCGCACCCACATTGGGGGTTGTAAAACGTCTACATGACATACAAACTTGAAATTTGGTATAGTTATAGTGTTTAAAATTTTCCTAAAGAGAAAAATCAAAAATATTAAAATGTCAACCCCCCACCCCCCTTTGAGTTATAAAACTTCTAGATGACGTACAAACTTGAGATTTTGACATAGTTATAGAGATTAGAATTCTTGTCGAAGGAAAAATAAACAGTGGTAAAACAACCCCCACTCACATTGGGGGTTGTAAAACTTCTATTTGACATACAAACTTAAAATTTTATATAGTTATAGAAGGCCAGTAACCGGGTAATTTATTTCTGCAATCTTCTACAGAATTGATTTTCTTGTTGGAAAATGTTCGGAGGTGTTCCCTGAATGTAACGGTTGGGAATGGAGTTGTCGGGACGGGGGCGGTTGAGCGCTAGCCGCCATCTTGGAAAACATGTTTTATCAAATATCTCGTGAACCGCGCATCGTACGACAAGAATAGTGTAGATCGTTTTTTTGAAATTCTGCCTTATGCTTTATATAAATGAAAGTATATCTGATTAACGTCCAAGTGTACGCAAAAAACGTGTTTGTCTTTTTCTTAAATAATATAATAATGTAATAACTTTGGTTTTAAATTAATACTCTAGGAATGTTAAAACTTGCTTACTTTACTTGTTTTGGAAAACGATGTTTGTTAATTAAATTATGTCACATTTTTTACGTGAAAAATTAATTTTAGAGAAACTGTTCGTTCAAGTTACATTAGACATACAACTTTCCTAAAAGTTTGGAAAAAAAATTTCAAATACTATGAGACTTAAGCTGTATTTTTTGGTTAACTTTGAATGTACAGTTTTTCTAAAATTTATTTTTCACATAAAAAATGTCAAATAATTTAATTAATAAACATCGTTTTTCAAAACAAGTTAGGTAAGCAAGTTTTAACATTCCAAGACTATTCATTTAAAACCACAGTTATCACATTATTAGATTATTTATGAAAAAACGACGATTATTGATCATGCGGTTAAGATTTATTCACCGTATTTGAGTGTCTAAATGGCTTCTTTGTACTGACTTATTGTTAAATTTGGAATAGTTATTCACAATACATGTAAGTAAATCCACTGTGGTTTTGTTTAGATTTTTTAATGTACCGTTAAATTTTTTCTGGGTACATTTGGACCTTAAAATTACTCAAAGAATTTGCTATATTGTTATAAAAATGAAACTTCAGGACAGGTAACCCTTCTATAGACGGGTTGGGTGTATTACAAATCTGCTCCTGGTCTGTGAGTTTTCGTAAGATTGTTTATTGTAATTTTCGTTGTACACGTAATTATTTTTTTAAATCTTTAGATTTGTGTAATAGTAATAGTAATATTTATTTTTCCCAACAGACTAAATGCCTATGGTGGAAACATAAGCTAACAATAACATTATACTAATAACATGAAAAAGTAGATGTTCCATAAAATAATATCACAAATAAATAATATAATAACATAGTACTAGTGTGTGAACAATATGCCAAAGTGAGATAGTTAGGTTAATAATAATACATTAAATTGCACTGTTATGTGGTTGCTCATAAATACTAATTATCTTAGATCTAGTACCTCTCGATGTGAAAACATCTATAAATATGTCAAATCTGTTACTAGGTAAACAATTGTATAATTTTTTTTATTAAAATTAAGTTTTATTAAAATACAACCTTACAATATTGTTTCGACAGCTATGCTGTCATTATCAAAGGTAATATAATTATAAACAAACACGTCGCTAAGGTAGATACAAAAATGGGTAACTAGATAAAATAATAATAATAATCAGAATTAAATATCTAATACTTCCAGTAACGGAGAATTACTGAGCTCAAGTTGTTCATTCATTAAAGGAGTTTGTGTTTGTATATCTCAAAGGCTTCCAAAATGTCTAATTTGCGTTTGTTATTACAAAAATGTAGGAATTTAATATTATTTTGAGGAGTCATTATATGATTTTGTTCTAAAAGGTGTTTGGCGTAATTCGATTTTTCAGGGTGTTTATTTTTGTAATGACGTACGTGTTCTTTATATCTTATGTCAAAATTTCGAAGTGTTTGTCCAATATATACCGAACTACAAAAAGAACAATTTAAACGGTAAATGCCCGATTTCATGATATCATGTGTTCTGTCTTTAGCATTAAATAAAAATGAAAAAGTGTTAGTGTTGGTTTTAAATGTTATTTTATAATTGTTGGTTTTTCTTAGTATATGTGCAATTTTTTCTGATATTTTGCCAAAATACATCGCAAGTCAGAATGTTTGGTTTAACCAAGAATGTCTGAAACGTCAGGTTAGTCCTAACAACGTAAACATCACTACCAGAACCAAGAATTCGATTACCGAAAAAGTGATTAGGAATGCCAAAAGAAGATGGCTCAAAGAAAAATCGAAGAAATGGTTTAGTATAAGAGACAATATGCACGTTTATATAAAGGTACTCACTCCATACAGAACTTACTCATAAATTACACAATATCCAATTTGACATCTTAGATTTTGACATTAGAGAAACCGTCAGTCACATTAAATTCAAAAAATAAACCACACAGAAAAATAAACTTCATCGACTTGTACAACAAAAACGTACACTACAAAATAACCTTAATTGTCAGAACACTGCAAACTTTTATCCTCGTTTCATAAACTTGTCGAATATAACATTCAATGACAGAGAAACACAATTTCTTAACAAAGGTTTCAAATTTTGTCCTTTTCCAAAATTTACCAACAAAATTAAAGAAATTTTGGCCGTTGAATGCGAAACTATACTTAAGAAAGATCATAATAACAATGCAAAATTCCAAATTTCGAATTTGTTAAAAGAGATGTCTTTAAAACAGGACAAAATGTAGGTACAACACATCTACCATATCACTTCTTCAATCTATAAAACAGAAAATCACAGAGAACAATCTAATTTCTGTTAAAGCAGATAAGGGTAACACTTTGGTAATTCTTTCAAAAGATATTTACATACAAAAAGTTAATGAATTTATTAATAAAGAAAATTTAGAAACTTTAAACAAAAACCCAACCACAAAATTCCAAAAAGAAATAAAACAAGGTTTAGAAAACTGCAATATCTGCTTTTCAGAATTAGAAAAGCAACAAATCATTAATAAAAACCCACAAATACCTAAACTATATGGACTAGTCAAAACACATAAACAGAATATGCCAATAAGACCAGTTGTATCATACATCAATGCACCTAATCACATTTTATCCAAAAAACTGAACCAGATTATTAACACGATAGGTTACAAATCGAAATACTCTGTTAGAAATTCATTAGAATTAGTAGATAAGCAGCAAAACATACATCTTCCACCACATTCAAAACTTGTCAGTTTTGATATTTGCAACATGTTCTCCAGAATACCCCCACAAGAATGTATTCCTTTATTAGATAGTTTCTTGATCAATAGTAATATAGAATTAGTTAAAAGGTTAGAGTTAATTCAATTATTTGACCTTTGTATAAGTCAAAATTATTTCACTTTTAATAACATAATTTATTTACAAAAGGATGGTTTACCTATGGGTAATTCTCTAAGTCCTCTATTAGCTAACATATTTATGGACAAGTTTGAAGATCGAATATTTGAATGAAACCCCTCTAAACACATTATCTTCTGGTTTCGTTATGTTGATGACATTTTAGCTTGTTTTGACAGTTCTTTTGAGGTTATCAATGAATTTTTAATTCTTATTAACAGTATCCACCCTAATATAAAATTTACACTAGAAACAGAACAAAACAGGGCTATAAACTTTCTAGACTTAAATATCAAGATTAACGCAGACAATCTATTTGAATTTTCCATATACAGAAAACCAACACAGACATAACAATACCAAATGAATCTTGTCACCATAATACACATAAAATAGCAGCCTACAGATCATTAGTACACAGATCTTTAACTATTCCACTAACAAAATCAGATTTTAGTAAAGAGATATCAACCATTAAACAACTACCGGGTGATTTTTTAAATTTCTGATCTAGAAAGCCAAGACATAATTTTAAAACAAAAGATGCGGAAAACGTAGGGCGTAGTTTGAATCGTTCGATTTGTCACAACTGTCAGATTTCAAAAATATTGACATAAACATAACCTACTCCAGTGTTGTTCTCGCTTGAATGTGCAAGGATTTCACCAGAAGTGCTTATTAGAGTGTTCGAGAATATGAAGCGCCGAGTTAATTTGTGTATAGATGCTGAAGGTCAACATTTCCAACAGTTGTTGTAAATTTTGAATAAATATTGTGTTAACAATGTAAATTGTTATAATTGTGAATAAATCTTGCTATTTCTTAAATCCAAGGAATAAAAATTGAAGCGAGTTGTAACCATAACCTAAACTTCTCAAGTCAATAATCACATCGAAATTGCACTTAAACTCGCAATAAAATGCACACTTTGGTAAAAGCATGTTTCGCAAATGATCACTGTTTAAATATTTATCAATTTGTTTAATAAATGTAAAAGTAAGTAGTCAATTTGTCACATAAATGACATTTGGAATAGCAGTGTGATCAACGCTACGCCCTACGTTTCGGTGACCTTCGATACGGCGTAAAAATCACGACTTACTAGATCAGAAATTTAAAAAATCACCCGGTAGCACATGCAAATCATTACAATCCGAACATGATTGACACTTTAATTAAACAAAAAGATTATAGGTTAGCTATCAAAAGAATATATCCCATTGACAATCAAACAGAAGACACAAATTACATATCTATACCATATTTTGGCAAAATATCAGAAAAAATTGCACATATACTAAGAAAAACCAACAATTATAAAATAACATTTAAAACCAACACTAACACTTTTTCATTTTTATTTAATGCTAAAGACAGAACACATGATATCATGAAATCGGGCATTTACCGTTTAAATTGTTCTTTTTGTAGTTCGGTATATATTGGACAAACACTTCGAAATTTTGACATAAGATATAAAGAACACGTACGTCATTACAAAAATAAACACCCTGAAAAATCGAATTACGCCAAACACCTTTTAGAACAAAATCACACAATGACTCCTCAAAATAATATTAAATTCCTGCATTTTTGTAATAACAAACGCAAATTAGACATTTTAGAAGCCTTTGAGATAGGTATACAAACACAAACTCAGGGTACCTTTAATGAATGAACAACTTGAGCTCAGTAATTCTCCGTTACTGGAAGTATTAGATATTTAATTCTGATTATTATTATTATTTTATCTAGTTACCTGTTTTTGTATCTACCTTAGCGACGTGTTTGTTTATAATTATATTACCTTTGATAATGACAGCATAGCTGTCGAAACAATATTGTCAGGTTGTATTTTAATAAAACTGTGAAACTTTTAATAATCTTTATTTATTTCATGATTATGGAGTTCCACAAAGTAAGGCTGGAAACAATAAACAATGGTGAAAAGTGTTTGGTATTCTATAATAAAAGACCATTGTTGATCGGTTAGTAGATCTAGGTACATAAAAGTAAATTTGACTAAGAAGACCAGAACACTGTAAGAATAAGAATAAGAATAATTTATTGGTGCAGCAGTACAAAATACCTTTGTTTACACTCGTCAACAAAACAATAAACATAATACAATATAACTGTATAACAATACGACCATTAGTAATGTTTTGTAAAATAAGAATACAAGACTAGAAAGACTTTTTCTTGATAGGAGTGAAGTTTCATTATCAATACTAAGCAGAGCCTGGTGATTACAATGCCTAATTGGATAGTTGCCATATGTTTTGTAGTAACAATATTTACAAAATTTACGCAAAACATTTTCAAGAAGACAAATATATATTTCCTATCTTTAATGAAAGTAAACTATTTTTGACAAATTCAAGGTCAGTTATGTTTAAAAAATTTTAAACGTGTTTCTTTTAACATTCGTTTTTTTAGGGATATTCCATATAGGTTCTCTTTTGCAAATATTAATTTGATAAACCTTATTACAGCTGCAGTTCATATAAAGTACTTGTAAAAAATAATTTATTTGTGCAACACTCATTCGGGTCATTTAAAAATTAAATATCTTAAAATAAACACGTTCTAAGAATTCTATATAGGTAGTCAACATGCGAACTTTATTACAATTAATTGTTTTTGTTCCTCAAGGCTTGTTTATAGTAACAAAATGCAACGGATATCCACATGTGTAATTTGATTCTAAACTACCGTTGAGAATAAAAGGCATATAATATTTTATTTTATTTATGTCTGACCACTTTTTATTATAAAAAGTCATATATTTTTTATAACAGTGATTATTACATTGCTATTTCACGATTCGTGTTAGTTATTACAAAGGTTTAAGTTAAAAAAATTGGATAGTTCTTTTACGAATTACGACGAAGTTTATAGTCGTTTTTCTAAAAAAATTAAACAAATCTTTGCAAAGTATTGAGTCTTACGGGAAATATAAACTTTAAATGCTTGTAACTTCGTTTACGAAGCTTCAAAAATTAACTAATTTTAGGGTACTTTCGCGTTTATCAACTCATATTTCAGAAACGAAGCCTTTAATCGAAAAAAGTCGTTCTTATAAAATTGTAGACCGCGATCTTTCGCTTCTAACGGCGCCACTTTTATATTTTTAGAGATTACAATAATTCCGTAAAAGAATAAAATTTAATACCAAACACAATTTAAATTGTATCGACGTCTCTACTCCTCGATAAGCCCCTCTTACGTTTCGGACCTCCTCGCGCAGCAGTTGTCTATGTTCTTGATTAAATAAATACACCTAAAAATGTATTTCCTTTTTCTTTAATTAATTAATAGATGCCTAATATAAGTTTAATCGCATTAAGCATTTTTTTAAAATAAATAATTTAAATAGAATAATATTTTTATATCTTCGTTAATTACCCATTGCCTAATAATAATAAAACAGTACTCCAAAATAGTTAAAATTATAACATAGACATTTATGTTTTTTCAAATACTTGATACCAAAGAATCTCGCAAGTAACTTTTTATTTTTTGGCTAGTATCCTCTCCTGTATCGAGATAGTAAATTAACCAAGAACGAAAAAATGTAAAGACTTAGTTTTCCCTTAATAGGTATTAGTAGAGTTCAGCTAAGCCACGGATCACAGACATTACAGGTCACTACAACCCTATGTTTCATAAGAAATTAGTTTCAGTTGTGTATATTAAAGTATAAAATTTATGATATTGGAATTTAGGAGAAAGTAAGCAAGTTTTAACATTCCTAGAGTATTAATTTAAAACCAAAGTTATTACATTATTATATTATTTAAGAAAAAGACACACACGTTTTTTGCGTACACTTGGACGTTAATCAGATATACTTCCATTTATATAAAGCATTAAACAGAATTTCAAAAAAACGATCTATACTATTTTTGTCGTACGATGCACGGTTCACGAGATATTTGATAAAACGTGTTTTCCAAGATGGCGACTAGCGCTCAACCGCCCCCGTCCCGACAACTTCATTCCAACCGTTACATTCAGGGAACACCTCCGAACATTTTCCAACAAGAAAATCAATTCTGTAGAAGATTGCAGAAATAAATTACCCGGTTACTGGCCTACTATAACTATATAAAATTTCAAGTTTGTATGTCATCTAGAAGATTTACAACCTCCAAAGTGGCCGGGGTCTGACATTTTAACATTTTCTTGTTTTCAACTTTGCGACAATTCTAAACCCTATAACTATATCAAATTTTAAGTTTGTATGTCATATAGAAGTTTTACAACCCCCAATGTGGGTGGGGGTTGGAAATTTTACCATTGTTTATTTTTCTTTTGACAAGAATTCTAAACTCTATAACTATGTCAAAATCTCAAGTTTGTACGTCATCTAGAAGTTTTATAACTCAAAAGGGGGTGGGTGGGTTGACATTTTAATATTTTTGATTTTTCCCTTTAGAAAAATTTTAAAAAATTATAACTATACCAAATTTCAAGTTTGTATGTCATATAGAAGTTCTACAACCCCCAATGTGGATGGGGAGTAGAAATTTTACCATTGTTTATTTTTGTTTTGACAAGAATTTTAAACTCTATAACTATGTCAAAATCTCAAGTTTGTACGTCATCTAGAAGTTTTATAACTCAAAAGGGGGTGGGAGGGTTGACATATTAATATTTTTGATTTTTCCCTTTAGGGAAATTTTAAACACCACAACTATACCAAATTTCAAGTTTGTATGTCATATAGATGTTTTACAACCCCCAATGTGGGTGGGGGTAGAAATTTTACCATTGTTTATTTTTCTTTTGACAAGAATTTTAAGCTTTATAACTATGTCAAAATCTCAAGTTTGTACGTCATCTAGAAGTTTTATAACTCAAAAGGGGGTGGGAGGGTTGACATTTTAATATTTTTGATTTTTCACTTTAGGAAAATTTTAAACACTATAACTATACCAAATTTCAAGTTTGTATGTCTCATAGAAGTTTTACAACCCCCAATGTGGATGGGGGGTAGAAATTTTACCATTGTTTATTTTTCTTTTGACAAGAATTCTAACCTCTATAACTATGTCAAAGTCTCAAGTTTGTACGTCATCTAGAAGTTTTATAACTCAAAAGGGGGTGGGAGGGTTGACATTTAAATATTTTTGATTTTTCCCTTTAGGAAAATTTTAAACACTATAACAATACCAAATTTTAAGTTTGTATGTCTCATAGAAGTTTTACAACCACCAATGTGGATGAGGGGTAGAAATTTTACCATTGTTTATTTTCCTTTTGACAAGAATTTTAAACTCTATAACTATGTCAAAATCTCAAGTTTGTACGTCATCTAGAAGTTTTATAACTCAAAAGGGGGTGGGAGGGTTGATATTTTAATATTTTTGATTTTTCCCTTTAGGAAAATTTTAAACACTATAACTATACCAAATTTCAAGTTTGTATGTCTCATAGAAGTTTTACAACCACCAATGTGGATGGGGGGTAGAAATTTTACCATTGTTTATTTTTCTTTTGAGAAGAATTTAAAACTCTATAACTATGTCAAAATCACAAGTTTGTACGTCATCTAGAAGTTTTAAAACTCAAAAGGGGGTGGGAGGGTTGACATTTTAAATTTTTGATTTTTCCCTTTAGGAAAATTTTAAACACCATAACTATACCAAATTTCAAGTTTGTATGTCATATAGATGTTTTACAACCCCCAATGTTGGTGGGGGTAGAAATTTTACAATTTATTTTTTTGACAAGAATTCTAACCTCTATAACTATGTCAAAGTCTCAAGTTTGTACGTCATCTAGAAGTTTTATAACTCAAAAGGGGGTGGGAGGGTTGACATTTTAATATTTTTGATTTTTCACTTTAGGAAAATTTTAAACACTATAACTATACCAAATTTCAAGTTTGTATGTCTCATAGAAGTTTTACAACCCCCAATGTGGATGGGGGGTAGAAATTTTACCATTGTTTATTTTTCTTTTGACAAGAATTTTAAGCTTTATAACTATGTCAAAATCTCAAGTTTGTACGTCATCTAGAAGTTTTATAACTCAAAAGGGGGTGAGAGGGTTGACATTTTAATATTTTTGATTTTTCCCTTTAGGAAAATTTTAAACACCATAACTATACCAAATTTCAAGTTTGTATGTCTCATAGAAGTTTTACAACCACCAATGTAGATGGGGGGTAGAAATTTTACCATTGTTTAGTTTTCTTTTGACAAGAATTTAAAACTCTATAACTATGTCAAAATCTCAAGTTTGGACGTCATCTAGAAGTTTTATAACTCAAAAGGGCGTGTGAGGGTTGACATTTTAATATTTTGGATTTTTCACTTTAGGAAAATTTTAAACACCATAACTATACCAAATTTCAAGTTTGTATGTCTCATAGAAGTTTTACAACCCCCAATGTGGACGGGGGGTAGAAATTTTACCATTGTTTATTTTTCTTTTGACAAGAATTTTAAGCTTTATAACTATGTCAAAATCTCAAGTTTGTACGTCATCTAGAAGTTTTATAACTCAAAAGGGGTGGGAGGGTTGACATTTTAATATTTTTGATTTTTCCCTTTAGGAAAATTTTAAACACTATAACTATACCAAATTTCAAGTTTGTATGTCTCATAGAAGTTTTACAACCCCCAATGTGGATGGGGGGTAGAAATTTTACCATTGTTTATTTTTCTTTTGACAAGAATTTTAAGCTTTATAACTATGTCAAAATCTCCAGTTTGTACGTCATCTAGAAGTTTTATAACTCAAAAGGGGGTGAGAGGGTTGACATTTTAATATTTTTGATTTTTCCCTTTAGGAAAATTTTAAACACCATAACTATACCAAATTTCAAGTTTGTATGTCTCATAGAAGTTTTACAACCACCAATGTAGATGGGGGGTAGAAATTTTACCATTGTTTAGTTTTCTTTTGACAAGAATTTAAAACTCTATAACTATGTCAAAATCTCAAGTTTGGACGTCATCTAGAAGTTTTATAACTCAAAAGGGGGTGTGAGGGTTGACATTTTAATATTTTGGATTTTTCACTTTAGGAAAATTTTAAACACCATAACTATACCAAATTTCAAGTTTGTATGTCTCATAGAAGTTTTACAACCCCCAATGTGGACGGGGGGTAGAAATTTTACCATTGTTTATTTTTCTTTTGACAAGAATTTTAAGCTTTATAACTATGTCAAAATCTCAAGTTTGTACGTCATCTAGAAGTTTTATAACTCAAAAGGGGTGGGAGGGTTGACATTTTAATATTTTTGATTGTTCCCTTTAGGAAAATTTTAAACACTATAACTATACCAAATTTCAAGTTTGTATGTCTCATAGAAGTTTTACAACCCCCAATGTGGATGGGGGGTAGAAATTTTACCATTGTTTATTTTTCTTTTGACAAGAATTTTAAGCTTTATAACTATGTCAAAATCTCAAGTTTGTACGTCATCTAGAAGTTTTATAACTCAAAAGGGGGTGGGAGGGTTGACATTTTAATATTTTTGATTTTTCCCTGTAGGAAAATTTTAAACACTATAACTATACCAAATTTCAAGTTTGTATGTCTCATAGAAGTTTTACAACCCCCAATGTGGATGGGGGGTAGAAATTTTACCATTGTTTATTTTTCTTTTGACAAGAATTTTAAGCTTTATAACTATGTCAAAATCTCAAGTTTGTACGTCATCTAGAAGTTTTATAACTCAAAAGGGGGTGAGAGGGTTGACATTTTAATATTTTTGATTTTTCCCTTTAGGAAAATTTTAAACACTATAACTATACCAAATTTCAAGTTTGTATGTCTCATAGAAGTTTTACAACCACCAATGTAGATGGGGGGTAGAAATTTTACCATTGTTTATTTTTCTTTTGACAAGAATTTAAAACTCTATAACTATGTCAAAATCTCAAGTTTGGACGTCATCTAGAAGTTTTATAACTCAGAAGGGGGTGTGAGGGTTGACATTTTAATATTTTTGATTTTGCCCTTTAGGAAAATTTTAAACACCATAACTATACCAAATTTCAAGTTTGTATGTCATATAGATGTTTTACAACCCCCAATGTGGGTGGGGGTAGAAATTTTACCATTGTTTATTTTTTTGACAAGAATTCTAACCTCTATAACTATGTCAAAGTCTCAAGTTTGTACGTCATCTAGAAGTTTTATAACTCAAAAGGGGGTGGGAGGGTTGACATTTTAATATTTTTGATTTTTCACTTTAGGAAAATTTTAAACACTATAACTATACCAAATTTCAAGTTTGTATGTCTCATAGAAGTTTTACAACCCCCAATGTGGATGGGGGGGTAGAAATTTTACCATTGTTTATTTTTCTTTTGACAAGAATTCTAACCTCTATAACTACGTCAAAGTCTCAAGTTTGTACGTCATCTAGAAGTTTTATAACTCAAAAGGGGTCGGGAGGGTTGACATTTTAATATTTTTGATTTTTCCCTTTAGGAAAATTTTAAACACTATAACTATATCAAATTTCAAGTTCCTGTGTCATCTGCAAGTTTTACAATCATTCAAGAGGGTGCGGGGGATGATATAACAACATTTTTTTATATATTTTTTACAATAATCTTAAACTATAACTGTACCAAATTTCAAGTTTCTGTGTCATCTAGAAGCTTTACAAACCCTAAAGGGGTTGCGGAGGGTTAACATAATAACATTTTTCTATATCATTCTTTACGAGAACCCTGAACCCTATAACTGAACCAAATTTCAAGTTTTTATGTCATCTAGAAGTCTTACAACCCCCGAACGGGATGCAGAGGTTGACATAATTAACATTTTTTAAATATTTTTTTACAAGAATCTTAAATCCTATAATTACACCAAATTTCAAATTTGTAAGTCATCGAAGATCTTTACAACCCCTAAAAGGGGGTACGGGGGTGACATGATAACATATAATCGTCATATTGTAAATCTTATTACGTCGAATTCGGTATCAGCGACCTTAGAAACCCCTTTGTACAAAATCTCATCCAAATCCAATAAAATTTCTAATTTTACGACATTTTTATGTTTATGGTACCTTAATAAAACTTATTTAAAACGTTTTAAAAAAATTCAGACACCAATGAATGGAAGTAAAAGATTTATTAAGTAGCTGTAATAAAACATAATTATTTTTGTCACTTTAAATGACTTATGAATCACTTATCCGCTATTTCGAATTACTCCCAGATGTTAAGTTTTATGCAAATAAATGAAATTTTAATTATTATGGCCACCATATCTCATCCGCCCTTTAAAATTTGCAAACGTTGACATCAAATTTGAAATCAGCGACCTGAAAAACCCCTTTGTAGAAAATTTCATACAAATTCAATAATATTTCGAGTTTTATGATGTTTTTATGCATATAGTATTTTAAATCTAAAAGCCTTTTAAATAAAATTCATACACATACAGAAACGAAACTAAAAGTATTTATTACATAGCGTTAATAAAATAGAATTATTTTTGCCAGTTTAAATGACGCAATCTTTACTCAGAAATGCAGAGAGTAACTCGACACCGCAGACAGGCAAAGGAATTCAAGCAGGCTGGCCAATACTGAAAAAATAAATGGACGCTGTATAAACCTATAGCTTGCATAAAATAAACAGACGCTGAATAAACCTATAGCTTGCAAAAGACGCTGACTGATACCATCATTTATATACACTTATATACGCCGGACGCTGGGCGCTACGCTTTTGGTCCGGACGCATGGTAGGCCCCTATAGATATATATATATATGTATATGTATATGTATATGTATATGTATATGTATATGTATATGTATATGTATATGTATATGTATATGTATATGTATATGTATATGTATATGTATATGTATATGTATATGTATATGTATATGTATATGTATATGTATATGTATATGTATATGTATATGTATATGTATATGTATATGTATATGTATATGTATATGTATATGTATATGTATATGTATATGTATATGTATATGTATATGTATATGTATATGTATATGTATATGTATATGTATATGTATATGTATATGTATATGTATATGTATATGTATATGTATATGTATATGTATATGTATATGTATATGTATATGTATATGTATATGTATATGTATATGTATATGTATATGTATATGTATATGTATATGTATATGTATATGTATATGTATATGTATATGTATATATATATTGGTTTAATCGACGTTGTCGGACCCGCTATATGGTAGGGTCGTTAGTAGACCCGCATTTTTTGATTTTTGAAATGTGTATATTTTACATAATATTGATCTATTTCTGATAAGCAATATTTAAGATCCTCGAGGGGTAAAAATATATGAAAAAAAAATATTGGTGATATTTGACAGTCGTTCTTGAACCCGATACATATTACAGTGTTTACAGACCCATTTGTATAATTTTAAGCAAGCCTACCTACGCTACCGAACCCAGCAACGTTGCCGAATGTATCAGAGATAAAATTACGACTGACGTAATGATTTCGGGATGCTAAGCACATAAATAACCTTCAACGCAGAAAAATTAACGTTTTCCGTAAAACGATGTAACTCTGAAAATTATTATTAACGTGAGAAAATAGCATTGAGCCTCTTTTGTTCTAAAATACATAAGGTTTATGAAAATAATTGTTTTTTAATAATTTGTTTTTAAATCATTTATTTTAACATGATTATTTTTGTTTACAAGAATACAATTAAAAGTTTCGAAGACACGTCATGTATATGTGTTTTGAAAAAATAAATGTTATAGCCAAATCTTTTGACCTCTGAACATTTTACTGTTATGTTTCTAGCACAAATAAACAGTTTCTAAGATATGTATATTTTAATGCCACGGTAACAGTTCAGTCAAATTAGTAAAAATAGAGGGGAATTGAGGTAGATCCTTGGATTTTTTATAGGCCTTCTTTGTGATATTTTAAATAACCCCTTAAAAGTTACTACTCAAAAGTGGTGAACCAGAGAAGCTGATGAGGGTAAGCCATGCCCCCAGATGATTTTTACTGTTTTTTCAGAAACTATTAGGTTTATCAAAATGGAGCCAGTTAGGTAAAATAGGATTTTATTTAACTTTCATACCAAAAAGCTAAGAAAACTTTGTGCGTGTTGTCTTGTTTCTGTGTAATTGAAAACGATCATATGTCACACAGACAAATAATTTGTATTGGTACATATTATACGAGAAGCTTCGAGCATAACTTTGTGTGATTTAATGTTCATCATGAAATAGCTATGGAAATCTCGTGAGCATCGAACGCGATCCTGGTTCAGTCTTCTTCTATCTCAGCATCTCCAGCAAAATCTACGAGGCGATATTACTATTATTATTGGGGTTAGTCATATGGTAATTCTCGTATTGGCAAGATACATTTTAGGGGTATACCCTGTACTAATAAATCTTTTTAGTGAACCTAAAACGTACAGGGTACTTCAGGGTTTTTGGATCTCTCTTACTTCGTTCTTTATATTGATATTCGTATCGAGTAATTTTTTTCTTGAATGGTTTTTGTTTTGGAATTCTAAGTTCACGACTTAATTCCACGCCTGCTTTAAAATGTAGCTAGATATTTAACAGTAAATGGGACTTCACCCATTTTACATGTAGGATATCTCGAGCAGACGATGCCAATTCCTGAGGGTCAATGCCTTTGATCAAAATAGGCCATTAAGCACAACATATCTATGTTCAAAAATGAAATGTTACAAAGCTATACACCTTCAAAATAAAAAAGTCAAAAATGCAATTTGGATAAAGTTTTGTGTTCAAGGACAGTTGTTATTAGAACATACATTAGTGTTATTTTGTGCTTGTGATAGCTGTAGCGTACCCGCTACCGCTAGATACGGAATTCTGTGATAGTGATATGTTTAATGAATACACCATTGAATGCAAAATTTAATTCTTCACAAAACAGGTATACTTGACCCAAGTCGAATAGTGACAAGTCGAATAATGCTCTATAAAATGCAGAAAGAAAATAAAGGTAAAACGTCATGCAGTATGACGTACAAACGAAGTAAGAAAGATTTCAAAACAAGGTGAAATGCCCTATACATTTGGGTTTCTATAAAATAATTGTCCAGTACAGGGTATTTTCCTAAAGATATTCTTTTTACTGCAAAATTATCATAATACTACAACCAACAATAACAACAACATCGCTTCATGAATTTTGCAGAAGTGATGCTAAGGTTGCACTGCGAACTCAACTTTTTTTTTACTTAGCTAAGTACTTGATGACGCATACAAGATCGCAATAAGTTATGTTCTAAACTTGCTCCGTCAAATGTATTGGTAGAAATTGTTGGTCTACATACTCAACTTTCGTATAAATTGCATGTGTGATAGTATTCATCAATAGGAACAAAAAACTCTTTTTGTTTTTACGCAAATCGAAAAAAACTTGCTAAAAATGTCAACTTTTGGAAACTGCTGGAAATTATAGTCAAAACAAACTGCGACATCACCTAGCAGCAGCCGCGTCAATGTATCAGATAGGCACATTCAGCTCCAAGTGTGATTCTTAGACCAGTGACCTGCTACCCACTTTTCAAAAACCATTCTTTTTTCGGTTATTATGAAAGATAGACACTAATGATTTTCAGCTGTTTTGTTGCATTTTATGTGTACTACCACCTATTCAGAGGATACGAATCTTAAGTGAAACATCCTGTATGATATATATTCATGCGCCAATTAAATAAGCTTTATTTTATCTAACCCACTTAACAACCAGTCCATAAACCTATCAGTTTTTGAAAATAAAATGACAAAATCCATCTGGGGGCGTGGTTTAATATTGATATTTTACAAAGTTCAGGATATTATCTACTCGTAAACATGAACAAATCAAGCATAAAGTCATTTTCAAGTTTAGCTGACCAAAATACACTAAATTTGATTAGTTTAACCTAGATTAATAAAATAGCAGTTTCTATTTTTACTGTGCGTTTGTACAGTTACAAGAAAATTATGGAATGTTCGATCCCTACTTTCTGTTTAATGAATTTGAAGGTACAAAACAGTACTATATGGTGGTTAAGCGCCTTTAACAGAAACGTCGAAAGGTAACGAAGAAGAGAAGAAGTTTTTTCAAACCTGGCTCAATTCCGTTATATTGCACTTGTACTAAGTTAAAGATCAATTTTTATTGTATTCTGAAATAGCTATTTGTGAATTGGAATATGTATTATATTCTTAGTGACGAATTGTACACCAGAGATTTTCTGATTACATTTGAAATATATGTAGTTCTAAATATACCAGGCGCAAATCATATTAGTCCACCCTGTTTCATTTTTGTTAAAGAACGTCCCACAGAATTTATTCCGTTTATCTTTTGTTCTATGAGGTGGCCGTTTCTTGTTGCTATAGTGAAGTGCTGCTACTGCATCTACCCCATACCAATGTTCATGAAATTCAATTGGGGGTTGCAAGATACACTGCCCCTCCATACCTTTTGAGTGCCCTGTTTCCATTAAGTAATTTTACAAATTACAGACGAGAAAGTTTTCCTTCAGTGTTTTAGCAAAAAAGTCACAAATGATGCTCAATTTAGTTGGCCCATTTTAATTTTTGATAAAGAACACCTCACGCTTTTTACCCTGAATGGTCTACGACGTTGTTATTTATTGGTGGTATATAGTACATATCGTCGTTAATGCATATGAACTTAATTCTTTAAAATGTTGTAACTAGTAATGTTGCTAGTTGCGATTCCAAAGAATTCATCATACCATCTGTAACAAAGTTTTTATAAGCATTTAAACCGCGCTCCTGGAAAATTGCTAGAAAATAGTTCCGCTAGTATGCATTAACGTCGACGATATGTATGAATGAGTACTGTGATCCAGTGATAAATATGTATGTGTGAGTGTAGTATCCAATGCAACGAATATAAACAAGTGTCAGAAAATAATTCAGAAACCAACTAATTCAAGCATTCATTCTCTCATCTTAACAGTAAAAGAATACAGATTTCATTAACCACAAACAGTCTTTCAAACAAACAAACACAGAAGATATTACATGTGGTGAGCGCCGACTTTAATTGAACACGCAACAATCTGTCAAGAAACTTACTCTTGCAAGCATACCATTCGAGATACCAGGATCCTATTTATGAAGCAGATGTCGAGAAATCAATTAGCATAATTGCAGTAGAGGATCAATACTCTCAGCACCACCACTACCAGTAGATGGAGCAGTTCCATCGCTGAAGTCATAATCTATCTGAAGTCACGGTTGTATAAAGTTTTTTTCTGTTCTAAATTTGTCTGCCATCAAAACAGACTATCTACAGCATTTAAAGAAAGTATTTCAACGCCTATATCATTACGGTTTACTATCAAATTAAAAAAAACAATCTTTGAAGCCAAAGAACTAACTTGTCTCGACCATATAGTGAACAGTGATGGAGTTACACCGCAAATCTGAAAAGGAGAAGCTATTCATAACTTTCCAATCCTTAGAATGCAACAAGAATTATGCCATTTCGTTCGCATAGATTGTCGATTTAAACCTGAGCTAAACCTATTTATTCCAGAAAAAGTTTCAGAACCCTACAAGAAGCCCACACAACAGTGTGTCGCAAAACGTATAATTACAAATCGGTTGTTGTGAACTTCAATAAACAGTCGTACCAAAAATTCGTTACTTCGTGTGATCGGGAACACAGGGAATACATAGCAGATAAGCTCGGATGCAGCCCATTACAAATCCTTCTTATCTTTTTTTGTGCCGTTTATGTATAGAACGTTCGCAATTACTTTTTGTTACCTGTTAGACATATTTGTGTACATATATTTACTATTTTCCTTTTATGTTGCATATACGATTATTATCCAACCAACAACCTACAAGTCCAACAGAATCCTCATACGTTCCTCTTAGGTTAAGTTTTGTAGTTTTTAGTTATTTACATTTTGCAACGAGCCCTAAAATTAAGAATCTGCTGTCTTAATTTTAACCGTTTTCAATTATCTCATTCGATTCTCACGTTATTCTTATTAGCTCATTTCTATAGGTTAAGTTCTTATCATTGTAACGAACATTAACATGTTCCATTAACATTAACATGAGCCCTGTACTAACTTTAATCAATTGTAAAAGCAGCCAAAGAAAAAAACCAGGTTTTTTACGTATCTATCAAGTTGCTTTACAATCACAACCTCATCTTTTGCGTACATTCACTAGTTCTTTCCAATCCTGTCCTCAAGCAAACTGATGGAGACTTTTTCTGCTTGAAAAGTTCTAAAAAACAAGGGAGCAATAAATGTAATGATCACCGTTGCCTTGGATACTTTATACTACAAAGTAAGGAAACGAATGTAAACGAGGGATCAGAAAATAATTCAGAAACCAAATAGTTCAAGCATTCATTCTCTCATCTTAACAGGAAAAGAATAAAGCTTTAATTATCCACAAACAATCCTTCAAACAAACATACAAAGAAGATATTACAGTACTTTTATACTAAAAAATTTAATCAAGTTCTTGAAATTTATCGTTTAATTACTACGGAAAATGATATATGTACTTTTCCACCTTATTTGGAAACCATCCACTTTCCCCAGAAATTAACTTTTCCGTATTATGTTGCGTTGTCTCACTTGTTCGAAAATCCTGTTAACCTTACTCTAATCATTTATATAAAAAATTCAGTTATGAAGTCCTACTTAAAGATACCATTGATATGAACACATGGATTGTAGGCATTAATATATGCTTTCAATCATACAAATATAACTTTATAAATTTATATCACTCTCCAAACTCTAGTGATGCTCAATTTCTAATGAAACTTGAAAGTTTGTTTGATGTATATGCTAGTAGATCAGAGACCTTACTAATTATCGGAGACTTTAATATTGACCTATTAAAGGATTCATATTAGGAAAATAGACTGAGAACTTTAATTAAAAATAATGGACTACATCAGATTATCGACCAACCTACAAGAATCACTAAGGACAGTGCTACACTCATAGATCTTTCTGTATCTAATGAAAAAACCATTGATGCCCAGGTACACCATGTTCCAAAAATAACCGATCACTCAATAATAACTGTAAATGCAAAAGTGAAAGAAAAATATGAAGAATATACAATACAACACAGAGACATGAGCAACTTCAATGAAATGCAATTTCAATTAGATCTATTGAATCAACCATGAAATCCGGACTGTACAAACACCAATCAACTAGCAGAAATATTAGTTAAAACCATAATGGACACACTAAACAAGCATGCTCCAACTGTTAAAAAAACCATTAAATGTCAGTGGAGTTGTAAGCGTTGGTGGACCCCAGAAATAGCCTTGGAAATTGAAGAAAGGGACAGATTATTTAAAAGAGCAATCTTTACACAAGAAGAAAGTGATATGAATAGGTATAGACAACAAAGAAATGGAATTGTTAGTTTGATCAGGAACCACAAGAGAAATTATTACCAAGAAAAAATAGATGATATGAAAAATAACTCAACAGAAATGTGTAAAACAGTTAAAGAATTAATTAAAGGAGGCCATAACAGACAAAAAAGGAAGGTATTATTTTTGACAATGAGTTAGAAAAAAGGAAATTCAAATTGCAGAAAAATTCAATATTTACTTTATTAACAGCATACAACAAATTATTACATTAACAAATTTAACCCAAATTGAAACTGATTTAAGCCACATTAATGTACATCAATGCAAGTTCGACTAATTTCTACCAATAGAGTTTTTGGAGTTAAAAAAATTATAAACAATTTACCTAATAAGAATAGTAGTGTCGATCGTATTACAGTAAAGATTCTTAAATTAGCTTTCAATGTAATAGGACAGAGATTTTTGCATCTAATTCAAATGAGTCTAGAAAGTGGATCCTTCCCAGAAACCTTGAAGACATCCCATATTATCGCCATTGAGAAGATAACCAACACTAACAAATGTGAAGAATACAGACCGATCAACATGGTGCCAACTTATGAAGAATTATTAGAGACCGTCGTAAATATACAGTTTCGTGACTACATTGAAGTGAACAAACTGTTAATAGTACATATTCAGCTAAAAAACTACCTTTAGCGTTCCACAAGGAACTGTATTAGGCCCTGATTTATTTGTACTATACATAAATGATATTGTTAATGTAATTAAAAAATGTAACATTCAATTATTTGCAGATGACACTTTAATATATTTTATAGGAGATGATGTTGAAAAAGTAATAAATATCATCAATGATGAATTAGTAAATGTATATAACTGGTTACGTAAAAATAGTCTTTCTTTAAATGTAAATAAAACAAAATTCATGATAATAAAAAATAAGTTTAACGAAATTGATACATCTAGTCATATGGGAATACAAATTAATAGTCAAAAAATAGAACAAGTTTATGAGTGGAAGTACTTAGGTGTAATAATAGATTGTCACTTAACATTTTCTAGTCATTCAAACTATGTTATCAGTAAAGTTGCAAAAATAGTGAATTTCATGGGTAGATTAAGCCAAAATCTTAGCAAGTGGTCTAAATTATTACTATATAAAACAATAATACTTCCCCATTTTAATTATTGTGCTAGTATACTTTACCTCCTAAATAATACTGAAATTAACAATCTTCAAAAAAAAAAGAAAATTGTGCGTTAAGAATAATATTAAAATGTAGTAGGTATACTATCATAAGAAGAATGTTGCAAGTTACATCTTTGTTAAAAGTGTTAAGCAAAATATATTTTATAATACGATGATAATAATATTTAAAATAAAAAACTTAATATATCCAGAGCACATTTTAAATGAATTACTATTCGTAGAAGATGTTCATGATCATAATACTAGAAGTAGAAATAATTTTTATGTTCATACAGTAACAACAAATATAGGACAAAATAATCTGTTTCATAAAGGTTTAGTTGAATATAATTCACTTCCAGCTAATGTAAAAAACTGTACATCTTTAACATTATTTAAGAAACAATGTAAAAAATATGTAATAAATTACATTAATATTTAAGAAATTATAATGTATTATGAAAGAAATCGCATACGAGCTGATGTAATTCTTACGTCACTTTTCTCCATCATATATTAAATGCGAGCTATTATAGCCAAACGTTTATAAAACAAAGCTTAACATATGCGTCATGGCAATGTTGCCAGATCCAGGGCCTAGGAAGTCTGTAGAACATAGCGGGTTTGATAGCGTCTTGTATAAAAATATACGATATACACTTGAGAAAGGCGCGATCCCCCTATAGTTCATTGTGATGAACTACGGTTGTATAAAACTTTTTACAGACCCTACTTTTCCAAACCCAAATTGTATATTTTTTTATTGCAGTTTTAAGTAAACATTATCCTGTAGACCTCGAAAATATAGGAGAACGTTGCCAGACCCAAGCCCGGGTCTGAGAGCGTCGAAAATGGTCCGACAAGTCGGTAGAATATAGCGAAACGGGTGTGTATAAGCGGTTTGACAAATATATATATATATATATATATATATATATATGTATATATATATATATATATATATATATATATATATATATATATATATATATATATATATATATATATATATATATATATATATATATATATATATATATATATATATATATATATATATATATATATATATATATATATATATATATATATATATATATATATATTTATGGCCACTTATCAAAGTGAGGACATATCATAAACCATAGTTAATGAGGACCACCCTTATAAATCGTCACAGCTTTGCAAATTTTTTTGTCATCACTTGTTTACTTGTTCTAGTTATGTATCTCGCAAATATACACAGATTTCTTTGAATTTAAAAAAGTTTTATTTGCTGTGTATAATAATACCAAGTGAGGCTACACTATACTACTGACGACGTGAGGACCATATAATTAGATACGATTTAATCGCAAAGTGAGCCCCAATATCAAATTATACACAGGTTTTAAGTATAACATGAGGACCGGCGCTGTTGCCATCATTTGCTTTCATTATCATCAGCAAAAATGCATGCTATTCTATTATTGGAATTTGTTAGTTGGTCGGTCGTCAGTATAAAACTAATTTGATGTAGCGGAGACGGGTATGCTTCCGTAGCCATTTTAACAAACCCGGTTTTGAAAACATCTCGAGAACGGTTGGTTCTACGAAAAAAAATATAACAGACTTTTTTGTAGAAAAATAAATTATCTATCTTTTTTATTAAAACAATTTTTTAATTGCTTGCAAATTAATGTTTTAAGAGTTATTACACAGCAAAGTTTTCACTTTTTAGTTTTGCTAAATAATTCGCAAACGGCTAACATCTCACTGAAACAGGAAAACATTGCAGTGTAATAACTCTTAAAATATTAATTTAACAAAAAAATTGTTTAAATAAAATAGATAGATAATTAATTTTTCTATAAAAAATGTCTGTTCTGTTTTCTTCGTAAGACTATTTCTCCAGACTATTTGGATTATTTACTGGCTCCCTAACTTAACTATTTCCTGTTGGCTGTTCCATTGCCTTCTAGAATGTTTAAACGAATGCTTGACCGCTTAGATCAATTAAATTTAGACGAAAAATTAGATTTAACTATTGATTAAGATTCTGGTGTTTCTCATCATTTTAATGGTAATTGTGCTAGTAATATTAACAGCCTGCTATTAGTGGGACAGATTAGTGAATTGATAGCTAAGTACCACATACTTTACTTTAAAATCTAAATGTATTACTCCTAATAATTAATTATTATTAATAGTTAGATTAGTTTCACTAATAATTATAGATGTAAATCTGTATAATATGTTAATTATTCTGAAAATGCTAGTAAAATCAGTAAATATTGTCGCCTAATTTAAAATGCTGAGTTTGTTCCATCTCATTTTTAATTAAATTTAAAAATTTGTCTGTAATTTCCTTACGGTACGTGTTAAAAAGAATATATGTATTTATCTTCCTACCTAAACCGATCTTGGCTTGTAGCAAAGAAAAGTGGTTATTCTATATTTAGGGTATTTATTAGGCCAAAAAGAATGCATATAAAATCTATATTTCCGTGTAAAAAGATATAAGAAGGGGGATTAATATCGCTCTTGGTATTTTTAATATTTAATTCTAGTTATTTTTTAAATGCTTGTAATGAACCGTATGTGAATCTGCCATTTAAATTTAACCAACCAATAATTATTGTGAATGACTTTTCAGCATTAACTGTGCCGTCTATGAACTCAAATCTTACTAATCCTCCAGCTGACATATAGCTATAAATCATTACGCCTTGAGGAAACTTAACATTAGGTTTCAAGCAGTATTTATGGAATGCTTCTTGTTTAGCTCTGATTACTCTTTTGCGAGAGTAAAACTAGAACAAAACTGCTTAATGTTAAGTTTCCTCAAGACATAATGATTTGAGGCTGTATGTTATCTAGAGGATTAAGAAGATTTTAGTTCATAAACAGCATAGTTAACGCTGACAAGTATCTGCAAAACGACGAGTAGCATGGGCTAAAACTAAGTTGTCCTGGGCAGAAATGCTGGTCTAAGGTCATATTCATCAACTAGTTAAAGTCTGGTGTATCCGTTAGTTACTCTCGCAAAAGATTGATCAGAGCTAAACACGAAGCATTCCATAAAGACTGCTTGAAACGTACCGTTAATTCTCCTTTTAAGGCGTAATGATTAGTACCAAGAACTTATAAATAAAGGAAATTAGGATATCAAAAAAGGCGAAACACCTTGTGCATATTGGGTTAGATTCAAAAATTCAGTAGTGCAGGTACTCTTCTAAAATTAACTTGCCAATACGAATTTTTCAGCCGACTGCTATCAAGAATATCGATAATATCGCCTGATGGATTTTGCCGAAGAGATGCTATAAGATAAAGGATGACTGTACCACGATCGCGTCCGGTTCTCAACGAATTTTTCTTAGCTACTTCATGGCAATAGGGGACCATAAAAAGTTACGCCAGAAAGTTCCTTGAGCAAATTTACTGGTGCAAATTGCTGATCCGTGTATGACATATCTCCTTTCTTCGATAACACAGAAAGAAGGCGAAGTACGAAAAAAAATTCGAACACTTTTGGTAGGGATTTAAATAAGCTTTATCTTACCTAACCTCCTTTATCTCGATAACCCTAATGGTTTCCGAGAAAAACGACAAAACCGGTAGGGGGCGTGGTTTATCCTCATTATTTTTTCGAGCTCACCACCTACAGGTGTTGACTTTTAAGGAGTTGTTTAATAACCCACAAGGAAACCGTATGCAAAAATCCATGGACTTACCTCAACTTTCCGCTATTTTTTCTAAATTGATTAGACTAATTATAGCAGTCCAACATAAAGCTTTGTATGCAACTCGTACCTTAATCTATCTATCTGAGAAATCGCCAACATAAAGTTTGACAAAGTGGTAGCATCGATTGGCTTTATGGTAAGGTCATTTCAACCGAGGATATTTTATTTAACTACAATAGAATTGGTATAGGCACAAGTGAAACATGTAGTTGCTAATAATACAACATATACATACACTTGCTGATCTGAAAGAGCTTCTATCAAGGAATTTCTACCGTCACAAATATCATAAATTTAGGATCGAAAAGTTCCAGCAAAGAATTAACAAACGCATCTGACATACGGATGTTGATACGAGGGATGCTCTGTTAATAGTTAGTAGCAGGCCATGGAAGCTCAATTGGCTAGAAACAATTGCAACAATTGAATGTCGCATTAGTTGGCATTCGTTACCCACAATTGTCAAACGTTTCGATTTCTTGTGAAACGTAGTTAATTTTGTAAGGTAAGTAGTTGTGCATTTTTAATTCAGTTAAGATGAGCATTCCGTGAACTGCCTTTAGAGCTATGATTTTCTACGACTATAAAAGACAGTTAGGATACCAGCAAAGCCATGAAAATTTGATAGCAGATTTTGGCGTTGCTGCCCCTCCATTATCCGCTGTTAGTCATTGGTTCCGCGAATTTCGACGAGGGCGAGAACTGCTAGAAGACGAAGCAAGACCTGCCGAAGCTGCCTGTTCAGAAAATGTTGATCGTGTGGCAAGCTTGATTCATTCCAATCGAAATATTACTTATAGGGAGATTCAGTAGGAAGTGAAGATTGAATCCTCGGCGGTGAATACCATTTGGCATAAACATCTTGAAGTAAGAAAGCCAGCAAGCCGTTGGATATCGCATTTGCTCTCAGAAAGTCAAAAACAGGCTCGAATAGACTGGTGTAAATTTATGTTGCAAAAATTTGACGGAGGAGCTTCCAGGCAAGTGGCATACATTGTAACTAGTGACGAATCTTGGGTATACAGTTACGACCCTGAAACTAAACAGCAGTCTAGTGTTTGGGTATTCGAAGATGAAGACTTGCCCACAAAAGTAATTCGTGGCAGAAGCTTCAAGAAGAAAATGATTGCTGTTTTTTCCGCCGATGTGGTCCTGTTGCTGTTATTCCACTTAAAGATCGCAGAACTGTTAATTCTGAATGGTACTGCGAAGTGGCTTTACCACAGATGTTTGCAAAATTACAGGCAGGTCGACAAAGGACCGGTTTGCGTAACATCTTAGTCCATCATGACAACGCATCCTCCCACACTGCTGCCAGAACATTGGATTTTTTGAAAGATACGGAAGTTCAATTGGTAACTCATCCGCCGTATAGCCCAGATCTAGCGCCGTGCGACTTTTTTTTGTTTCCAACTGTTAAAAAAATGATGCGAAGTAAAAGATTTTCCAACGCAGATGCAGCAGTTACAGAATTTCAAAGAATTTTTGAGGACCTTTCAGAAAATGAATCTTCCGAATGTTTTAAAAAGTGGTTTCAAATAATGCACAAGTGTATTAGTCTGAATGGAGATTATTTTGAAAAACAATAAAGATTGTTTGTTAAAAAATGCAACGGTCTTTTTGCTAATAACAATTTTCAGCGCAACCCTCTCATTGTACCAATATAAAATACTTTTTAATGTTTTTAATGATAGTGTTGCATTATGTCATCAGTCATATTTATAAATTGTTCACAACATAATAATAAAATAATAAATAAGTACCTACTAAATAAACTATATTTAAAAATATATATGTATAAATATATATAAAATTTTGTATTTCTTAATTTTCTCATTGAATTCATAATCAGCAACCCCAAAAACCCTCCAACATGAATTTCGCTCAAGTTGATGTAAAACTTCCCGAGTTATTAAATTGGGAGTGTAAAATGGGGGTTTCAACCCCCCGAGGGGGCGTGCCCCCATTTTAAACAGATTACATTTTATATTGGTCCAGTACTGAAGGCATTACAAAAGATTTCAAGTCGCTATCTTTAGATAGTAAAAACTAAGAACGTAATGCAAAAATTTACTCTACTACTAGGGCAGAGAGAAAGGATTACATAATAAGGTAACCAAAATGGTGTATTACTTTGCAAAATCACATATTAAACACTTTTTGACTCTTTGAGCTTTTCTCTAAAATCAATAGAAACGGCGTAAATCGCATTCTCAATCTCAAATGCCGTTATTTTAGGACCGCCATTTTGGTGTCCGCCACTTTGAATTTTTCAATTTTCTCATTGGATTCATAATCAGCGACTCCAAGAACCCTCCCAACATAAATTTCACTCAATTTGGTTGCGTTATTAAATTAGGGGTACAAAATGGGGGTTTCAACCCCCCGAGGGGGCGTGCCCCCATTTTAAACATATAACATTTTATATTGGTCCAGTACTGAAGGCATTACAAAAGATTTCAAGTCTCTATCTTTAGATAGTAAAAAATAAGAACTTAATGCAAAAATTTACTCTACTACTAGGGCAGAGAGAAAGGATTACATAATAAGGTAACCAAAATGGTGTATTACTTTGCAAAATCACATTTTAAACACTTTTTGACTCTTTGAGCTTTTCTCTAAAATTAATAGAAACGGCGTAAATCGCATTCTCAATCTCAAATGCCGTTATTTTAGGACCGCCATTTTGGTGTCCGCCACTTTGAATTTTTCAATTTTCTCATTGGATTCATAATCAGCGACTCCAAGAACCCTCCCAACATAAATTTCACTCAATTTGGTGGCGTTATTAAATTAGGGGTACAAAATGGGGGTTTCAACCCCCCGAGGGGGCGTGCCCCCATTTTAAACATATAACATTTTATATTGGTCCAGTACTGAAGGCATTACAAAAGATTTCAAGTCTCTATCTTTAGATAGTAAAAAATAAGAACTTAATGCAAAAATTTACTCTACTACTAGGGCAGAGAGAAAGGATTACATAATAAGGTAACCAAAATGGTGTATTACTTTGCAAAATCACATTTTAAACACTTTTTGACGCTTTGAGCTTTTCTCTAAAATCAATAGAAACGGCGTAAATCGCATTCTCAATCTCAAATGCCGTTATTTTAGGACAGCCATTTTGGTGTCCGCCACTTTGAATTTTTCAATTTTCTCATTGGATTCATAATCAGCGACTCCAAGAACCCTCCCAACATAAATTTCACTCAATTTGGTGGCGTTATTAAATTAGGGGTACAAAATGGGGGTTTCAACCCCCCGAGGGGGCGTGCCCCCATTTTAAACATATAACATTTTATATTGGTCCAGTACTGAAGGCATTACAAAAGATTTCAAGTCTCTATCTTTAGATAGTAAAAAATAAGAACTTAATGCAAAAATTGACTCTACTATAAAGTTGGGAACGACCTCATCATCCATCATCACATAGTGAATAATAAATATTGTCGACGAAATCCAAACTGTTAGTTGGGCTTTCGCTGATTTTCGTCAATTAGCGGCGACATTCGCATGGCGAACAATTTTTTACAAACCATTGACGGGTAACGACTAATAGGTCTGTATGAGGCCACATCTGATGGCGGTTTCTCCGGTTTTGGGACCATTGCTATTTGGGCCACCATCCATTGGCCAGAGAAGTATCCCGTCCTTAATATCCCTTTATAGATTACAGTTATCTTGCGAAATCTTCAAATTCAATGCAATGGAAATATATAAATAAAACGTCAAACGTGTTGTTTTATAGTTCTATTTCGTACTTTTTTAAACGTCCCCAAAATGAAAAGATTGCTGTAGGTAAACAAGTAATAGAAAAAAAACTTCTTTTGACGTTAAAGATAAACTACCCTGTGAACTAAAGTATCATGATTCTGTAAATAGTTATAGTGTACCTGTATCAAATTTTCAGAATTTAATCTGCCTGGGATACTTGCCGAGAAACTAAGAAAGAAAAATGTCGTCAACTGCATAGGGCAGCAGTTGTATATAGAGAAAGCATTTTTCAATATATCGTTCAGTAACCTGAAATGGGGTATGAGGTATCAGTTGCATGAAATGGGGTAGTAGACTTTTTTTATATTGTATGTGATAGTACCAAGATGCCAAATCCAATTTTTCGACCTCCGCGACCTTCCGGATCACCGCCAAAAAGAGGTAAAACCGCCGAAATTTTGCACTTTTTTTAGGTTTGGCCAATTTTGACCATGAAAGAGCACTTTTTCGAAGAAGACAATTCTATTCATTTCAAAAGTACATTAAGTTTGTTACAATCTAAGACTAAAATGATTACTATAGGGCTAATAGTTTCCGAGATATAGCTCCTCAGAGTTCATTGAAAAAGAGGTAAGACCCCCGAAAATATGCTTTTTTTTAGATTTGGCCAATTTTGACTATGAAGGAACACTTTTCCAAAAAAGATAATTATATTCATTTTGAAAGCACATTAAATTTGCTACAATTTAAGACCAAAATGGTTACTTAAGGTCTAATAGTTTCCGAAATATCGCTCCTCAGAATTAGTCTAAATTTACACCCATGCTATTTTTCAAGTATTAACCTATAGAACTGAGTTCAAAGGTTCAAAATAAGAATAGAATAGAATTGAATAGAATAGAAAACCTTTAGTCTTATTCAAACAAATTCATTTTTTACATTGGAATCTTAAAAATAATCCCTCGTAAATGGTTCATGTTGTCAAGTGGGTATTACCAGAAATATGAAAAGGCGACAGGGAAAACGCGTTTCAATTTTGTCTAAACCCCTTGGAAGGTCCAGGTACAAGATACTCTTCAGCCTCTGTGTCCATGTTCTTTTGTTCTTCTTCAGCCTGGTCAATTCATTTTAAGAGTACATTAAATTTGCTACAATTTAAGACCAAAATGGTTACTAATGGTCTAATAGTTTTCGAGATATCGCACCCCAAAGTTGGTCAAAACTTCAACCCATGCTATTTTTCAAGTATTAACTTATAGAATTGGCATCAAACCTTTAATAATACCTCTCAAATAGTTCAATAATGTATAAATTTAGTATATGAAACATTCGGTTCGGGTTACATTAACATGCAAACGCATTTTGCGACTGGTTGCTGCATCACCCTCCATTCCCTAATACGAATGTCGTCATGTCTATAAGCAGTGGACTTGTTGGAGTGGAAGAGGTCAACTGTCACATGGCTAGAGATATGGGTAAGGAAGCGATGTTGAAGGTTGTAGGGGAAAACTACGAAAATTTCAAATTCAAAAGGAAGAATAAAGTGGTATCACTTTCTTCTGTGAATACTGTGACTGTTGGCAAGAGACAGGTGACGGTTGACCCCCTAACACTGTGTCACAGTCGGATGAAGAACTGAAGAACTTCACACACGAGCTTTCACCATATCCTCTGTCCCTACTAACACAGTAACATCTACTTTCAGAAGTGCGGAAGAGGTAAAATACCAGATGTCCTCTATTCAACCACCTCGATATCTTCTTACCGTCACCTCAAGCCCTTCACCCATGCCTTTAGTGGATGTGATTCTACGTCATGCTTCTTTGGTCAGGGATAAAACAAGTTGTTATCAGTAATTCAAAAGAATTCGGACCTCAAGGAGAAAGCAGCAGTTTTCCAACTCAGAAGCAACACCTGACGAAGTAGCTGAAGCAGGAGAGCAAATTATCATTGCGCTGTAGGGTGAAAACAACTCAACGAAAAGCCTCAATTATCTGAGCTATTAGCTCTTTACAAAGGCTGCAACCAAGACGAACTTTAACCTTGCCAGACTACCTCCCACTCAAGAAGCTGTGAATCGATCCGCTCGAATGGGGGTGGGTTCTTACAGCTCACGGCTTTTATGATATCGAGGGATGCGGCCCCTTCCCACCTCATGCAAATGATCACCTGCAACTGCAAGAAAGGATGTGACAATGCATGCTGTTGCAGAAAAGCAGGCTTGAAGTGCTCTATTGTATGTAGCCAATGTAGTGAACAGTCCTGCGAGAATCGGCCAGATATCATCGTTGACATGGATACTGCCAAGCTCGATGACCTACTACATGACGATGAGCTAGATGGACTGCTTGTATATCCTAACAGCCCTCCAGATAAGGAAATTGACCAGGCTGAAGAAGTACAGGAGAACATGGACACAGAGGCTGAAGAGTATCTTGAACCTGGACCTTCCAAGAGGTTTAAACCAAATTGAAAGGCGTTTTCCCTGTCGCCTTTTCATATTTCTGGTAATACCCACTCGACAACATGAGCCATTTACGAGGGATTATTTTTAAGATTCCATTGTAAAAAATGATTTTGTTTGAATAAGACTAAAGATTTTCTATTCTATTCAATTTTATTCTATTCTTATTTTGCACCTTTGAACTCAATTCTATAGGTTAATACTTGAAAAATAGCATGGGTGTAAATTTCAACCAATTCTGAGGAGCGATATTTCGGAAACTATTAGACCTTAAGGAACCATTTTAGTCTTAAATTGTAGCAAATTTAATGTGCTTTCAAAATGAATAGAATTGTCTTTTTTGGAAAAGTGTTCCTTCATGGTCAAAATTGGCCAAATCTAAAAAAATTGCAAAATTTCGGCGGTTTTACCTCTTTTTGGCGGTGATCCGGAAGGTCGCGGAGGTCGAAAAATTGGATTTGGCATCTCGGTACTATCACATACAATATAAAAAAAGAAATCTACTACCCCATTTCATGCAAGGTAAAATGTACTAGGTTACTGGGCTAATAGGTAAGTCACGTTAAATCGGCGCTACTTTGACATCAGACCTCGCTGTTAAATTCTGGACGTACCTTATTGAAATACAGGCTAAGTTAAAAGAGAGAAATGAGCTTTAACAAAACCAAAATAACAGTATGAAAAAAGTTGGCCGTTGTGGTCGCTCGCCATAGTTGGCCGTTATGGTCATTTTGGCTGTTGTGGTCACACTCCATAGTTGGCCGTTGTGGTCATTTTGGCCGTTGTGGTCACTCGCCACAGTTGGCCGTTATGGTCATTTTGGCTGTTGTGGTCACGCTCCATAGTTGGCCGTTGTGGTCATTTTGGCCGTTGTGGTCACTCACTCTAGTTGGCCGTTGTGGTCATTTTGGCCGTTGTGGTCATCGTCACCAGCGACGCCAATACATAAGCGTCGGTGGACGTTGTGGTCAAAACGGCGGATGGGGTGGAGTTTCTAGTTGGCCGTTGTGGTCATGGTGGCCGTTATGGTCAAGTTTCGAGTTGGGCGATATGGTCAAATTGGCAGTTGTGGCTGTTGGCCGTTATGGTCACGGAGACCGTTGTGGTTATGACCACAACGGCCAAAATAGCGATTGGCCGTTGTGGCCAGGCCCCGCAGATTCGATCCCCGGCTGAGCTGGTAATGTTTAATAGCGGAGAAAAATTAAAAACATGCCTTCTTCTCGGATAGGAAGTAAAACTGTAGGTCCCGTGTCAATGCGATGTTTGGCACGTTAAAAATCCCTACTTGGGGTGGAATTCCCTGAGGGAGTAAAGTGTTTCCTTGACAACAACAACAAGTAAACAACAAAAAAAAGTAATCGCGGTACATGTTAGGATTTATTATCCTGAAACTATGTGATTTTGGCAATTGTCCGAATGACATGTAACGAAATTTTGAATTTTTGCGATTAAGTCCTTTAGACGTGCAAAAAATAGCGTATATACCACTGGACTAAAAGTGTTTTTTAAGTGTTAATTAATAATTTAAAAAATGCATTTTAGTCCCTGAATATATAATATACATTATGTCCGCTCGGGTGATTATGACATGATTATGACCTATTTTGCGGACTGTTTCTAGAGCGTAAATCGCTAAATTAGAGCACCCCCTTTTACTACTCTTGTTTACGACGTCTCCATAGTAATAAGAATAATTATAGACCATAGCACCTACGTACTTGAAGTTTAGGACTTTTTAAATTATTTTTATTTTAAATTAAACTTAATTTAATCTTAGACCGCACATTTAAAGTACGCATTTCGGGCTTAATTAGTGTTTTAGAGCCCTTTATCGTCTTAGCGCCTTCGGTTTTCGCTTCAGGCGCTAACTGACTGCACGGGCTGTAAGACACTCAATTAAGCCCTTAATATACTATTAAAGACTAGAAAAAGCCTAATCTTGATTAGGCGAAATGTCATTCGAAAAAAAATTATTTTATTCTTAATTAATACAAAAAAATAAAAAGGCTGCAAGTCCTCGAAGATTTATTAATCTCTTTTACAATGTATTTTAGTTTTATTGCCTAATTACAAATAATCAGACGTCGATGAAATGAAATCTAAAAATTTCCCTATCGAAATTTTGTAACAGCACAATAATACAACTTTTCTAAACCGATTTCCGCTCGTAAGAAATAAAATCGGCTATTTAGGGTATTTCCGTTCTTTTCTGTAATAGAATTAAAATCAATATTGTATAACTTTCATTTCCATCGTTGCCACTTGTTCGGATCTCACTTTGCGCATCATTCATACAAGCTTCACACAAGAAATTATACGTCTGAAAAATATATATCTGGCGCAGCGACTCCAGGCGTCAACTCCTTGAACTAATCTGTATAATTCTAGCCGTTTTGGCAACATCTGAGGTCCAGCCCATTTTTTCAGTATCGCCAACTTATACCTTCGAAAAGCTCTACACGAAATATTATCGAATTGCAAAGTGAGGTCCGTATATTTGTCCTCACTTTGTTTGTGGACCTCACTTGAAACGTGAACTTTGTTCATACGGACCTCACTTTATACACTGGCCGTAAATATATATATATATATATATATATATATATATATATATATATATATATATATATATATATATATATATATATATATATATATATATATATATATATATATATATATATATATATATATATATATATATATATATATATATATATATATATATATATACGGATGATAGAAGGATGTATATATATATATATATATATGTATAATCAGCACTTGCGAGACCTGATACACCATGTGCAACATACTATGCGAGGCCCGTTTTGCACTTGCGAGACCCGTTTTCGGGTCTCGCATTTCCAAGGGCTGTATATATGGTTTTTTGTGTTCTCCTGATCCTCAAACACCTAAATTTAAATTTTTGTTTGGGACTCAGAAATACGGTAAATATCGTCTCTTATACGGTTTTTAGTTAACACTTTCTTTATGCAGAGGGCGCGTCACTAGATCAGTATATAATCAGTATATAAAATGCGAGACCCGGTGTGTTAACATCAATATTCTTACGTTTCTGTTATATGCGAGTCCCTTAAACTTGGCAGCTATGTGTTTAAATATTTTTCGTACTGGAGCTTACAAATTATTATGAAGGAACATTCCTTAAAGAAACGTTTCTCACACGAGAGAGGGGTTTAAAGGTTTTACGGGCTTTTTTCTGTAATGAGAAGCATTGTGGAAAAATTATGTTTTTGCAATTTGTATTTGTTGTGTCTGTTTTATGCTAATAAAATAAAAATGTTTTATTTTGTTTACTAAATTGATATTTTATAGTTTACTAACTTATACTAAAATGTATCTTTCATTTCACACCAAATTCTCCAACTCGTTTTTTATGCTATAAAAATAAGCAATTTTAAAAATTATTTTTTAATAAGTTATAAAAAGTTTTAAAAGTTATTTTTATCTTTAAAAATAAAACTGTTGCATTTTAAAAAAACTTTTACTATTATCTTCTTGTTCTGAGATAATCATATTATTATACTTTAATATTTAATATACTATGCTTGCTAGCATGATATACTATTTTTGAAATAAACATTTTATTGAAAGTGAAGGTTTTACTGAACAATAAAAATTAAACTGAACGTATTAGAATACAAATAACAAAATAATTGTTAGTTTTAACTGAAAGTACAGTATTGATTGTATATAAATGTGTTATTCGTATCTAATTAACATTTTTAAAATGTGTTTCTTCTTTTGATTTCTACATCCTTCTTGTTACACACTACTTGTTACTTGTTACTTGTTGGACACCTTATTACAATAAGTCTGAATAGGGTTTTTAAAATGTTTTGGCTAACATCTCTTTTCTTCTTATGTCCACTTTGCTTTTTTGCAAACTGCTTGCGAACATTTTGAGGTAGCTTTAGCGGAAAGTATTATTACTAACTATTATTACCTTATTTGACATTTTTAAAGGAAGATTTTTTTATTAATTTATAAATAGTAAAGCTGACATTGGTTTAAAAAGTTTAACTTTAATACAAGTTGATATCAATACTTCTTGATTATTAGAAACATCTACTATTTATAAACTGTGTAAAAATTTAATAAAGAAAAAACGTATTGGAATATATTTCCTTTTTATTTAGTATAAATTGATAGAATAATAAATTTTTAACACTACATTTCGTTGGGGTTCACAGGCTCTATTGTAAATGAATTTTAAACCTATCCAGAGAAATTGTACAATGGTCATAAATCTTTACTTTAAGTACCTATAAATACGTATAGGGTAGGCATTTTAAAGTAGCAAATACTACCTGATTTTATAAAAGCATGAGTTTTTGTAAGTTGCTGTAAAAAGTTGAAAATCGTTTTATTGAGTATTAAAAACCATCTATGACTTAAACAAAACTATCTTCAAGTTTAAAGGGTAAACGTATTTGCAAATAGCTTAAACACTGAGACAAGGGCAACCACAATAATTATAATACTATATTGTAGTATTTTGTAAGTTTTTGTACTGAATCTTTATGATATATAATAATAAAACGTCTTAATAACGTAAAGAAAAAGAGTTTTATGTTTAACATAAAACTCTTCTGCTTTGCATTAATATTCTTTCAACACTTTGGAAGTTCATTAGAACCTACTTAATATTATAAGACAAACTTAAATTTAATTACTGAATGTACGTAACATAAGAAGAAAACTACACTTCCATTTGCATTTAGTAAACATTTTTTAAATAACTAAAACATAAAACAACACATATGTACTTAATAAAGTTCTGTGAAAAAAGACTGTTGAATTTTGTTTGAGCAAAAGACATCATTCTCGGACTATCTTGGCCTTTGTTAGTAAAATCGTCATTACTACGTAGTTTTTAAATAATCACGAACGTTCAGAAGATGGAAAGTTGTTTGTTTTATGTAATGGTAATGCCAAAGTAAAAAATTAATACCAAAATTTTCAAAAATAATTTCAGATTCGTAATCTGCGACTCGAAAAACTACCAGTGTGAACCTCTGAGAATGACAGTTATTAAATAAAATTATACATAGTTCATGTTTGGCATAAATTTATTCTTAAGGCAGTACAGATCATGCAATCAATTAACGCGCCGCGTTAATCGCACGTTAGGTAAAACACTCAATCTAAACAAGCAAGCGCTTAACGCAGCATCGTCGCGCCGTCAGTATCATGATTCACAAATTATATTAGTCAGCGTTACCGTTTTAGTACATTTGTACAAATTCAGTACAATTTTGCTATTGTAGTACTAGTACATAAGTACATTCTCGGACCAATCAACCACAATTTAAATAGTATGTTTTCTGGATCTTTATACATTTGGCGATTGTTTAGTGCATATCAATAATAAATCTATGAGGGACCTACAAGCCAAGTGGTACAAGTAACGTTTTTTGTACCAAGGAAAATCCACAGTAACTGGACAGATGTTGAGACATAGTGGGTAAAAGTTTGACTATTTAGAAAATCGCTTACCATAATTGGAATCTTGCATCCTTTGTGCTCTAAAAGTGTACTTTTGAGTTAGTCGTGTGAACCATAATGTATGTTAACGCTTTTAAGATTGTGTTGTTATTGTATTATTTCTATATCACGAGCAACAAAGGAGTTTGTAGTATTTTGAATGTTTAAGATTTTTACTTGTTTTAGTTGAAATCTGATCATTTTGCGAGTGCGAATAAAAAACAATTGTAACAAAAATGACATTCATGACAAAGAACAACAATGTGGCCAGAACTTTAGTCTTATTAAAGCATCAAAAGAAACGGTCATTTAGAGATGTCTATATTCCACAATCTTGGTCTAACGTCGTACGAGGAAAAACCAAAATTACGTTGCACTCAATACTATTTGCCGGAGTGTTATATGATGGCACAGTGGGTAAGAACCATCACTATATAGTTTGTTGTCTACATGTTTTAAAGATATTAAAGAATATCAAACAGTTCCAGTGCGTAGTCTGAACTTAACAGACATTCAAAATGGTGCGGCGACTTAAAACTCCAAGTACGGAAACCGCGAAACCACCAATTTTTTTAATCTATATCTTGCGTTGCATTCGAAGTGAACTCTTCAATATGCACTGTGTAATCAGGAGTCCTGGAAGTTTGGAAGTTGATGGCCTGCCTCTGCCTACTGCAACGGTAAGATTGGTATGCCCTTCTTCCAATTGCTTGCACCACTTTCTAATTTCCTATCGCGATGTGGCATTTCCATACACAACTGACACTCCACGATGGATTTCTTAGATTCAAGAAAATTTTAGAAGATTCAAGTGGGAAGAGTTTCAAGCTATCAGGCCATTTTCAATGCCCGTTATGTTCAAACTAATGTTTAAATGTTTAACACCCAGTTAACAGGTAAACAATAAACTATATTATGATAGTTCTAAGCCGTTGTGCCACTTCTATAAAGCTCGAGTAAATAGTGCAACTTAAATTTTGATACCGCTTTGTATCTAAAAATAGCCAAAAGTTCACTGTGGTTATAATGAATGATGATGATTTTATTAGCTTAGATTTCCTTAAACCGTTTTCCAAAAACACAGGTTTATGCAGGAATCAGATCTACGCAGTTAGTGGTTGAATTTTAGAATGGAGCATCCTTTCACACCATCCGAAAATATATAGAAAAGTATTTTGAGTAAATATACTATTACTTAGATATGAAATAAAATATTTTGCACTTGTACCCTGGTTTTTTATTGACTAAGCAGACATGTTTGGAGTACCAGGGGTACAAATGCAAACACATGCTAAGAAAATACTGATAGAAGACATTAACAATGAATAAAATGATCTCATATTTTAGAGAGAAGTACAAAACAGTATAAGCAAAGGTAAAATATAATAACAAACTAATTAAATAACATACTTTAATTACAAGAATTATCAAAATTTAGCTCTGATTATCTAACATGTTACATTGCACTTATACCCCTTGGCTTCTAGTCCCCCTCATATAAAATAATGAGTTTTTCATCCGTACTACATATAATGATTTTCATTTATAATACTACAAATACATAATAAAAGTGTAAAATACGTTGTAAGATGTAATTCTGAACAAGTACATAATTTATATGTGCTGATTTTTGTTTTATTAACATTTAAACAAAATTTAAAACGCTGAGTTGAAAATAGTGCAACTAAAAAGTAATTGATAAACATATTTAACAATTTACATAATAATATTAACATTATAACGTGTCTGGTGTTCTTATCTCGTCCGATGACTTATTTATTACGTAGTAATTATTTTTGATTATTTTTTCTTTAATAAGAATTCACCCTGCTTTTATAGAATTTTTGTGAAAAATGTCCTTTTATACTTTATAAAGTAAGAAATATCATCAAAAAGGGAATTTTTTTAGTTCCTAGCATTCTCCCACGCAAAAACGCGTGACCATGTATACGGTCCAATGCAATTTCGTGTACCTCGCTATGCGTAAATCGCGCGATAGAATGGGGAATCTCGTTGCAACGCGAATCAACTAAAATTTACGCGCATTTGAATGTATACTTGTCTTATGCAATGCTATGTAGTCAATAACGTGCGTTAATAATCGCGCATTAGCTAACACCTCATGTGCACTGGGACTTGATAGAGAACTGGAAACATCTTTTTCAAATTTACAAATAATAAAACTGACATTTGTTTAAAAAACTTAACTTTAATACAAGTCAAAGAGCAATACTTGCTTTTTGTAAAATCTCAGATGTAAACTAACAGGGTTCAGTGTTGCATACGTTTTAACATTATCATTATCCCCAAATTCGTAGAAATCACCAGACTTACAATTAGTTGACGTTTCCAGTTCTCGCAGTACCTAATTACTCTTTCATTCGTGTCGAAATTCTAATATAAGTATCCGAGGCAGGATTATTGCTATTAGATTTTTTTTTCTGTATGACAGTTTCAGAAGATAATCTTGTAGGTTGGATAAATCATTTTTGATAAAAGAGGTAATTCCAAATGTTTTTTATTTGCATTAGAAACCTTTTTAAAAGCATTTCATACTCACATAAGGCAATAGTAGGATAAATTAAATGACAAACTATTTGCCTTATTTTCTACTCTACTTTTAAAGTAAAATATTATCTAAAATGGCTACATTAAATACTTTTAATTTTTTGGCTCAAATTCATTTTAAGTATTTACTTCGAGCGGGTATCCATTTAAAATAACTAGAGAAAAATAACCACGTGTGAGAAGTGTGCGTAAAGATCCGTGACAAATTGAAAACACATTTCTTTACTTCGGAATATTCCGTTAACCTCACTGAGAACACCAGGTTTACTATAGTGTCATATTGGCAACGTCGAAGGGACTCTTATGTGACGATGAACGTATATTTCTAATATTACGGGTCTCGCATGTTCGTTGCACTTCAAAGGGTCTCGGAAGTCTGTCATAAATATTACTTTTTGAAAATTTTTACCCCTCAGACTAAATAATTCCTAAGACCAATAAATACATCCCAAAACACCAAAATACACAGTTTTAAAATAATTTTTTCGATCGGGTCTCGGGTTGTCTGTTCCGTATCGCGGGTCTCGGATGTGTTGCTATTTACGTATATATATATATATATATATATATATATATATATATATATATATATATATATATATATATATATATATATATATATATATATATATATATATATATATATATATATATATATATATATATATATATATATATATATATATATATATATATATCTACAGCTTGACCTTGAATGATGTTTGATGACCTTGCATATACCTTATTTAGTTACCTGCGTGGCCTTGAATGCATTGTTGTCATATTGATGACCTTGAGAATGCGGTGTTGCCATATTGATGACTTTGAAAATGCGTTGTTGCCATATTGTTGACCTTGAGAATGCGGTGTTGCCACGTTTAGGTGACAGAGATAGATTCAAGGTCACCATGTGTTAGAGAGAGATAGGTTCAAGGTCAAGGTCAGGAGTGGGGGGGGTAGTCCCAGAACGCCCAATTTTTATCTACTTCCTTTATTTTTCAATTAAAAGAAAATTATATATACAATTTCAAATAACATTGATTATTTAATTAAATGGTCCTGTATTCAACTAGAGAAAAAGTAAAGTGCCAGTGTCACTACACATAGTCCTTTCCATATACAGAATACAAATTGTAAGTACTGGCATTTCATTAAATTGTGTTCGACGACAAGTGGCGGATTATTGTTAAAAAGTTTAGTTTATTTTGTTTGAGTTTTGTAAAGGTCCTTCGAGAATAATAAATTTAATATAGCAAAAGATAATAAAATTGATAAACATTAAATGTGTCAATTTTTGTGAACCAGAACATCGAAGGGAGTCTTTGAGTATACAGAGACTCAGGGCGAGTTGGAGTGCCAGATAACTTCAATATCGTTCAAATATACCCTTAATTTATTTTTTCTTGATTGATGTCATGATATCTTTACCTAATATACATGATTTTTAATTCTCAGGTTGACCTATGGCTAGGATATCCTTTCGTTTTATTATCCTTGTTAATTTTAATATTGTATCAAAATACTATAATAAATATATGCTATTACATTCTGTTTTATTATTTTATAATTATATACTAAATTTCTGTATTCTTGGGATATCATTATGACTTTCTATGTAAGTTTATATGTTTTATGTTTTTATTTATTGATCCTTAATAACTACATCTGTGCAATAATGATTCTTTAAATTTTTCTTTATCTTATGTATATGCTCATATTAATTTTTTCACTTCACATAAACGTGAACATCACAATATTATCAAATGCGTTAAACGGAATAGATACCATTACCTTTTAGCTCTATTGTTTCGAATTGTTTTCGTTGTTACGGTTACAATTTACATAGCAATCCCACAAAAGACTGTTAAAAGCAGATAGACTTGTAAAATGCAATGACAGAATTTTGTTTAATAATTATTAAACAAACGATGCTTTTTTGATGTAATACCTTATAGTCTATTAAATCAAAAAAGCATACAGCATAGTTAACATTGCTTTTTTGATTTTTAAGTCAAATCCGAGTTAGAAAATCATTAAATTAACCTTTTGCCATTTCAATTATTTTGAGGTTATTGTAAGTTTTGTAAAACGTTATATTTTGAATCTCGCGTATGTATACTACCTAAACCGACGCCATTGTTTAGGTCCTAAACAATAATGGCGGCCAGGTCACGAAATTTAGACCACAAAGATCAAAGTGCCGACGCTAGCCTGCGCTTCTGTATCACTACAATATTCTGATATAATAGTGCGTTCTCATTTTCTTAACAAGAATTGCTTTTATTAATGTTAAGAAAATATTCTAGCTGAGTATTGGACTGCTACAACATTTATTATGAATCATGTTCAATATGTGTAGTATATAATAGGTGTATTCTTTTGCTCTATACTGATTAATCGGATTCGTTATTTCTTAGCAGGTTTGCCAGATTTGGTTTAGCACTTCGCGGGACACTTTTTTTGTCATCCCGCATTGTTTGCAATCTATACAATGTACTACATTCAGCAAATGGTATGGCAAATTAAAAACTTAATAATTTCAGAAAACAGCTTCACATCTGACGATGAAACAGTAATTATTAGACCCCACAAGAGAAAACGACATACTCGTATTAAAGAGTATGTTTTTGAAGTTGTGTGGAGATATTCAGATAGCGATTTTAAATCACACTTTAGAATGGAGAGGACCACCGTAGCAAATCTGATTGGTAAATTGGTGTTTTTTTAGAATTGTACATTATTTATTCATATAATATATTTACAGATTAGTATGGACAGCACAAAACAGTAGTATGTGTAGGGGGTTGGCCTAAAGTGTCTGTAGAATCTGCTGTTTTAATGTCTATCTGGTATTTATCAAATATAGAAACTTTCCGCCAAATCGCCGATAGGTTTAATGTAACAAACAGCTGTGCATACAACACAATAGTACAATTTATGAACTTTATGTTGCACCAAGCGCATAAATATATTAAATGGCCTAACCAACACGAGGCACATGCTATTAGCATCTTGTTTCAAAATAAGAAGAATATTGACAATGTATTAGGAGTAATAGATGGAACGCACATCAGAATTCCCAGACCAGAAAAACATCAAGAGGACTATTACAACCGGAAGTGCTACCATAGCTTTATATTGCAAGCTCTTGTAAACTCGAAAATGGAGTTTATAGACATATATGTAGGTGAACCGGGATCGATGCACGACGCACGAGTCCTGCCAAAATCGCCTTTGTATAAAAAAGCGACCCAGAATATGCTAGATCTGTTTTATAATAATTTTCGATTACTTGGAGATTCTGCGTATCCGTCGTTACAGTGGCTGACGACTCCATTCAAAAATAATGGTTACTTGACCGAAATTGAAAGAAATTATAATTACAACCATTCTGCAACACGCATTGTTATTGAAAATGCATTTGGCCGTCTAAAAGGTCGATTTAGAAGAGTGCAAAAATTTGACAATCACAAAGTCAGCTTTACTGTGAATATAATAGTTGTTTCATGCGTGTTGCATAATGTTTGTATAGCTTCTCAAGATTTACACGATGATTTTTTTTTTGACGATTGTAATCCTGTGTGATAATAAGAATATATAAATAAAATACATAATAAACTTTTTATTTTTAGGATTTTATTTTATTTATAAATACAAGATTAGAATAAAAAACTTAAAACAATTATGGCACATTTCTTGAACGAACCTTATTACTTACAAAATCAGAAATACAATGCTTATGAAATAATGTAATGACAAATAAATACAAAAACCCAGTCGCAAACTGATCTCAGAGCTACCTGATTTTGAACACTAATAGTAGATTATGTTATTAGGCGCAAAAGTGTTACTTTGTGTGCTGAAGCTGGGCGTTTGACTGCCGAACGGTAGTGAGGCAGCCATTCCCAGCTGAAGCACACAAAGCACTTTTGCGCCGAATAACATATACGATTTTTTTTTCAAACGCTGCAGTTGCAGGTGAGATTAACTGGCACAATAAAAAAAATCAAATTTGTAATCAATATTAATAAAAACTAAAGATTACTGGTTTTGATTTTATCTGCTTAAGCACATAAAGTGACAGCTTTATCTGCTTAAGCATATAAAGTGACAGCATTTTCTGCTTAAGCAGATAAAGTGACAGCAGGTGATAGTTTTATCTGTTTAATCAATAAAACGACACTTCTCTGTTTTTCATCAAGTCACAAAATTGTCAATATTCTGACGTTTGAAAAAAAATGATGTTTATTTATCAAAATATTGCAAAAGTTTCTCCATTACCTCTATCTTTTTTGCTCCAACTTGAAGTTTCTTTTCTTCCAACTGCAATCTCCTCATGTCGCCTGTGCTTCGCAGTTTGTCTTGCAGTCCAATATTCTCTTTTCATGTTTATGTATTCTTGATTCAAAGGCAGACTTGCTTTTCTTTTTCTACTGGCCGTAGGAGTTACACACTGCTCCGGCTCCTCAGACTGATTGGTATTATCATCTGTGGTATTAGAAGCTGTTTCTTCTACTGCTGGAGACAAAGGTGCAGAATCTGCACCAACTCCTAATACTATAGTGGAGTCTGTTTTATTTGTAGGTTTGTTTTCAACTATTTCATCTATGTGTTCAAAATAGACATAGGTCATTGCTCCTCTACCAGTTTTCTTTGCGGAATTGTTGTCTTTTATTTTTCGATACACTTGCATTAAGTTCAGCCACTTTCTTTCAATTTTTTCTGCAGATCTCTAAAACCCATCATCAATGCTAAATATATTTAATGTGCAAAAAGAATGAATAAATTTGTGTGTCTATATTATATTTACATTATGTCCATATGAATTCATTCTTTCCGCAATGATGGACCACACCTGCTTCCGTTTTTTAGCTTTAAAAAAATCTTCTTAATGTTCACGGTATAAATTTATCAGTAGTAACGTTTCCTCGTGTGACCAAGGATCGTGGGATGTTTATAAGGTGACACCATCCTCTTTATTGTCATTGTTTAATATTTCCCCATCAGTACTCCTTACTACAGGTGTATCTGTAACATATTGCATTGCAATGTAAACTTATAACACATTATAGTGTGGATAACAAATTACCAGCTAAACTGCTTCCGAATGCTTTTTTATTTACCTCTGCATCTATAGCTTCTCATATCTATAGCATGAAATAGTAATGATTGAGCGAAAGCTACATCTAAATAAGATTAAAATGTATTAATTCTTCCACAATTCATTTAATACATACCTCGTAGTACGCGATCGTGATCCTCTGCATTAAGTTTTAACTGGTAATTCAGGTTTGTTTCAGGATTAAAAATGTTCAAAACATTCATATTATCATCCATTATATATAATTCAATTTTAATTAAATTTAGAAGCACTTTTTAAGCAATTCTTTGATAATAATGTTTCTTTAAACTAATAAATTAATAATTATGTTTATGTAAACGAAATAAAAAGCGCGGCCACAGATACAATTGTAGGTTATGTGTCATAAGTGCAGTGCAAGATATATATAACATATGGTATGTCAACTCGCCGTCATTTCGTCAACCAATTTTAACGCGAACTAAATTTCTGATAGATGGCGCGACGTGCGAGCATGATTGTCATTCTACAGCAACATAACTTGTAATAATGAATATTTATTTTTGGCGTATTTTTCGTAATACAAATTAAATAAACTTTTTCATGATGATAGAGGTACAAGATTCTTTGGCACTATTAAAATGCTAAATTGTGACTCTTCTTTATTTAAAACATCTTTGGTAATAAAACTAAATTGAAATTTTATTTTTTACAGCAAACTAAGGTAACATCTTTTTTTATTTTCATTTAACTTAAATAATAAGACTACAAATTGACCTATGCAAACATTTCTTTTGAGAATTGTAATCAAATTCATCAATTATTTTGTAATATTTTACGGAAAGCAGATAAACTGCAAGCATGGATTGATGCATCAGGAGTTTTATTAACAAGTAAAGACCTTGTGTGCCATATTAGACGCTCTAAAGATTTCAAGTATTAAAAAAGAGTAGGTATCAGTCGAATTATATATACTTAATGGTTAAACATGTTTTTAATTATATGCATTAAGCAGGTTAAGTAAAACTGTTACTGGTAATTAATAACAATAAAGCACACATCTCAGCATAATTTTTATAGCAACAAGAAGCTAAATAGCAATATAAACATGGTCCACATGTGAAAGGGACAAAAATATTACATACAACAGCAGAACACAGACTATTGTACTGAAAAGCAATAGTTTTTTGACTTGATAACAATTATATTATTGTGCATCTAACTCTGTAACAAACAAGATCAATTACAGCAAAACTATCCATGAAATATTTATATTTTAAAAATTTAATTACAAACATTTATAAAATAACAAATAACAAGGCCATCGATGATGACAACAACGAAATCAATGATATACCAGACCAATTATGGTCTGGCAAGGAAAGTGAAGTCGACATCGATCACTATTACAATAAAATCTAAACATAAATGTAATGTACGTAAAGATTGGTTTGACCCTGTAGTACAGACATATTCATATTTTGGAAACAAAATTCTTTCTGGTAACCAAATTTTGAAGTTATTTTAAGAACCTCAGTCACTTCCATGAGAATCCATACAAGACCTTCCATGCAATGTCCCTGAAAATATAAGAGGTTTAGATTAAAGCGATTTCATTTTATGATAAATTTAAAAATTACATTTTAACAACTGATTTTCTAAATACCTTATATTGTGATTGAGAAATACATAACGGCCCTGACTCCATTGCCATTAGCTACATACAGAAAGGTGGAATCCCTAAAGAAAGCAATTTTAAAAGAACAATTAAACATCAAACTATTTACTGGTAAAATTTATCACATGATACGAATGGCGTTTTGCTATCGAAAACAAACCAGAAAAATTAGTTTACAAATAAGTGTTCATTTATACTTACCTGTATATTTGAGAACGCGCTATCTTTTATTAATTCTGGCTTGTTAATTATAATAAACAGAAACAAAGCTGCATAAGAAACATCAATTAAATTCTCGAATGACATTAATAAAAATATAAATTTTATTATTATTAAAAAAAATTTGATAAATTTTGAAGGTTAATAGATGTGGTTTGGTTTGACACTCACGTTTCACTGTTGCGGCATCTAGCGGCGACTTTCGAACTAATGATCTCGTTTCAATTTTGGGTGAAATATTTATCATGGCAAGCATAGGGGAGTTGACCTACCAGTGTTTTATATATCTTGGTGCAGTGCTACCGATGTTGAGAATTAGATTTATCCATAGGGTGGTTCCTAATTATCCGATTTTATCCTCTGACCTCAGTGCCATCTCTGAATGCGATTTCAAACTTATAAACTTAAATGATAAAAATAAACTATAGAATACTGTAATGCTATATTTATTTTGATAAATATTCGGGGGAGCAAGTAGATTCTAACAAAAACATAAACATCTGCTTAAATTATAAAAACACTTTCTAACTCCACATTAAACCCCGAGTTGATAAATTCTTTTACACTAAATACTAAATTCTATATAAACATATTTCGTATAACAACAAAGGAGTCTCAGTAACTACTAATAATAAAGTTGGGGAATAACTAAAGTGTAACCTAATTTTCTTGTTTTACTTGATTAGGTATTTCATTAAACAGAAAACATAGATTAAACATTTTTGGAATATTTTTTGAAAAAGCCCATTTTTATGTTATATTTGTTTCACTTTCATATACTAATCCTACTAGCATCACTTTTTATTTTAATTGTACTTACTAATTATAACATTCTTGATATTATACTAAAATATCATTTTATCTCTACCAAGCGCAGTATATAAAAATGAAAGGAATACAGTTAATATAAGAATGGAAATTTTTGAAAAATATCTATCTTCAGTGTCATTTTTCTAATGAAAAAATGTCCAAGTAAAACAACAATATTACATTAACATCAAAGATTAGAGAGGATTAAGATAGGAAGCTAAGCGACAATGGTGTAGGTATTGCCATCTATAGTCTCAGGGGGAAGCAGGATGGTCGGTAAAAAAGTAATCGATGTTTATTTGTTTGTTATTTTTAAAAAACAAATGAACACCTGTTTGATAACTATCAAATAATTCATCTTTTTGGTTTTGCGCGTGATTTGCTCTCCAATTTGAAAAAATGGTCTCGTTTTGCATAGTGAAAAATTGTCGAAATAATAAAAACAATCATCCTCAGCATTCTTATTTCACGTTGCCAAAGGATGTAAATATGTAAGTAACTTTTGGTTGTATTCATTATTGCTCTTCAGGACTACTTTTCCTTTTTTTTGTTTCAGTGCAAAGAAATGGATTAAGTTCGCTGCACGGGATGAGTTATTAAAATATGTTGAAAGTAGCAATACGAAAAAAGGTTTCAGGATGTGTAGCAAGCATTTTTTACCAGAACAATTTAAAACTTGTCATCCACGAACATTATTAAAATCGAAACAGATACCATGTATTAATGGACCATTTACTGTTCGCAAGGAAATGCCAGCTATTACCATTAATGGTAAACATATACCTTTTGTAATTATTAAGTTAACAGGTCATACTAAGCTATTATTCAAGTTAGGGACGATTATAATTTCTATAAAATAAGTTTACACGACTTTTGCTTAATGCTTTCAGATGACCTAGAGAACATATTCAAATTTGAAAGTCCTAGTTATTGTATGTGTTCTATTTTTTTGCAGATGTCCAGGAAGAAATGCCGTTTGATGAAAATGAAAATGATCTTGGAGGAGTTATTACATTTCGGACCACTTCCGGCGTTTACCAAGACCAGCGATATACAAATTTTATCATTTTTACTATCAGGATTCAAGTTTTACTTCCTTTTATTTTTTTATTAATAAAACATATTGTTATTAATATTAATACTCACGGCCCGTGTGTAATGAATATCATTACTCCCAGGTCAACTCATATTTATAATGTATGTATTACCAAATGTATAACTTAATAGGAATAGCAAGAATTGATTATTATTACTGCTAGTGTTATTGTTATTACTATTAATATTATATTGAAAATAAACTACTTATAAACATTTAACTTCAGCATTATTTCTGTGTATAATCTGTATTATACAGTCATTATAATGTCTATAAACAAACCACTAGATTTATTTCTTTTAGATGATCTTGGAAATTAAATAGGAGTAACTTTTTAATATATTATACTTTTTTTCTGAATTTGGCGCCATCCACGTTGCAGCGATTGTGGCGACATCTCCCGTTCAAAACTCGACGCCAGTCGTATTATCATGATCAACTTCATTCATTTTCGCCGTCAGCGAATATGAATGACCATGATATTATAGCGAATATTGCGACATCTAACGCCTCAGGGGGAATTGGACCACAAAAAACGTAGTCGTTTTTTTACATAGTGCTCTTATGCCAGTTTCCTATCTTAACCCTCTTTAAGGTTGATTCAAACCGGTGGTGGCGGAGCGGAAGCGGAGCGGCGGCGGATCGGTTTCCGCTTTGGAGCATTCATACTGCCCGCGGTAGCGGGACGGCGGCGGTTTTGCAATGCAGACATTCATAGTCGTGCATGGGTCCCTAATAATGTGAAATCCGTTTTTCATATTGTTATATGTATTGTTTAATGAATGCAAAGCTGTATATAAGAGCTTTCCATTCATTAAACCCATCAAAAATGTGACACCCTATATAACACATATCAGAATACATTACTTTCCTTTTTTATATAAATGTTTAATAATATTTAATAAATAATAAAGTTTAAACGATATTAAGTTAATTAAGGAGTTTCTAGTTTATTAAGTATTCACTAAAAAATAAGTGTCCTTTTCAATATAATAATAAAAAAACTAATTACAATGAAATGCTTACGTTATTTACATTTACGTACGGTGTTTTGTTACTTTTCAATTTGCAACACCAGCAGTCTTAATGGACTGCACTGAATAGCGCTGTTTTAGTCAAAAACATAATTCTACCCTTCTCTAACCGCGCGGTTTCTTGCTAAAAATCGCTTCTAGATCGATTCAATCCGCTCCGCTCTCAGACCGCCGGCTCACCGCTATGTCGTTTTTCCGCGCGCGGTTTCACTTCGAATCATCCCATTTAAAACTAAGGAAAGCGATTTGGGAGCGGATCCGCTTCCGCTCCGCCTCCGCTCCGCTTCCAGCGGTCTGAATCAACCTTTAATCTTTGATTAACATTATTACCAACAACAAAACTGCACTTTTTCCTTCGTCTAAAGTGAATATTGCCAAGTTTCTATGTTGGCGGTAACATAAAGTAAATTAAATTTTGTCACTGTCAAGAATTTTTCATTTAATACAACTATAAAGAAAGTAATTGGAATTTAGTTAAATTATTTTTGTAATATTCAAAATATCCTCAAATTATCCGATAAATGAGAGGGTTAGAAAATTATCCCCGAGTACTGCAAATTATCCGGAAATCGGATAATTATCCACCTATTGGCAGCACTGCATTAGTGTTAACCTTGAATAAAATTGCCGTTCTTTTGCTACAACGGATTTTCAAATCATGCTAACATTTTTATGATGGTTTGGATTTAATCACAATGTGCAAAAGAATACACCTAATAATGAATATTGCCTTTTAAGAAGAAATTTGAAGTGATTTAAATAAACTCATTGTGAGAACTCTTCATCTCTATTAGTCTCAATACAGTATTATGGAATAAAAAAGATGAACACAGAAAAAGATAAATACATCTATCATGACGTCTTTTATTACTGGTAAGGTTGTTTCATTGTGCACAGGAAACAAGATAATTGTTAGTTTGCTTCTAGTTCACGACAAAACTTTTAGCGACAAGATAAATAAAAAGAGGACACTACGCTAAATCCTGAAACATAATACGTGTAAATCTTATTTTAAAAAATAACTTTAAGATCATTCATCATTCATTCATTCCAATAAGCAATTAAATACATCTGACTATGGATGCCCAGTGACTAAAAATATGGAATATATACCCTCTGATGATGGCAAGAAACTGTTTCTGTGTTCTACGTGTAATTACAAATGCTCGCATAAAGGAAGTTTGAGAAACCACATCCTTACACATACTGGTGAAAAACCGTTTGAATGTAATATTTGTAATTACAAATGTTCACGTAAAGGAAGTTTGAAAATGCACATGCTTACACATACTGGTGAAAAACCGTTTGAATGTAATATTTGTAATTACAAATGTTCACTGAAAGGAAATTTGAAAAGACACATCCTTGCACATACTGGTGAAAAACCATATCAATGTAATATTTGTACTTATAAATACTGGTATAAAGAAAATTTTAAACAGCACATGCTTACACATGGTGGTGAGAAATCGTTTGTATGTAATATTTGTAATTACAAAAGTAGACGAAAAGCACATTTAAAAAGACACATGCTTGCACATAAAGGTGAGAAACCATTTGCATGTAATATTTGTGGCTATAAATTCTCACAAAGAGAACATTTACAAAAGCACTTACTTACACATACTGGTGAAAAACTGTTTGAATGTAAAATTTGTAATTACAAATGCTTGCATAAAGGAACTTTGAAACTGCACATACTTACACATACTGGTGAAAAACCGTTTGAATGTAATAGTTGTAATTACAAATGTTCTCGTAAAGAAAGTTTGAAACCGCACATGCTTACACATACTGGTGAAAAACCAAATGAATGTAAAATATGTAATTATAAATCTTCGCATAAAAGAAATTTGAAAAGACACATCCTTACACATATTGGTGAAAAACCGATTGAATGTAATATTTGTAATTACAAATGTTTGGATAAAGGAAGTTTGAAATTGCACATGCTTAGACATACTGGTGAAAAACCGATTGAATGTAATATTTGTAATTACAAATGTTCGTATAAAGAAAGTTTGAAAAGACACATCCTTACGCATACTGGTGAAAAACCGGTTGAATGTAATATTTGTAATTACAAATGTGGACGAAAAGCACTTTTAAAAAGGCACATGTTTGTACATAGTGGTGAGAAACCGTTTGGATGTAATATTTGTGGTTATAAATGCTCACGAAAAGAATATTTACAAAGGCACTTGCTTACACATACTCGTAAGGAACCACAAATGTAATGTTTGTAATTATCAATGCTTGGAAAAAAACCAGTTGCAAAATCACATACAAAAACCATTTCAATGTAATATTTGCAGTTACAAATGCTCAATAAAGTTTGACTTGCAAAAACATATGTAATGTATGTGGCTATAAATGCTCAACAACAAGATATGCAAAGTGTAATTTACTAAGGTTTACATATAATATAACAGTCAAAAACATCAATTGCATTAAAAAAACTAAAGACAACTGGCTATATTTTTTAAGCAAAAATAGCCAGTATTGCCTAATTAAGTTGCCGTACAAGGATGTGATGTTATAAAGCTGGCCAGTATAAAGTGTGATTTATAGTTCCGTATACGGATAGCATAACATAATCGGAAGTCATAAACTTAACGTATTCAATTTATAGTTGATAGCATAAACGTTAAGGTATTGATGATTTCAAATTGTCAAAAATGCTTTGCAAAGACGAATCATTTTTGAAATATTTAATTCCTGATACTTTATTTATGTATATATGTAACCACTGTTGTCGGTATTCTTAAAATTATTTATTTAGTTCTCTTTTATTAATCCCATTTTCACTTATTTTGAAGACATATATGACGCAATGGCGTATTTAGGATTTTTCTTTGAAGGGGGGGCTACTCTATAAAAATCCCGAATCAAAATATTTAGATTTTGACATAAACGACTCTGGACTACTCAATAAATTTCGGGGGCTCCAATCCGTTAGCCCCCCCCCTCAGCCCAAATACGCCACTGATATTACGATTTGTAAGTCTTTTACGTCCTTTTACCCCAAATTTATTGTTCGCAAAAATATAAACTATGGAAGCAGCATTAAAAATCTACAATATGTATACTAGATTCTAGATCTAGATCAGACTATTGTTGGCAATTGATAGCATTATTGATTGCGGAGATCTCCAGCGACTATGAAAGTAAAAGAAACTACCACATGGAAATATCAAATTGGACTGACCACAGTTCATTGTATAATAAAGCAGGTGTGTGAGGCTATATGAGGCAATAGATAGTGATAGCTACATTATATTTATAACCTCCGAATACCGAGGCAGCGTGGTATCAAATTGTCCATGAGTTTAATGAAAAGTGGAATTTTCCAAATGGTTTGAGTACCTTAGATGGGAAGCACATTGACATACAGGCTACTGCTGATTCAGCATCTTTGTTCTGCAATTTCAAAAAGGTTTTTAGCATAATTCTTTTAGCGGCCTGTGATGCCAATTACAATTTCGCATTAGTTGATATACATAGGCGCATAACGATCACAAAAGCCTTGGATAAAAATGAATTAAATGTTCTTGGGAATATTTCCCTTCCAAAGTGTAGTTTAAAAACTTCTCATTTGACTCCACCGAAAACTCACATTATGTGACCGTATGTACGACGAGGCTTACTTCATAAGCAAAGAGTTTCCAATTACAGGCTGTCAAGAGCACGCAGAACTCACAGAAGTAGGTGAAGAAAAGTAATTGTTTTAATTGTCAATTGAGTTACTATGGAAATGTGACAACTTGATTATTAATATTTCGTAACTTTCATACTCCATAACATAAAAATTGACCAATTCATACGTAAACGGATATGGACATAAGTTATGTTAACTGAACTATAAATTATAATATTAAATTTAGTAAATTTTAATTTGATACGTTATGTCATACGTATTATGTTTACGGAACTATAAATCGGCCTTAAGTTTGGGAGCATGTCATAACTATCAAATTTATGACATCCAATCACACACAAATTTCAAATTATGAATTTAATGCAATGTAGTGGATTTAAAATTCCACTACATTTAATAATAATAATAATACATATTTTGATACAATCCAAAAGATAATTTACTATTATTGTTTCATTAGAGTAAGATTATTTTAATAATAGTAATTGCTACAACCCATAACCTATAAACCAGGCCCCAAAAGCTGTTAAGCTGAGCCGACTTACAGATGGAATAACGCAAATCCCACATTTGTGTCGCGGCTAAGGAAAAACTGCAGAAAACCTTAACCAGATCTGGCGGTACCAGGAGTCGAACCTGGCACGCTTGGGTGAAAGTCCAGCACGCTAGACAATAAGTAGTGAAGACAGGGCCGGTCCGAGGACAGTGGCAAGACGCAGGGTGCGGTAAAGGGGGTGATGACCTAGACCAGGGGATTCTCAGGTAAGAGTTGTCAGTGGGCGTTGCCGCGGCGGGGCGACCGCCCATGAGTGTGCGGTATGAATATTAATGAGCCCATATGTGCTATGTGACCGCCCATATTTGATATTCCATATTTGATATGATACCACCGCCGTTAGAGAGAGACAGAAGGTTTTTGTAGGTTTGGATTGAATATGTAATGAGGATTTAAATAATAACACCAAATTATTTTAATTACTTCTTCACTATGCAAACGTTTCTGAATATTATGATTAGAAAAAAGAAAGAACATTCATTTAAAATATTTATTAAGCATTTATATTACAAGATCAAAAAGAAATACATTTATGTCAATACAAAATTGTTTTCATTTTTATTCTCAAGTTAAAACTATGTTACATTTCAGATAAAAATCATTTATTTAGAAATATATGTTACATTTACAGTCATTTTTTGTTATTACATAGGAGAGAGGTATTTTATAACAAGATTCGCAAAACCTTAATTCCATTTTATGTAGATTTCCATTATTACTGACGTAATTTCATGATGCTGTTTGTGAATATCGATTAAAGTATAGCCTAAATCAGTAAATTTCTGCATACAATTTTCACAAATCTTCATATTCGTTAATCCATATGCAGTAGATGTTTTTATTTCCCAATAAATATGATTGAAACATAACATTTCATTATTATAATCTGCCGGAAGTATATATATTTGATATATTTCTATATCTGAATTAATTCCATAGTATTCTGGGCTAATACTTTTTAACCACATTTTATAACTAAGGTGTGACCGTGTATTTCCCTTTAATTGTATATATTTCATTAAGAGCGATTCCCCTTGAATTGCATTATATTTCGGTTTTATATATTCCATTATAGATAATGGAAGCAACCCATTTTTACGTACACGTTTCAAAATTTATCCAATTATTAATATTTTTACAAACTTTCAATGAACAAATGTAAAATAAACTTTTCGGGTTATAAATAGACTTTATTTCCATAATGAAATTGAAAAATAAAGATATGAAAACGTGTTGTACAAGCTTATATACCCAGCAAATTATACATTCAACTATTGACATTTCCGCTACTCCACAGTTTAGAGGTAAATATAAATTAAAAAATGTACACACACAAAAGATAAAGTAAAAATCATTTATTTAGAAATACATAAACCCATTTAATTATCATTACATAGGTGAGAGGTTTCACAAAAGATTTTATAAATTAAGGTGATATACACTCTCTTCTTATATAATTTAATGGAGTATTAAAACATGAATCACACCAACAAATAATAATATCGAAGAAATGAGAAAACTCGTAATAAGTCATGTCATGCTCGTGATCTCTATATAATTTTATTTTCGTTTTATACCCCATTGTTTTGAACTTTAATCTACAATTATAACATACTTTCATGCTATATATATATCTTCACCATGTTTGAAATATTCTGTGTAAATGCAAATTCTTTCATTTTCCAGTCCATCAAAGTAGTTAGGAACGTTCATCATTTTTAATTTGACTTCTAAAGGAAAGAGATGTTCGTGTTGATTCTTCCATAAATGTAGCCATACATAATATCCGATTTTGCTGTTAATTATATTATTTTCTTGGAATGTATTTAATTTGTTGTTAAAGATGTACTCTTTAATAAAACTGTATTTTTTTTTTATATCAGCTAACAACGTTACTTGTATTAAACAATCACTTTTTACACTATTTTCTAAATTCGCATAACTATTGGCGAATGCACAAACGTAGTAAACACAAATATCTTTGAGAGATGTTACTTTATTAATATTTTCATCAAAAGTTTCTTCAGAAAAAAGGCTGATTGGCAACAGATCCATATTTCAGCTTTTCAAACTAAAGTGAAGAATGTCTATGAGAAACCATGAAACCTTATAAAGGCCCCTCTCTATGCTACGTAAGTTCATCTAAGTTTAGATTTCTTGTTTTATATATCCTGTTTCAGTCGATTAAAATTTCAAATATCAAAAGGAGAATTCCTACGTTAGATAAAAAATACATTTGCATATTATTGAAACAAACATCCGCAATGAGTTTAGAATTGTTATTTGTTTAATATGATATGATGATATGAAATAGCTTTAAAAATAAATTACCTTATAATATTTCAAAGGAGTTTATATAACAAAACTAATTTATTTTTTAGTTGTAAAATAAATTAGTTTTGTCGTATAAACTCATTTGCATATATTATAGGTAAAAAAAATGTAGTTTTAAAACTTGATTAGAATAAATTTATTCATTTCGTTAGAAATCAAGTTGACGTGCTTTATGTTATTTTTTAAGAACAAGATTAGGAATAAATTAGCTGACCTTTAAGAAACGTAATTTATTTTATTTTCAATAGCAATTCTAGTTTGAAAGATATCTAAAAAACATATTATTTATTAATTCGTAATAACCAAACTATTGAAATATTTTATGAAATGATAGGTAATTTTTTTACTGTCAGGTTTTTGCTAATCGAAACGAAATGAATAATTTATATTGATGTAATAAAAGATGCGTGTCTTTTTACGCATATTATTATGTTAAACAGGATGTAGCTATTTTTTAAAGGGTGGAGGCTGATAGTATATAAAGTCAGTCATTTTTCTATATTATTATCAGTTGTAATAAGTATTTTTTATTTATCAAAAAACAATGTATTTCGAAGAATACAGTAGTGACGAAGAAGACGTGTTTGTTCAACACGATATTTGTAATAAGGTGCAGTTGCGGAATAAATTCCGCAATTTTATGGAAAGTAACAGCAGTTGCAGTAAAATATACTGCATAATATCATACGAAGAAGAGCTCGAGTTGCTAGAGGGTGGCGTATTGAACGATTCAAGGAATCATGTGTCGTCTCCAATCGAGGGGGATAAAGAAGATGAAATGTTTAAGACATTTTTCAAAATAATTAACAATATAAAACACAGAGTGGGTGTATACATAACTGCAGTTAATTTTTATAGTATGTAAGTGTAAATAATTAGTTTTAGTTTTAAGTTATACAAATCTTTATATAAATAAGATTTAGCTTAAGTTTATGTAAATAGTTTTAAGTTAGATTTTTTTATATTAAATATTTTTTAAAATGTGTCCTGTTTTATTTTTCTTTGATATTAGCAAGTGAGGTGCATTACACAGGTGTCAATTTTTTAACCAATAGGAAATGAGAGCCTCTCTCTATATAAGTCGATGAAAATATTTTCAGAGTGATAAAATAACGTCGATCGGTTGCAGTTTAAGCATTTAAACTTTCTTGTTGTAAGTTTTGAAAGATTTTTAAAATGAGATTAAATGATTTTAACTATAAATTAAAGTGAAAAATTTAACTAGTGAGTAAAAAAAGTTAAAACAGAGCTTTACTAAGGTTTTTATAGATGGATGATTTATATTGTTATGAGATTATGCCAAACACATCAAAACTATTTAGAGTGAGTAAAAAATAATTATAAACAATTTAACAGCTTCATATATATATATTTCTAGATACCTGAAGGAACAATTTATTGCTTCGAATGTAAAAAATATTTTTGCTTTTGTTTTAAATCGATTAATAGACATCTAAAATACAAGAAACCTTTTAAATCTAGTAAAAAGATAATTATTCTGAGAACAAATTGTTAAATCTTTAAATTTTATTAATAAAAAACTTATTTACTGAATAGGTAAAAGTAACTTTATAATTATATGCTTTGAAAAGAAACAGGAATAGCAACAGCCGTCAATTGGAAAAGTTCTCAACCAATAAGAAATGAGTCTATCCTATATAAGTCGATGAAATATTCGCAGGTTGATAAAATAACATCGAACAGTCGCTTGCATTTAAAGTGAAGTGCTTTGAAGAAGTATAAAAATGACATTTTTGAAAAAATTAAATCAGATTGGTGCTCTTTAAACCATCAAAGAAAAGGTCAGTCCAAGTGCTCTACCTATTGACTCAAAGCATAAAGTATTAAAATTGAAAAGTGAAGTATCTAGTTCAGGATTTAGATATATTTTTGCAGAAATAGAACTTGGTATTTTATTTTTACCGAAACGTTTGGTGGAGGTCTTAGATGAAAACAGACTTGAAGAATTGCGTAAGAAAGAAGACCTAGTTATTTTATATAAAGGTAATGTAGAAAGAATGTGTAAATGTTAATATTATTTTAATTTTATTTTTTTTTGTTAAAGGTCGAGAAAATATAGGAACCAAACATGAAACGCCTATTTTAAGGTTTATTTCTAAATCTGAAAATATTAATTCAGATAGTGATACGGATGATATTGAATGTCTTCAGGACCAATGTGCCCAAGATTTATCAAAAATTGATGTACAAGAAATTTTTGATTTGATTCCATCACAAAAACGCAAGAGCAGTCAGCAAAGTTCTAGCAAACGTATGCGTAGAAATTAGTAAGTTATAGTTATTTTTTATCTTATAAATTTCTATGTTAGTTTTTTTATCTTATAATAAATTTCATGTTATATATTTAGTTTTTTTATCTTATAATGTCTGAATTAACAAATAGTATAATAAAAAAATTAAGAGAGGTTTATCACATTTGTAAAACTAAAAGGGAAATAACTAATATTGAATCATGGCTTAAATTATGTAAAAATCAAGAACAACTTTTACGAAAACAAATTCGAAACTTTAATTCAGTTGGTAAACGCAAGCAGTTAGAAACATTTCTTTGTCATTTGAAGAAACTTAAGTTAGATTTTAAAAGATTAGCAACTTTAATAGAAATAATAATAATAACAGAAGTCAACGTGTTAAATGGGAAAATTATAAATCAGCATTTAAAAGTAGAATATCCTCATCAGTTATTCATAATTTACAACCGAATGAATTAGATTTAAATTTTTTTCTTCAAGATGCATATTTTCTATTAAAAATTAGGATAAAAAATGTATTTAGAAAACTTAAACATTGCTTTAAAATGTACACTTCCCTTTGTTGTGAATTTGAGAAAATGGTTATAAATTCAAAAGATTTCAGTGTCAGCTATATTACAGAAATTAAATATTTCAATACTAAAAATGTGTATATAGTTAGGTCTCTTAAGCTGGCTCAGCCAAAATAGCACAACACAAAAAGAAATATATAATGATTTAGTGCTAATTAATTGCTATTTAATTGCGCTAAATAAAATTTTATTGCTCTGTTTTTTTTTAAAGAAACCATGGCTAAGCTGGCAAAAACCGTGTGCTGGCTCAATCGAAAAAAAAAGGAAATACATATTTTTTTATTTAGTGAGAATTAATTGCTAATTAATTGCGCTAAATAAAAATGCATAACTCTTATTAAACTGCATAAAAACGGCCGATAAGGCCGTCATATATGGTTAAATAGTGGGACTGGAATAGGTGCGATAGAATAATTAATTGCTCCAGCACAACACACTAAAATGTATTCTACCAAGTACTGCCAACTCTAGAATACTTAAAAATACACTCTTCTATTTAATTGCTACCAGAAAACTGCAAAAAAACGGCGGATATGGCCGTTATATAAGATTAAACAGTGCGACTGGCATAGGAGCGGTAGAATAATTAATTGCTCCAGCACAACACACTAAAATGTGTTCTACCAAGTACTGCCAACTCTAAAATACTTAAATACACACACTTCGATTCAATTGCTACCAGAAAACTGCATAAAAACGGCGCATATGGCCGTTATATAAGATTAAACAGTGCGTCTGGAATAGGTGCGATAGAATAATTAATTGCTCCAGCACAACACACTAAAATGTATTCTACCAAGTACTACCAACTCTAGAAAACTCAAAAATACACTATTTGATTTAATTGCTACCAGAGAACTGCAGAGAAACGGTGGATAAAACCGTCATATATGGTTAAACAGTGCTTCTGGAATAGGTATGGTAGAATAATTAATTGCTCCAGCACAACACACTAAAATGTATTTTACCAAGTACTACCAACTCTAGAACACTCGAAAATACACTTTGATTTAATTTCTACCAGAGAACTGCAGAGAAACGGTGGATAAAGCCGTCATATATGGGTAAACAGTGCGTCTGGAATAGGTGCGATAGACTAATTAATTGCTCCAGCACAAAACACTAAGATGTATTCTACCAAGTACTGCCAACTCTAGAATACTTAAAAATACACTCTTCTATTTAATTGCTACCAGAAAACTGCATAAAAACGGCGGATATGGCCGTTATATAAGATTAAACAGTGCGACTGGCATAGGAGCGATAGAATAATTAATTGCTCCAGCACAACACACTAAAATGTGTTCTACCAAGTACTGCCAACTCTAGAATACTTAAAAACACACTCTTCGATTTAATTGCTACCAGAAAACTGCATAAAAACGGCGCATATGGCCGTTATATAAGATTAAACAGTGCGTCTGGAATAGGTGCGATAGAATAATTAATTACTCCAGCACAACACACTAAAATGTATTCTACCAAGTACTACCAACTCTAGAAAACTCAAAAATACACTATTTGATTTAATTGCTACCAGACAACTGCAGAGAAACGGTGGATAAAGCCGTCATATACGGTTAAACAGTGCTTCTGGAATAGGTATGGTAGAATAATTAATTGCTCCAGCACAACACACTAAAATGTATTTTACCAAGTACTACCAACTCTAGAACACTCGAAAATACACTCTTTGATTTAATTTCTACCAGAGAACTGCAGAGAAACGGTGGATAAAGCCGTCATATATGGGTAAACAGTGCGTCTGGAATAGGTGCGATAGACTAATTAATTGCTCCAGCACAACACACTAAAATGTATTCTACCAAGTACTACCAACTCTAGAATACTTGAAAATACACTCTTAGATTTAATTGCTACTTGAGAACTGCAGAGAAACGGCGGATAAAGCCGTCATATATGGTTAAACAGTGCGTCTGGAATAGGTGCAATAGAATAATTAATTGCTCCAGCACAACACACTAAAATGTATTCTTCCAAGTACTGCCAACTCTAGAATACATGAAAATACACTCTTCGATTTAACTGCTACCAGAAAACTGCATAAAAACGGCGGATATGGCCGTTATATAAGATTAAACAGCGCGACTGGAATAGGAGCGGTAGAATAATTAATTGCTCCTGCACAACACACTTAAATGTATTCTACCAAGACCTGCCAATTCTAGAATACTTAAAAATACACTCTTCGATTTAATTGCTACCAGAAAACTGCATAAAAACGGTGGATATAGCCGTTATATAAGATTAAACAGCGCGACTGTAATAGGAGCGGTAGAATAACTAATTGCTCCTGCACAACACACTTAAATGTATTCTACCAAGTACTACCAACTCTAGAATACTCGGAAACACACTCTTTGATTTATTGCTACCAGAGAACTGCAGAGAAACGGCGGATAAAGCCGTCATATATGGTTAAACAGTGGGACTGGAATTGGTGCGATAGAATAATTAATTGCTCCAGCACAACACACTAAAATGTACTCTACCAAGTACTACCAACTCTAGAATACTCGAGAACACACTATTTGGTTTAATTGCTACCAGAGAACTGCAGAGAAACGGCGGATAAATCCGTCATATATGGTTAAACAGTGGGACAGGAATTGGTGCTATAGAATAATTAATTGCTCCAGCACAACATACTAAGATGTATTCTACCAAGTACTACCAACTCTAGAATACTCGATAACACACTCTTTGATTTAATTGCTACCAGAGAACTGCAGAGAAACGGCGGATAAAGCCGTCATATATAGTTAAGCAGTGGGACTGGAATAGGGGCGTTAGAATAATTAATTGCTCCAGCACAATACACTATAATGTGTTCTACCAAGTACTGCCAACTCTAGGATACTTAAAAATACACTCTTCGATTTAATTGCTACCAGAAAACTGCATAAAAACGGCTGATATGTCCGTTATATAAGATTGAACAGTGCTACTGGCATAGGAGCTGTAGAATAATTAATTGCTCCAGCACAACACACTAAAATGTGTTCTACCAAGTACTATTCTTTAAAAAGAAAAATCTATTTGTGGTCAACAATTTTTTAATAAATCAAACTCTTCAACAAAAGCAAATTCATGTAATTGTTGCTTCAAAGGAAGAATGTACTCCTTTCCAGAATTCCAGAATTTAATATCCTTTTGAAAATTGTTCGGAATATTTCAGAAATTATGTAGATTTGAGAAAACATGTGACCACTGTACATAAAGTGGAAATTGGGTATAATGAGTTTCAGTTTGAATTTTCTTAAGGTAAGCTCCTTGATTTGATAGGTGTATGATGAATGTATATGAATGCATGTAGTATGAAACATAATTTTCTAGCATTTCATCGATGGAAAGATCAAATCCATCAAAGCAATTTGTCGTTGTATGTTCTGCGTACTTCATTTAAATTATTAAGTAAGAAAGAATTTTACAACTGTCATCGCTCCTATGAATACATATACACAAGGGGAACGGTGTAGGACATTTTAAAAGCAAAGGAACATATAAAATTGTAAAGATTGTCCTTCAAGGATGGAGGTTTTGACTAAAAGCGAGGGCCTTATTCTGCTGATGTTTTGGATCACAGATGTAGGTCACTCACTTGAAATTGGCGAACAAGCAAAGAAACGAGCTAAAATTGCAGGTATGTGCACACACACCCTTATTTAAAAACCATAATTTAATAAACAATTTTTTGGATTTCAGGCATATTAAAAGGTGTAGCTTTTGAGCACATATTAGATGATATTCGGGATGCTGGTTTGACAAAAGAAGAATCACAGCGAATCCTACTAAAAAATTATTCAGGCTAGTCTTTTAAATAAAACGGATGTTACTGTAAACGTTCATACTAGGTTCGACCACACAAATACTTCGTAATTAGTTTTTTCTTATTAACAGGAACGTTAATAATATTAGTTTTAATATTTTTAATTAGATATTTAATATTTATGTATATGTAGTTATTGTTTTTGCTTGAATTGTTATTGTTGAATAAATTTATTTTCACTATATTTATACTTGATATTACCTATCCTTTTTTCTTAAACATAAATATTTTTGCCCTTGATGAAAGAAGGGTTGATAAATCTGTTTTTTGTACATTGATAATGCAAATTGAGCTTTTTTAACGAAAAATCATAATGAAAGTAGCACTTTTTTAAATTATGTTTGTAAAAAAATTCAATCTCCTCTGAGGTTATTGTTAAAGAATTCTACGTTTTGCTGATTTATTTAACATTTTCCATAAATCCTTTTAGGACCAATTTCTCAACTTACCATATGCAAAAACATATCGTGTACAAAATGTTAGAACGTCTCTTTTTTTCACTCATTTGCCTGTTAAACCCGGACTTCGTCCTTCTTTAATCAAAACTGCAAATTCCTGAAAAAAAGTATTTAAAAATTGGCGCCATTATTGTATGTTTGTGTAGGATGTGGCGCGAGACGCTCGTACTGAAACTGGTTGCGAAAGTTCAAAGGAACCGCGCGAAGTTTCGCCTTTTAAAATATTCTACTCTTTGGTAACGTGCAACAACGCTAAGAAAGAATTATACTCTGACCGCTCAACAGAAATAGTAATAAAAGTAAGGGGGCGTAGCCACTTCATCAGATTGGCTACATAGTCTACATGAACATAACCTCAAAAGACATAAGATTTTAGTAATAAACTACTTCTAATGAATATTTTTGATATTATTTCAATTAAATTATGTATTATCAGCTTTAAAATGTTTAATAGTACATGAAATGTTCAAAACTAATCAAACAATTATTTGATAATGCTGATCTGCATCAAAGTGACGCTATCTGTCACTTTGCAGTGTGAAACGGACTCCACAGTTTCGCGCGCTGTTTCAATTCGCCCAATAGCAAAGTAGTTCTTAAATCGCCCGCTCTTTTGTGGGCGTTTTTATTACTATCTGTGTTGACCGGCCCGAGTATAGGCATTCATTTAGTATTATATCTCTTATTTCATATCTCTCATTGCTAAATTTTAAATTCGGAAAAATTCATTACTATTTGCTTCTCGGTAAACTGTATATTTTTCCTACAATATAATGAACTTTAATAGTGTTCCACGTGGTCGGCCACCGAAGGTAGAAAATATAGAAATTGTTAATATATTAAAGAAATATAAAGACTATGTTATTGATGATTGTGAAAAAGTAGTCTCGAAACAACATCCTATATGGGCTGAAATCTCAAACGAATTACAAGCCAGAGTCAAGTGTAGCTCGTTACATACTTATGCTTGCAAATTTCTTAACAAAAAAGTGCAAATGCAGGATGATATGGAATCACCACCTGATAACAACTGCAGCATCCAGATGTCACATAGAGATATCAGTGCTGATAACTCCACGGTCTCGACGGATGATGAAATTTCCTTTGAGACTTCATTTTCAAAGCGGAATAAATGTTTACAGTAATACGGCGACGTGGCAATGTTAATTACAATTAACATTTATACGTAGTATAGATATACCAAACTCCTTTAATACTACTAATTAAAAATATTATGCTAACAATATAAAGAAAAAGGGCATTTTTTTCTTCTGCTGCTATACAAAACCCTATATCCCAGATATACTTCATGATCAATTCAGTCTTTGAGAAATAACGGTCTTAATAAAAAGTAAATAAATAAACTACCTGTATTTACCCTTGTTCTTATGATCCACCAAATATCTCAATTGTATTTTATCTCAATTTCGTTTTTATCTAATATTAAACATTGTCTCCTATATTTTTCATCTCAATAAACAAATCAGTATATTTATTGCTTTAGATAGATAATCTTGAAGATTAAATAGCTATTTTTAGTGTACATTCACTATTCTAAATTTCGCGCCATTCATATTGCAGCGACCGTCGCGACTTCTATTGGCTCTTAATTCAGCGCCAATCATATTATCATGTCCATGTCCGTCGTCAGCGAATATGAATGGCCATGATATTGTTGCGACATCTAGCGCCTCAGGAGAAATTAGACCGTAAAAAGCACGGCCTCCTCGATTTGTGAGAGGCAAAGTTCGTCTCTCAAATCGAGGAGGCCGTGGTAAAAAGATACTAACGTCTAAATGTAGAGTTGAGCTCACCAATCAGATTGCAGAAAATCAGTAACCAATAAGATACGAGTGTTAACCCGCTCAAATTTCAATCCGTGTGTGGCACCTAATAAAGCGCAATTTCGTTATTGAATATTATTTATTAGAAACAATTTACTCGAGCATGTGCTTTTACTAATAACCTATAAATTTGAAACGTTTTTTTCCTTTTTACGGTATAAAATTTACGGTAAAATAACGGTCTGGTCTTGTTGATAAATCTAAGATGTAACACAGCGTCAGTTGTTCTTAAATCGTAGTTGCATCGAAACGAGCCGTTTTTGTAAATGAATGTTATCCTATACATAATACTTCTCGTATACTGTTTTTTCAAATAAAGGCTTTCGACTGTTTAAAATTCCAATTGAGTAGAAAGACTCCATACCGATTATTTGTATGTACCAAAATGCTGGTAAGACGGATAGAGACAGAATTATATTGTTTTGCCACCATCAATTAAATTTATCTCTTGTATATCTCGGAAAATTGCATTACCTATTCCTATTCATTATATTTGTGCTGATTTCTAATTGTTAATTATTTTTAACGTACACTCGATATTCGATATATACGATATAACGAATATTCGATGTAATGATGATTTATTTATCAGATTAATACATAAAATACATTAAAAAAAATTTGTTCCTACGACCCCATAGAAGAATGAACAATAACAAACGCTGCCGACTTTAAAGTGAGTCCATATACCACGCGTGTTTTAGGAACACGTGTGTGTTAAGTAGACCACAGATTAGGCTCCGCATTCTGGTCCCCGACGTGAACCTAGGTTCTCGTCCGGGACGTGAACTGAATAATGGCCGGAGGTTTACATTTGGCGTACTTTATTGCATAAACAAGTTGGTGTTTGAGATTGTTTGTTTAATAAAATTATACGTATTGTATTTCTTTAAAACGTTTACTGAAATCTCATTGTTTAATTAGAAGTTTTTAGTATTATGCAGTCAATAATGTCTTTCATTGTGATAAAAATGTTTTAACGAAATACGATACTTATAATTTTATTTTATAACCCACCTCGAAGCTCAATTTATGTACATAATAAATTACAGCAAACTTAAGCATCGAGTCATTACCCGGTTTACGTCCCGGCGAGAACCTACGTTCACTTCGGGGACCAGAACGCGGAGTCTAATCTGTGGTCTACTTTAGGAATATATCACACGCTAAGCGTTATCTAGAAATCCATGAATTTTGTGTACCTTAAGATGATGACGTAGACGATTATTGCTAGACTCATCTAAACATAAACGTCCCTTTCTGGCCCAAGAGCCTCTTTTGTATGACTCACGTGAGTTAATGATATTATCCAAACAGAAAAATTAACCCACTCGGGCCTATGGCCCTCGTGGATCAATTTTTCGTTCATGGGTAATATCTTACTTAACTCACTAGTACCATAGATAACTATTATTAGGACTTTCATATATTTTTTAATACTTAATAACGCATTCCAATAACGATTCCATCCAAGAGTTTTGTATAAAAGTCCCAATAAACCATATTAAAAAGGGCGAACAAACGTTACAAATTTATAACTACATCAATGTTGTAAGTTCAAAGTGCAATATATTAATATAAATGCGTGAACTGGGTAAACAGTTTCTAAATATTCAACACTGAAATCACCCTATAGGTACTCCACACGGATTTAAATCTTAGCAGACTATTATTCATACTCTTATTGGTTGCTGATTTTCTGCAATCTGATTGGTGGGCTCAATTCTACATTTAGACGCAGGGTAAAAAGATTGGTCGTTTTTTTCATAGTACTCTTATGCTAGTTTCCTATCTTAGCCCTCTCTAATCTTTGATGCGCAGTTGATAGTATATCCGCGAACAATCACTTTCTAGATCACATAGTATTTAAAGTCAATAAAAGGCAGTGTAGGATAAAAGAGCACATGGCTGTGTTGTTACTTGTGACTATTCGCACAGGGCTAATAATCTGATAAAAATAATAATGACAATTGTCAAATGAATCATACGCCTATGTCTGTTTAATGTTATATTTTTTAATTAGGTAAATGTAATTGTGGAAGCAAGCTATTCATCGACATCAAAAGTTACGAGTTTAGCATCATACTCCATTGTAAGATCGCCGTTGGTTCTGGGAAGAAATGTAGCAAACGTTGGCTTAGACATCCAATTCGGAACGAAATTGGTAAGATTTTAACGAATAAACCAGTGGATCTGTATAGAGCTGAAAAAGCGAATGAAATGATGGTATCAGGTGATCTTAGTCCGCCTACGTTGTATTCGGCTCAAGTTTTGCATGGGGCAAAACATGATTATTTAGCATCAACTTTGGTAGATCCCGATCCTTTTCAGGCAATATTAAAAATGAAGTATTCCAAATACATCAATGAAATACATACATTAAGTGCTGCACCATTCACAGTTCACTATTTTACAAAAGAACAAATTTATATTTTTCAAAAGTATTGTGCTCAAGAAATTAGCTGCATTGCGATTGATGCTACTGGTGGTTTGTGCCACAAAGTAAACAAACCTTTTAATAATACATCGAATCACATTTTTCTGTATCATATCGTGGTTAATATGAATGGACAACAGTTCAGTGTGGCTCAAATGTTAACGGAAAGTCACCATACTGATTCTATTCAGTTCTGGTTAATGATCTGGATTAGGTCAGGGGCACCTATTCCGAAGGAAGTAGTAGTCGATTTTTCACGAGCTTTATTAAATGCCGTTGTTCGAGTTTTCACGTATAGCAAAGACGTAGAAGAATATGCAGACAAATGTAACTCTGGAACGTTGCCATTATGCTACGTAAGGATTGACGTGGCTCACTTTCTGCACATTTATGCTCGATTCTTGAAAGATCTAAAATTTCAAAAAGTGAAGAGATTTTATCTTGCTGCTATAGGGCAGTTAATTATGTGTCGAAATAAAACTAATGCATACAACATAATAAAGTCTATTTTTACGTTATGCTACTCAGAATCTACTGGCTTCCTACTGAGTGGGGAATTAACTGTTTGCGAGAGGGAGAGGAGACATCTTCAGACACTCATTACAGGTTAGTAACTGTACAAAAGAGTATATTATATACTCGTAAAACTACACTGCCATCTAAATAATAATTCCCCAATATCTAGTAAATATACCTACTTAATAAAACAAAGCTAATTGTAATGACAAAGTTATGTATCATTTCATTTGTGTTGCATAATACATACTAAATAGCAATCGGCGCATTATTTGTGTCTTTAGCTGTACAGTCGAAATAAAAAAAAGGGCAATGAGTATCGATTCTTGTATCAAATATATAATTAATATTAGTTAATTTCGATTACTACGAATTTTAACAATGATTAATCATTAAGAGTGCTTTATTTACAAAATATGCAAATTCAGGATATATAATATTCCCTATGTATGTAAATACCTAATTTCTATTACCTGATTGGTTAGATTTTTGCATCTACAATATCTTCAACGATTAACACCGATTCTTACCGAATATGTACATCCTGTATTTGTATTTTTTAGCCGCGTTCGGTATTTCAGATCTGTTTACTAGAGAGACCATATGAGATGGTCTGGTTGTGAGCTGTGATGATTTGGCATGAAATGACTCAATATATAGTTTAAATAAATAGCTTATCATTTTTATTAATTAGACGAAGCAACAGAAGCCGCCGAGTCTTCTCTGAGCGTGGCAGCAGAAGATTTGCAACTCTCCGAAATATGTCTATGAAACATCTAACAGTAATTCGTGGGAAATTTGGGGTAAAACGATAAAGGACGAAGTCTTACGCGCAATAGAGCAAGAAGAGGAATGTGACAATATAAATCTTTTTTATATGCCCAATTTAGCTGATCACTTATCAAAACATCTCAAATTGCTGCCTCTATGGTCAAATGTCTCGAGAGATGATTTCGGCTATAGTCGGATACCAGCGACGTCGGCATTGTATGAAAGCGAAATCAACAAAACAAAAAATGTTTTATTAAAACACGAATCAACACTTTTAAGGGTCGACATCTTCCTGGATAAACATTTACAGTATATTCAAGGAAGGTCAAAACTGACGATCCAGAACACTATAGATGAAAAATCTGTTGAGGAATCGGAGATGGGAGAGACACCCGAAAATGCTGAATTACAAATGGAAGATCTGACTGCGGCAACAGAAGAAGTAGAATGTGAATAGAATGCCAGATAGGATTTCCCGACCGGTGCGCATGTTTGTATAATTTGTAAAAAAGCAGTCCATACACTTAATGAATGCTCTTCAGCATTCAATGGCGAAGAGGGGTATGGCTCAAGGCGTCTATGCCGCACGTGTAAACAAGGAGACTCTGCGAGAAATATCCTTGCTTCACGTGAGACTGAAAATTGGAGGGGACAAGGCAAAGCAATAGCAGATGGAGATCGCAGCAAAGCTCTCTATTTAGGCCGGAATAAACACAAAATAAGAGACGCGTTACAGTGGGATAAACATTCGAAACTCCCCGTTATCAAAAACGGAAATCATCCATCACTTCAAGCGGTGACTTTAGACAAAAAAAATATCTCTGTAGGCAACACCTGTGCCTTTGACAGTCTGTTGCAAGTCATTTTTGCTACTGCTGTCGATAATGCTGTATTTAAACATGAGGTAAAATTTCCGACTTTCACATTACATATTTATTTTAACTTATCGCCATTATGCAGAGAGACTATTTAAAAAGTGAATTAGAGTAAGCTATATACGGTTTCATTAGTCAGTTTGGGAGTATCTTATAAATATAGCATCAGAGATTGACACAAGCCTAGGCAGAACTTGCTCCAATTCAGTTTTTTAATTTCTCGGTACTAATTTGAATTAAATAGGTTGTTAATTTAAATAGAATGTAACAGAACCATGAAATAGTTACTCAACTGAAGTTCTATACATTTATTTTTCAAATACTAGGACAGAGATTTTTTTATTTCGGTAATATTACATTCTTGCTATTTTCATAATCCAGAGTTATCTTTTATATCTATTATTTGTTTGTACACGTGAGTAAAATCATGATCGTTTTTCTTATGTTTAACATTTAATCCATACAAAGTAATATTTGTTTTAATACACGTGCGGTGTTACATAAGTTTTCAGACGCAAACGCGCCATGAGAAGTACGGCGCATTAGCGGAGAGCATTAAAACAGGCCAAGCCTACACAAAAATTAACAGCGCACGCGTGATGAAAATATTTTTTTGTATTCTTTACACAAAGTTGTAAAAATAATTAATTTAATGTATTTCTAGATTAACTTTGACGGCTATATATTTGGGAAACCGTTAGTTCGATTTAAATCAAATTAGGTACAGGGAGATAAAAAATATTTTCTATTTCATGTTAAAACCAATGATATGGTCTGATTTACACTTTTTCAAAATTAACACCAAATAAACAGGGTGTTCCAAAACAATGTGTGAAATACAAAGTTTTAAATTTAGAAAAAGTGTGAATCTGGCAACATCGTCGGCTCAACCATCAAATTGAAAATATTTTTATCTCGCTATACCAAATTTAATTTTATTAAGACTATCAATATAATATATCTTCAGCCGTTCCGGCACATTTGCCACATTCTGTATAGTTATATACCACTTTTCACGTTATGTATTTGACACGACAATAATATAATAATTTTATAATTAGGTTGAAAGTAACGCTCATATTCCGTTGTTCGAACTTGTGGGGGACCTAATAAATCATGGATTAAGAGCGCAAACTTACAGAAAGAGAGCAGTAATACTACTCCAATTTGGAGATATGCAAGAAATTTCGCCATCCCAAAAATTATATCGGCTTTCTTGCGAAACCAGCTCCGCTTATCTAATGGGACAACTTCTTCCGACTCAAGGAATAACTGAGGTATCCACTTGCAGCATAGGTTGCAAGAAAGAAAAGCAAGTGAAAATTATTTCATTGAATGAACATTACCTATTCGATCCAGATATTCAAAACATTATAAGACAGCAGTATCTCCTGTCTGCCAAAACACACCCTTGTGATTCCAAGAATTGTGAGGGTTTCATGAGCTCAAGCATATAGAAAATTGGTACGTATATCACGTTACAAATTAGTTTATCTAATTTTTCAACAAAAGTGTCACTTTTGAAAATTGACTAAAGTTCAAAATATTACACTTTTTGTAATTGATTAGGAAATGAAACAACTTCTGCAACAGGGATCCAATTCTTGAAATCGTGTGAATTGATTCCCATGTGACAATGACGTCACGTTCCCATATCCTCATTTAGCCCCATCATTTAATAAAGAGGGTCTAATGAAGCTAAGGGAGAGTTAAATAAAGGCGGGGGAGGATCAGCCTACGAATGACCTTGAAATGAAAAATGAACCTTCATAATAAAATTCATTGGATTTTGCGCTAAAACTGTCTTAGCTTAATCTACTTTTATTATAACATAAATGTTTGGCAGTAATCATACAGCGTGGGGTCCATAGTCCATAGAAACAGTGGAAGCAATCGCGATACTCCGTATGCGCTATATGCTAATTATGCTCGTATGCAATGCAGACGAGAGCGTGATAACGCATAAAGGCTGATTCTCACTATACGGCAGGCTACCAACAGTACCCGGACCGATAAAACATTGTGCTGTACGTTTTATATGATCGCGACGGTCCGTGTCTGTGATGGTTGATGTGAATACCTTCATATAAAGTGTACAGTACAATGTTTTGTTGGTCCGGTGACTGTTGGTAGCCTGCCGTATAGTGAGAATCAGCCTTAAGTCGTATGCAACTGTTTCCACTGTTTTGTATGCGCGGCATGCTGCTGGTAAGACTTAGCTACGGGATATTGCTCCTCCCTTTCCTTAGGATTACTTTATTTCTGAATCGATAGTTTCGAAATATTCCACAATTGAATTTTAAGCATTCTTAAGTAGTTAAGTGCATTTATCCGTTTACCGTTTAAAGATGCTAAACGTAAGTCAATCTCAAATTAGTATCCAGCACATCAACAAGCACATGTTTAGAAACATCAATAGAAATTAATTTAAGCAATTTTAGTCTTCTAAAATTTCAGGCCCGATTGTCTCTATCGAAATTTATAAATTAATTATTTCAAACGAGATTAGTAGTCCTAAAAGCGAAACAGAAAAATTAAAATTAATGGGGGTGGTTAACTACAGAGGACCTGTGAACTTGCAGCGATCTACCAATGAAATGGGTCACTATACTGCTTTATGTCGTAGGGGCAGCGTTTGGTACGAACAAGATGACATAAACGGCAGTACAATAAAACTGAAATCGACATATAAAATAATACCATCAGTATTATTATATACACACCTGTATTAGAAAAGGCTTTGTTTTAATACTCCCTCTATCAGAAACTAGTTGTCACATTTACAGTATATCTTTTAATAATTTCTTATCATGACTCAAAACTAAATACAGACCAGTTACGATACTTACTTTAATTATAATAATCTTGCATTCACATTTCATAACTACACTCATTTATACTGAAGGAGGATGACAAGACAGTCAAGAATACAAAATATTTTGGAAAAAAATAAAAATACATATAGAACAAATATTTAATTTTTGGAATTAAAAAATATTGTGTAAGAGCATGGCAGATTTTTAATAAACACATTAACTCAATCGAACATGGATTTTATTTATTAAATAACCCTTTTAGCCATCATAATACTTCGCAGATCACATTTCGTTCGATGTGTTGTGCTGAAGCTATTAAATATTCTACAGCACTGTAGCCACCTTATTCACCGGTTTGCTATAGCTTTCGCGTGTCAATTGAATCGAACAGTATAATTTTTAGTATTCTAGAGTTGATAGTACTTGATAGATAACATTTCAGTGTGTTGGGCTGGGGCAATTAATTATTCTACCGCACCTATTCCAGACGCACTGTTTAACCATATATGACGGCTTTATCCGCCGTTTCTCCGCAGTTTTATGGTAGAAATGAAATCTAAGAGTGTATTTTCGAGTATTCTAGAGTTGGTAGTACTTGGTAGAATACATTTTAGTGTGTTGTGCTGGAGCAATTAATTATTCTACCATACCTATTCCAGAAGCACTGTTTAACCATATATGACGGTTTTATCCGCCGTTTCTCTGCAGTTCTCTGGTAGCAATTAAATCAAAGAGTGTATTTTTGGGTTTTCTAGAGTTGGTAGTACTTGGTAGAATACATTTTAGTGTGTTGTGCTGGAGCAATTAATTATTCTATTGCACCAATTCCAGTCCCACTGTTTAACCATATATGACGGTTTATCCGCCGTTTCTCTGCATTTCTCAGGTAGCAATTAAATCTAAGAGTGTATTTTCGAGTATTCTAGAGATGGTAGTACTTGGTAGAATACATTTTAGTGTGTTGTGCTGGAGCAATTAATTATTCTACCATACCTATTCCAGAAGCACTGTTTAACCATATATGACGGTTTTATCCGCCGTTTCTCTGCAGTTCTCTGGTAGCAATTAAATCAAAGAGTGTACTTTTGAGTTTTCTAGAGTTGGTAGTATTTGGTAGAATACATTTTAGTGTGTTGTGCTGGAGCAATTAATTATTCTATCGCACCTATTCCAGTTCCACTGTTAAACCATATAAGAAGGCTTTATCCACCGTTTCTCTGCAGTTCTCAGGTAGCAATTAAATCTAGGAGTGTATTTTCGAGTATTCTAGAGTTGGTAGTACTTTGTAGAATACATTTTAGTGTGTTGTGCTGGAGCAATTAATTATTCTATCGCACCTATTCCAGATGCACTGTTTAACCATATATGACGGCTTTATCCATCGTTTCTCTGCAGTTCTCTGGTAGCAATTAAATCAAAGAGTGTATATTCGAGTATTCTAGAGTTCGTAGTACTTGGTAGAATACATTTTAGTGTGTTGTGCTGGTGCAATTAATTATTCCACAATACCTATTCCAGACGCACTGATTAACCAAATATGACGGGTTTATCCGCCGTTTCTCTGCAGTTCTCTGGTAGCAATTAAATCGAAGAGTGTCTTTTTGAGTAGTCTAGAGTTGGTAGTACTTGGTAGAATATATTTTAGTGTGTTGTGCTGGAGCAATTAATTATTCTACCGCTCCTATTCCAGTCGCACTGTTTAATCTTATATAACGGCCATATCCGCCGTTTTTATGCAGTTTTCTGGTAGCAATTAAATCGAAGAGTGTATTTATAAGTATTCTAGAGTTGGTAGGTCTTGGTAGAACACATTTTAGTGTGTTGTGCTGGAGCAATTAATTATTCTATCGCACCAATTCCAGTTCCACTGTTAAACCATATAAGACGGATTTATCCGCCGTTTCTCTGCATTTCTCTGGTAGCAATTAAATCTAAGAGTGTATTTTCGAGTATTCTAGAGTTGGTAGTACTTGGTAGAATACATTTTAGTGTGTTCTGCTGGAGCAGTTAATTATTCTACCATACCTATTCCAGAAGCACTGTTTAACCATATATGACGGATTTATCCGCCTATTCTCTGCAGTTCTCTGGTAGCAGTTGAATCAGAGAGTGTATTCTCGAGTATTCTAGAGTTGGTAGTACTTGGTAGAAAACATTTTAGTGTGTTGTGCTGGAGCAATTAATTATTCTACCGCTCCTATGCCAGTCGCACTGTTCAATCTTATATAACGGCCTTATCCGCAGTTTTATGGTAGAAATGAAATCAAAGAGTGTATTTTTGAGCATTCTAGAGTTGGTAGTACTTGGTAGAATACATTTTAGTGTGTTGTGCTGGAGCAGTTAATTATTCTACCATACCTATTCCAGAAGCACTGTTTAACCATATATGACGGTTTTATCCGCCGTTTCTCTGCAGTTCTCTGGTGTCAATTAAATCAAAGAGTGTATTTTTGAGTTTTCTAGAGTTGGTAGTACTTGGTAGAATACATTTGAGTGTGTTGTGCTGGAGCAATTAATTATTCTACCGCTCCTATTCCAGTCGCACTGTTTAATCTTATATAAAGGCCATATCCGCCGTTTTTATGCAGTTTTCTGGTAGCAGTTAAATCGAAGAGTGTATTTTTAAGTATTCTAGAGTTGGCAGTACTTGGTAGAACACATTTTACTGTGTTGTGCTGGAGCAATTAATTATTCTACCATACCTATTCCAGACGCACTGATTAATCTTATATAACGGCCATATCCGCCGTTTTTATGCAGTTTTCTGGTAGCAATTAAATCGAAGAGTGTATTTTTAAGTATTCTAGAGTTGGCAGTACTTGGTAGAACACATTTTAGTGTGTTGTGCTGGAGCAATTAATTATTCTACCGCTCCTATGCCAGTCGCACTGTTCAATCTTATAAAACGGCCTTATCCGCCGTTTTTATGTAGTTTTCTGGTAGCAATTAAATCGAAGAGTGTATTTTTAAGTATTCTAGAGTTTGTAGTACTTGGTAGAATACATTTTAGTATGTTGTGCTGGAGCAATTAATTATTCTATCGCACCTATTCCAGTCCCACTATTTAACCATATATGACGGCCTTATCTGCCGTTTTTATGCAGTTTAATAAGAGCTATGCATTTTTATTTAGCGCAATTAATTAGCAATTAATTCTCACTAAATCAAAAAATATGTATTTCCTTTTTTTTTCGATTGAGCCAGCACACGGTTTTTGCCAGCTTAGCCATGGTTTCTTTAAAAAAAACAGAGCAATAAAATTTTATTTAGCGCAATTAAATAGCAATTAATTAGCACTAAATCATTATATATTTCTTTTTGTGTTGTGCTATTTTGGCTGAGCCAGCTTAAGAGACCTTATATAGTTGATTCAGATTTAACAGTAACATCTGAATGGTTTCATTCAAATATATCAGATTCTCTATTAAATCAAGTTAGTGAATTTACTACAAATGGTTCCGGTTGGACTTTAAAAGAAATAATTCATCTTTGTGTAAATTTTAATTCATGCAATACAGCATTTATTGCCGGGTCAGGATGTTTCATTGAACCTCCAATTCAAATAAAAAATAAACAAGCTATTATAAACTTGCCTAGTAACAATCATGATTGTTTTTTTAATGCTGTTGTTTTAAAAACTGACGGCTTAAAAGTTCCTATAACTTTAAATCAAATTTCAAAATTCGAGAAATTAAATGAGATTTCTATTAACGTTTATATGTTAAAGCTTAAACGAGGTAAATACACTGTGGTTCCATGTTATTTGTCAAATCACGTATTAAATCAACATGTAAATTTATTAATGTTAGAAGATAATTATTTTGACGAAATTGACTAAATTGATAATAATTCAGTAGAACTACTAAATAAAAAAATATCTGATAATGACGTAAATATAGAACCTAAAGCTCATTTTTGTTATATTAAAAGTTTATCGAGATTAATTAGCTCACAGGTTAATAATCATCAGAAGAAATTAATATGTAATAGATGTTTGCAATATTTCTATAAAAAAGATGCATTAGAAAAACATTCAGAATATTGTAGGGAATTAAATTCATGTAAAACTGTTTTACCTAATAAAAGTAAAAGATAAGTAGAATTTGAAAACTATAAAAATAAATTAAACGTTCCATTTGTAGTATATGCCGACATAGAATGTTATTTAAAACCTGTTTCAATTAACAAAACAAAATGTAAAACTACAAAATATCAAAAACATAAACCTTTTAGTATAGGATATTATTTTCATTGTATTTTTGATAACAGTTTATCATATTTTAAACAGTATAGAGGTCATGATTGTGCTACTTGGTTTATAGGAGAACTTGAAAGTATTTCTGAATTTTGTGCTATTTATTTCAAGAAGAATGAGCCAATAAATATAGATACGATACCGCTAAATGATCCTGCTGTTATTTGTCATATATGTGAAAAACCGTTTACGGCGACTGATAGAATATGTAGGGATCATGATCATCTTTTATCAAATTTCAGAGGATATAGCCATGCAGATTGTAATTTGCATTTTAGATTACAACCCATAATTCCAATACTTTTTCATAATTTTAGTAATTATGATTGTCATTTTATAATAAAAGAGATTGCGTTAGGATTTTAAGGTAAAGTTGATTTAATTCCGTTGAATAATGAAAAATATATTTCAGTTATAAAAACGTATAAAGATACAAGAATTAAACTTCGTTTTATCGATTCATTTAGATTTATGAATTCATCTTTAGATAAATTATTATCTTCTTTTCTAAAACCTAGTGATTTTATCATTCTTAAACAAATGAATCCGGATTTGAGTGATGAACAATTAAAATTTTTAATGCGAAAAGGTGTTTTCCCCTATGAATTTGTTGATAGTTTAAAAAAATTAAATGAAACATCACTTCCGGACATTAGCAAATTTTATAGTTCGTTAACATGTACTAATATTACTCAAGATGATTACAATCATGCTCGAGATGTTTGGTCAAATTTCAAAATTAAAACATTAGGCGAATACAGTGATTTATATTTGAAAACTGATATTTTACTTTTAGCAGATGTATTTGAAAATTTTAGAAAAATGTGTAAGGATATTTTTGAATTAGATGTCATGCATTATTATACAATTCCAGGATTTGCTTGGGATGCTGCGTTAAAGAAAACAAAAATCCGTTTAGAACTAATTACAGACGTAGATATAGCTTTATTCATTGAAAAGGGTATTAGAGGAGGAATTTGTCAGGTATCTAAAAGATATAGTGAAGCTAATAATGAATATATGACAAAATATGACCCTTCGAAACCATCAGTTTACTTGATTTACTTAGATGTAAATAATTTATATGGAGCTGCTATGCGCGAATCTTTACCTTACGGAGATTTTCAATGGCTTGCTCAGGATGAAATAGCTAATTTAGATATTTTAAATATTCCTGATGATAGTGAAAATGGTTATATATACGAAATTGACATAAATTATCCGGAATCATTACACGATTTTCACTCAGATTTTCCCCTATGTCCCGAAAATAGAATACCACCTGACTCTAAATATAACAAGTTAATGTTAACTCTTTATAATAAAGAAAAATATATTATTCATTATCGAAATTTAAAACAATGTCTTTCACTTGGTCTTATTATTACAAAGATTCATCGTGTTTTAAAATTTAAACAGAAACCTTGGCTAAAAGATTATATTGATTTAAATACGGATTTACGAACAAAAGCTGATAATGCATTTAAAGTATATTTTCATAAACTGATGAACTTGTCTGTGTTTGGGAAAACTATTGAAAACGTTAGGAAACGACGTATAATTAAATTGATAAGCAAATGGGAGGGTAGATATGGAGCTGAGTATTATTTATCAAAACCAAATTTTCATAGTCGTACAATAATTTCAAAAAAATTAGTATCTATTGAAATGAATAAAACTGAAGTAACTTTAAATAAACCTATTTACGTAGGTATGTAAATATTAGATATTTCCAAAACTTATATGTATAATTTTCACTATAACTATATGAAAAAAAAATTTAAAAATTTCAGACTTTTATATAGCGACACTGACTCTTTTATTTATGAAATTATAAATGATAATATTTATTCTGCAATAAAAGAAGATATTCATAAATTTGATACAAGTGAATATAAAAAAGATAATACGTTTTCTATACCTTTAGCTAACAAAAAACAAATCGGTTTAATGAAAGATGAAATGTGTGGAGAAATCATGACTCATTATATAGGCTTAAAAGCTAAGATGTATAGTGTAAAGGTAAATGACAGAGATAAAATTAATAAAGTCAAAGGAATTGTTAAGAGTGCTATTAAAAAGAAATTAAATTTTGATAATTTTTATTCTGTTTTAAAAAGAGGGAATTCTATAAATTGTAAACAAAATTCAATTCGATCAGTCAAACATAAGGTTTATACTACATCACAATTAAAGCTTGCATTAAATAATTTAGATGATAAACGCTTCATCTTGAAAGATAACATAAATACGTTACCATGGGGACATTATAAGATAAAAAATAATAAAAATGTAACATAGTTTTAATTTTAGAATAGAAATGTAATATAGTTTTTAATTTTAGAATAAAAATTAATTCTTTCTGATTTACTAAAAAATGAAAACATAATTTTGTATTGAAATAAATGTATTTCTTTTTTTTGAGTGAAATGTAACATAGTTTTTAATTTTAGAATAAAAATGAAAACATAATTTTGTATTGAAATAAATAATTTTTTTTATCTGAAATGTAACAGTTTTAATTTTAGAATAAAAATGAAAACATAATTTTGTATTGAAATAAATAATTTTTATATCTGAAATGTAACATTTAGAATAAAAATGAATTCTTACTAAAAATGAAAACATAATTTTGTATTAAAATATCTTTTTTTTGTGTGAAATGTAACATAGTATTAAAATAAATGATTAATAAATATTTTAAATGAATGTTCTTTCTTTTTTCTAATCATAATATTCAGAAACGTTTGCAAGAGCAGTACTAATTATGAGTGAAGAAGTAATTAAAATAAATCGACGAAATATTAGATTAACCTTAAAATTATTAAGAAAAAGTAAGGATAATAAAAGTGTTACTGTTGGGGCAAAGAGACATTTAGAAACAAAATTAGTAAATTTACGAAGAGAACAAGCTCAAATAAAAAATGTTAAATTGGGGACTAATTTAAATATTAATAATAATATATCGTCAGTAAATAATAAACGTATTCACTGGAAAGATATAGAAAGTGCTTTTAAGAAACGCATTCGAACTGGGGCTGTGATCAATCAAAATCATAATGATATTCAATCATTTTTTGAGGATGCTTTCTCATTAATTTATAAACGAATTAAAAGTGCTATTAGAAAATTTGATATTTTGAAAGTTAATTTTACATTTTGTGGTGATTATTCAAAGGTAAATAGTAATATGAAAGAGATTGAAGGTACAACTTATAAAAAATTTTTTAATACTAAAAATTATCAACTTGTTAAAAATAGTAATATTAAAGAAATGTATAAAGCTGTATTAGATGAAATAACAAATCAAATGTCAGAATTTGAACAGTCAGGTAGTGGTACTACTTTAACAGCTATAAATTATTTATCTGTAAATATGATGAAAACAAATATATTAGGTCATTGACATTGAGGTGAGGTGGGGTGGTAATAAAATTAAAAATAAACTTATTATTCTATCACAATCAAAAGTAAATTCATGAGTTCATTATGTATACTTCAAAAACAATAATTCCTCCTAACTGTTTCTTAAGATTGATGGTTATTTTACAATTGATGTTACAGTACTTACGTACTGTAACATCGAAACCAATTCAAGTTGATGATTTCGATTCATCTTTTAACTCACAATATTTCCTAAACGGAACAACATCCCTCGAAAGATCTCGAGAGAATAGTAATATACGTGTACATTATAATGAACCTGAACATGAATCAGTTCCGATATTTAATTATTCAAATGCATTTAATCGACGTCATTTTAATCGAAAGCAACAGAACTTACAATCATTAACAACTCAGTCGCTGAGTGATGATTATAGCTCATATCCTATTAATAATAGAGAAACTAGTACTAAATCTTCTCATAAAAAGCCTATAATTACAGAAAAATTAAGTGAAGTTGAAACTAATAAAAAAGACTGTAAACAGGAATGGAATGAGTATGACGACTTGATGGATAAATATGCTGTGATGGAAAATGATTTAAAAACGATGCGTGTTAATCATGATTTTACTCTATTACAACTTGAACAAAGTAAATCTGAAGTAGAAAATTTACAAAAAACATTAAATTCGACAAAAGTTTCTTTAATCTCATGTAGACGTTTCTGCGGCCAATCATTATAGAAGTAAATATGTTAACATTAAAGGAAATCGTTGATATACCTGTTGCTATATTAAAAAAAAAATTTAAATCTGATATTGCTCGTAATTTTAATCATTTACCGGAATGGATGCAGAAAGAGCTTCGCGATTATCAATATTGTCAATGTGCGCAAAGAACGACAGGGGACGTAGTGGATGGACCTCCACCATTTAAGATAAATTGCAATCGTTGTTGCTCCACTCATTCATCATGTCTCTAGAAGCAACTGTTCTACCTTATCTAATCTTAGCGTTAGTGCAAAATAATACATTGTACGTATATAATCCAATATCTGTAATACGTGAATGTTATATGTGCATTGACTTTTCTAATAATTATACAAGTGTGAATAAAAGTTGTGAATGGCCTCATGAATGGACTAATATGAAGTTAACAAGCATCAATCAAAATAGTGCTTTTACATTTGCGAATAATCTTACAAAATATAAAGACAATAACAAGTCTTTGCTTTATTTTAGGATTAGGTATTATTATGCTAAAAGTAATAAATCATTTAATGCATACTTTGAAAGTGGATGGCATCGTTTGTTATGGGATTTTAAAAATCAAGAAGTAACTCACTTATCAGACTTAACAGTTAACGATGTAATGATAAACTCAATTCTATTATTGTATTTAGTTTCAATTATATTAGTAGAAATAACTGTAGTAAGTTCTTACATTATATACCGTCAATTCAAATATCAAATAGATTATTAAATAACGCTCATGCGTATTACATATTTTAAAGTTATATATATATTAGAAAACTATAAATATTTTAGTTTAGTACTTCTTAGTTAGTAGTTAAAAATGGATTTCAAGAGAAACGATAGTTATAATTATCAAGACTGGGAAATGTTTACTTCAGAACAAGGTAAATATATATATATATATATATATATATATATATATATATATATATATATATATTAATGAAATAAATAATCTAAATGTATTCATTTTTTCTTAGAAGAGATAAATGATTATTTATCTCAACTTCCTCCTCCGCCTACTAATTATGCATCAACGGTTCCTGAAGTAGTTAGAATAGAAAAAAGATACAGAAAAGGTTCAATTACTCGTTAATACGTGTTACCCATTACATACTATTTCAAAAGATGATATATGGAGTGATCATATTCATTCAGCACATGTTGGAATACATCCCTTCGATCCGGACTTTGAAACATTTATAAAACTGGAATGTGTAAGTAACATATGTAAGAATAATGAAATTTTACTTAAATGTAATTTATGGGATGAGATATATGATATACGATTGGAGAATAAATTTAGACGTTTTTTCGATAATAAACGCTCACAAGAGGAAGATGAAGAAATGGAGGATACTGCAGGAAAGAGGATGACAGTAAAAACGTGTTTCGAAACCTTAAGATTAGAATTTAGAAAAGATTACTATAATAAATGTGCGAATTATGTAACAATTCGATATAAACAGTCATTTATCTGTATGAAAGCTGATGAATTCTCTCATTTATTGAATCTTGTTCCGCTAATTAATCATATTCGACGCAGTTTAACATATACAGCTTTTTCTCAATTTTACTACAGTTGTGTTAATTCGATAGCAGAAGCATTAAAAATTGAAAGAAATTATAATCGTGTACCAATTAATAAAGATACAATTTTATTTAATGCACAAATGTTATGTGTACATTCCATGTTAAATCAATACACTCCTCATGGTTTATTCTATCAAATGATATTATAAATTACAACATTTTACCCTACTAGAATGGTTGAAGATGTTCAAAGAGAAATAATGCATTTTCAAGGTACCTTCTCATCATCATCTGAACAACATCATCATGAAGACGGAGAGAAAGAAATTTATTCAAAGGAAGTGCTTGTATAATCGTTTAAAAGACTTTTTTACAAAGATAGAACTCTTAAAATATGATTTAAGTATGTATGTTATGAAAAATAAAATATGTAAACAATTATCTTATTTAACAATAGATGATAATGTTTTAGATAATAAGATGAATTTGTAGTTGCAAATAAAATATGTAAACAATTATCTTATTTTGATGTTAATGATTAGTTAATAAGATGAATTTATGTTGATTCAATAAATTTATATTTAACATGAATTGTTTTTTTATTTCTATAAGTAAAAGTATAAATAAATCTACACAGGGGAAGTAGCTCAGTAAATGTTAATTTATGGTGGAGAAGGTTTCGTTAATAAGCTTATAAATAAGCTGCCTTTTGAGGTTCATATTCCTACCTATCAGTTCTGTGGTCCAGGAACGAAACTTCAAAAACGATTGTTACGTGGTGATAAGGGAATTAATCCTTTGGTTAGAGCTTGTCGAGACCACGATATTGCATATGCTAAATACAACGATTTGATTAATAGACATAAAGCTGATAAGGAATTAGAAGAAGCAGCTTGGAGACGTGTTAAGGCTAAAGACGCATCATTATCAGAGAAAACTTCTGCTTTGGTAGTTACTAACATGATGAAAGGAAAACAGAAATTAGGTATGGGATGTGTAAAAAGAAGAACAAGGAACAAAAAAATTTCATTTAAGGGAGGGGTGTTAAAGAAATTAGCAAAAAGTGTTTTACATGCAAGCAACAGTAGCGGAGGTAAAGAGTTAATAAAGTATGCTGTAAACGCTGCTAAGAAGATAATTAAGGGTGCTGGAGGAAGAAAAAAGATAAAAGTACCTAGAATAATTCCTGTACCAAAGGAAGGTGGTATTCTACCTCTTCTCCCTATCCTCGCTGCACTCTCAGCGGCGGGGTAAGTATAATTATATTAAAGTATAATAATATAATATTATAAACTTTATTTACAGAGCGATTGCGGGAGGAGCCTCAGGGATTGCTAAAGCAGTTAATCAAGCTAAAGATGCAAAGAAACAATTAGAGGAAGGTATACGTCATAATAAATCAATGGAAGCTATAGCTATAGGTAAACAGCGAGCAGGAGGAAATGCTTTGTATTTGAAACCATATAGAAAAGGAGGAAGTGCTCTATTCCTAAAACCCTATAGAAAAAACTCAAAAAACTAAATAACTTGCCTCGGAGACCGCTTAATGATCTTGATTTAAGAAAATATGCAAAAAATATCCCTTACTTTCGCGGAGTATTTATGAGAAACTCATTACCGACGAGTCCTCCTCATAGAATGGAGCGAGGAATCGTAAATTTAGATGATGTAAATGGACCCGGTACGCATTGGGTAGCATACAGGAAAAATAACAAAACTGTCTTGTATTACGATCCATTTGGTGATTTAAGACCGCCTAGAGAATTAGTGAAGTATTTTCGTAATTGCAACATCTACTATAATTACGAACAGGAGCAAGATTTTAATACATACATTTGTGGTCATTTATGTTTACAATTTCTGTATAAAAAAGACATTTCAATTCAAAATTAATCAATCATGACACGATCGTTATCGGTGTGGGGTTTCGGGAACGTTTTTTCAACTGGTCCTATTTTTCCGAAAATTAAATTCGATAGTAATTATCATCATTCAGTAGGTTTAATCAGTTTATTTACATGTAATTCAGTACGAAATATATATCCTGGAAATAATAAATTCTATTTTGGAGATAAGGAAATAACTATTGAGTCTGGAAGTTATGAAATAGAAGAAATCTACAATTATATAAAAAATCAAATTAGTAGTGATTCTGAAAAGGGGGATTTATTGTTCAAAAATCAAACCTAACATTAATACTGGAAACTGTGAAATCGAAACAACTCAAAAAATAGATTTCACCAAACCTGATAATATAGGTTCTTTATTAGGTTTTGATAATAATCGTGTATTGGAAGCTAATAAGAAATACGCGTCTGATAGAAATGTGAATATTCTTTCTACACCAAATATATTTATTGATCAGTGGTGGTGCATACAGAAATAATCAACCGTGTCATTACATCTACGAGTTTGGTTTATCTGTCCCGCCAGGATACGTAATTAACATTAATCAAATAGATACGACTTATTATCCTTTGATCGTAAACGAATTTGATAATTTAACAGTACGTTTAGTTGATTATAAAGGAAATCTAGCAAATATTTCTGAAGACACATATACTAGCATAACTGTAGCATTTAAACGAGAAGATGCTATTAAATCCGAATGAAGATAGATATAAAAGTACATCGTTAGTATCACAATCTTTTATTAGTCGTCGTAAACGAATGCGAACAGTCATACCTCTGTCAATAAGTGACATAAGGTTCCTTGAATCTCTAGGATATAAAGTTTTAAGTAGGTATTGCGCCTCCTGAGACCAGCCCCTCCAGTTTTTCTTTGGCCACGCCTGCTGCGCTCTGATTGGCTATCCCCTCTCCTCTAGCTCCTCCCCTTGCTTCTGATTGGTCGACGCCATCTTGGATGACACGCCTCCTGTTCTCTGATTGGACGAGCGCCATTTTGGATGACACGCCTGCTGTTCTCTGATTGGACGAGCGCCATTTTGGACCTTTGGGCGCCATTTTGGCCACGCCCGTCCGCCATTACGGGAATCTGTATTACCAGCAATCTGTGTGCTGCCAATAGAGGGCATAATGCTACAATTAGTGTGTATTTCTAAGAGAGGGCGTCATGAAGAAATCTGTATTATCGACGGGCTGTGTATTACTACTACTACTACTAGAGGGCCGCGGCGTCATGAAGAAATCTGTATTACTACCGGTATGATGTAGAGGCAACCATTTTATATCACAGCATGTGGTGCGCGCGCTAAATTTGAATCTGTTTGTCATTTTTGCATATGTCATTTATGCGTATGTCATTTTAATTCTGTCATTTTTGCATCTGTCATTTAAATCTGTCATTTTGAATTTGTCATTTTTGCATATGTCATTTAAATCTATCATTCTTAAAGCAACCATCTTACCAGATTTGAATTTTAGCGCTAACTCTGGGATTGGATCCTTTCACTAAGCTGAAACGTTTCCACCACTACCTTTTCTAGAAGAAATAATAAAGCCATATAGGAATTAAAAAAAATTATGTTTATTAATATAGTGTTAAGGCTACATTTAATTTATAATAAAAAAAATGTTGATAGAATGCTGGTGCTTGAGGACTTCAGGACTGACCTCTGTTTTCTATTTGTGATTCCAGGGGCTGTAACAACAACGACAACAATAGAACATTAAAAAGGGGTTTTATTGTATAAACTTGATGTTTACTCGTACCTTATTTAATTCCACAAACAGGCAGTCATCATAACAGTTTGTTTTCCCCAAGTACATCAAACCTAGAGAAATCGTTTTAGCTTCAATCTGCTGGTTAAGCTCTGTAACCCTTTGATCTGTTAACTTATCGCTGATTCGCTTTGGTAGAAATGTAACATGCTTTTCGGCAACAACAATCACACTTTGACGCTTATCACGGCAAACGACTCTTTTGAATTGTAGTATCTCTGCAATTTCTTTTATTTTGTAATCACATAACTTCTTGATTGGCTTCTGGCTAACGGGAGATTTGTTCAATTGTTGTATTAGCAAATCCATTTTTTTTTCTATGTAAAAAAATAAACAAAAACTTAACACTCACAAGAATAATAAATGATTATTTTAACATACCTAGTTCAAGCAAACAATAACAATATTACTATCACCGTAACCGATGTCAAGAACAAACTAAAACGGCAGGAGGGTTTGACTAAGCTTTTATAAACTTTGAACCTGCACGAATGAACACGATTTTAGATAAAACCTTAATTTATTACCCTTCGGAACAAAAAAAAGGGTATTGTTAAAAAAGGGATCGACACCTGCACTGTCAAAGTAACACGAGTAGATAAGATTCTAAATTTATTACCGTCGGAGCAAAAGGATATCATTAAAAAAAGTAGACATCTGCACTGTCAAGTAACACGAGTAGATAAAATCTTAATTTATTACCCTTCGGAACAAAAAGAGTATTGTTAAAAAAGGGATCGACACCTGCACTGTCAAGTAACACGATTAAATAAAAATTTAAATTTATTACCCTCGGTGTCGTTTTTATAATTTACTACAACATTAAAAATTTTAAATTCAACTTTTAGATGTAACTATTGATAACCATTTAATTTATTACACACACACACAGACCCTGAGCAAAGAAACTCGTTAACGAACAAAAGAACACCTGCGCTGTCAATGTAGGTAGCACTTATCTATGTGACCGATCTTCTAAATAAAGGTTGACTGTGTTAGAGCATTAAAAGTATTTTTTGTCATACTTTAGACATTTAATTAAAAATATACCTATTTAAAGAAATGGTTTTTTTCGATTTATCATAATCACATTTAACAGAAAAGTTTCAATGGATTATAATATTGATATACTGTAATAGCAAAATAATCAAACATTTCATCACTCTTTGTATTATTAAGTACCTGTAAATCTCGCACATTGACGGGTCTGATTTCTAAAGCTATTTCCAGGTAAAAAGACCTTTCTGTCTCTTAGAGCATTTAAAAGAACACACTTTAAATTTTTATAGAATTTTCTTTAAATAAAAAGGCACACAATTAAATCAAACCTCAACTGTTTGCCACGTTCATTTATGAGTTGAAAGTTATAAACACATCCTTAAAAGGGAATCATATCGAATTTTGACAACAATCTGTCTATAGCCTAATAAAAATAATATAATATTACCATTGCATTCTCTGTTCGCACAATACGTTGAAATTTATCACATACCTAAACACAAATAGAACCGAGAAAGACACTAAAGTACAAAAGGCGATATCGAATGTAACCTTTATTTAATACAGACAGGGTCATAACTTATTCGTCACACCTGCGTTCAATAAAAACGGTATGACAGTTGAATGAATTATATCCCAGAGGGTTAGAGTGGTACACCGTTTTTTTTATTCTAATAGATAAAATCTAGAAGGTATGTCAACTCTGGTGCAGAAAATAACATTTCAAACTGATTTATGACCCGCACGTGTTCGCCGGAGAGAACGCTTTGTTCCTTTGTTAAGCGGGCAAATTGACTCGAGTTTTATTTTTATCTTATTGCATAATATTGCGCAACAATTCGAACCTATAAAGCCAACCACGGAAGTAGACAATCACTTGTTTGGGGTTACTCGAGACATCAACACATGTATGTTTTTTATGCGTACTGTTAATTATTACGTTTGTGTTTGAAGTGATTTGTGCCATTCTTGATTGTTATTACCAATTGTTGCTACAGAGTCTATGTGAAATCTACAGCTTTAATCGAACAAAAAGGTAGGATTTATTATTATTATTGTTTTTTATAATAATCGGCAATCTTGTCCTCGCATGATTTTTCACTACACTGTAACATAATCGGTTTAAACTAATTATTTAAGTTACATTTGAACAATATATAAGGTATTTTGTTTATAATAATAATGGTAAATTTGAAATTTCAGCAGGAATAGTTTTATATTTTTTAATTTCCCTAGTTTGATTATCGATTAAAGTAGTAATTGTTTTATGCGAAGTGTGATCGTTATTAGTTGTTTATCTAGGGGTTGTAACATAGTTATTTAAATCATAATTTGAGGTTATGCTTTTTAGATTGGCTAAAAGACTTTATTAATTTGCATTAAAATTGATCTTTATAATTAATTTATAATATTTAATAGTTTGCAGCGTATTTAAACATTAATAATAATTAGTCAATGTTTATTTAAATTAACAGCATATAATCTTTGTTGATTTTAGCCGTTCCTTATTTATTTTTTATAATAATAATCTATCAAAGGGATTTAGTAACAATTTTAAACTCTATATTTGTTTAAATTAGATTGTTGTTAAAAAAGTGTAATATCGATTAAAAGGTTTTATTAATTTGCATTGAAACTGATCTTTCTTTAACTTTGTCAAAGCAAATAATTTATAATATTTAATAGCCTGCATTGCATTCAGAGGTTATTGTTTATTTTGCGTCAATTTTTTTTACCATCACGTAGCATCTAAGCTTTTTATTTTTAATTAGTGGTTAAGAGAAGCAGTTCGTGAATGGTAAAAGATTTATCTGTCCATTTGTCGCTATATGATTTCTTACCTGTTGCTGTTATATTTCAAACAATTTTAGCTTATTTTGTTGTTTATAATAATAATCTGTCAAAGGGATTTAGTAACAATTTTAAACTCTATATTTGTTTAAATTAGCTTGCTATTAAAAGTTTAAGAATGGCTAAAAGACTTTATTAATTTGCAATAAAATTGATCTTTATAATTAATTTATAATATTTAATAGCTTGCAGTGCATTTAAACTTTAATAATAATTAGTCAATGTTTATTTAAGTTAACAGCATATAATCTTTGTTGTTTTAGCCATTGTTAAGTGTGCAAGTGCGATATTTTTACTATTGTTGTTGTTGTTACTCCTGTACAAAATGTCTTCTCTCTACGAAATTATCGATGAAAACGTGTCCACCATCAAGAAATTCGGCACCCTGAAACACCGTCTGGTGTTTAAAGTAGCCGTTGCGTCAGAAGGTGTAGACTATTTGGAACATTTTAAATCGGCCATCAACCAAATTTTGCGGGATGTGTTAAGCCGAGCACAACCAAACGATAAAGTAGGGGCCACGTTTGAATTTGATACTTTCAAACAAAAACTTCCCGGCTACATGAGCCTCAGGCGCTCTGATGAAATCACCTTCAACGATGTCTGGGGCATTTTAGAATCGATTTTACAGAGCGATCCTGAAGCCCTGAGTTCGGACACCTTCAGACTAATAGCTACTATTGTAACACCACCTGCAGGACAAGGTCGCTGTCGTAACGGTACGTACAGCACCTTTGCCGAAGAGTGTAGCCGTCGCAGAGGGATTGTCACGATTAACAACACCAGTGATAATCTATGCCTACCCAGGGCTTTGGTCGTAGGCAGGGCTCGCGCAGATAACAGTGCTGATTACGTGAAGTCACGCCGAAATCAGAGCGTGCAAAAGATAAAGGCCGAGGAAATGATGCGGGATGCTGGAGTAGCTTTCATTCCACCGGAGGGAGCCGGGGTCAATGAATTAAGGTTGTTCCAGCAGTTCCTGGCCCCCAACTACAAGATAGTAGTGTATAGCTACGGCTCGAAAGGGCGTTCACTTATCTTTGAGGGGGTCGTTGATAATGATGCCGCAACAAAGAACATCAATCTGTTGTATCACGAGCATCATTATAACGTCATAACATCATTGACCTCAGCCTTTGTCTGCCGTTATTTCTGTGAGCACTGTCATGTACCCTATGATCATAAAAACCATCACCGGTGTGAAAAGTCCTGCGTAGGCTGTGGTAGCTCTCCGCCCTGCGAAAGAACAGCGCTGCTGATTAGGTGTCCGGACTGCAGGCGAGACTTTAAAAGTCAAGCCTGCTTTAACATCCATCAGGAGGGCAACATGTGTCGGGAAGTTAAAAAATGCGAGGGATGTTTCAAAACCATCAACATCAAGACCCGGAAGCAGGCTCACGCGTGCGGGGAGATCTATTGTAAGATCTGTCAGAGTCATAAACCCGAAAACCATTTCTGTCATATACAGCCGGCCGGGCCTAGGAACACAAAGCAAGACACCTTGTTTGTGTTCTTCGACCTGGAGACCCGGCAAGAGAAAGAAATTGCGCCCGGCGTCAACCTCCACGAGACGAATCTATGCGTTTTCCAGCAAGTCTGTTCTGAATGTTACAACAACGACTCATCATCAACTGCTACCAGTTGTGTAAGATGTGGTTTGCGAGAACAGATCTTGCGAGGAAAATGTATAGATGGTTTTCTCGCGCACCTGTTGGAGATGCGCAAAAAATTCAAAAAAATTGTAGCAGTTGCCCATAACGGGCAAGCTTTCGATACGCAATTCATTCTAAATTATCTGATAACCAACAACACCTCTTTGAAACCGGACCTCATTATGCGCGGTTCAAAAATTCTGCTGCTGCAACTAGATAATCTAAAGATTATCGACTCGCTCAACTTTTTCCCCATGGCTCTGGCTGACTTGCCTAAAGCGTTCGATCTACCGGCTCCCAAAGGCTACTTCCTGCACCTCTTTAACACCGAGGCGAATGCCCATTACGTGGGTCCTCTTCCGGACATCAAATTTTACAGCCCCGACACCATGAAACCCCAGGCTCGTAAAGCGTTCCTAAAGTGGTACGAGGCGAACAGGGACATCACGGAGTTCGACATGCAACGTGACCTGGTCGAATATTGTCGAACAGACGTCGATATTTTGAAGAGAGCCTGTATCCACTTTAGGAATCTCTTTATTGAGGAATGCGACGTTGAGCCGTTCACGGAAGCCATCACCATCGCCTCTGCCTGTAATCTCATGTTCCGGAGGAAATTCCTCAAAGAAATCACCATTGGACTGATACCAAAGGGTGGTTGTAGACGCGCAGATAACCAGTCTAAGGTAGCTCTCCAATGGCTGTTGCTGGAAGAACATCAAAGAGGTGTTGAGATTCAACACGTCGGCAGGCAAAGAGAAGCTATCGTGGGCGGGTTAAAGGTTGACGGGCTGTATGGTAATACCATATTTCAATTTCACGGGTGTTACTTCCATGGATGTCCCACCTGCTTCACTACCCGTCGCAACGAGCCTCTACACGACGATCCTAGCGACACCATGGATATGAGGCTCGAGAAGACCCGAGCCACAACAGAGAAGTTAAAGTCGCTAGGATACGAGGTTGTTGAACAGTGGGAATGTCGCTTCCGAAGGCAGTTAACACCCGAATTCAGACAGCAGGTTGAGAAACATCCCTTGTTAGTAAACACGCCCTTAAACCCGAGAGAGGCATTTTACGGCGGCCGTACAGGGGCAGCAAAATTAAAGAGGGTTGCAAAAGACGGGGAAAAGATCCGGTATGTAGATGTATGCTCCCTTTATCCTTGGGTATGCAAGTACGCCAAATTCCCAGTTGGCCATACAGAAGTTTACGTAGGCAAGGCGGCTTGTGAAAATCTAATCAGGGATAAAGGGGGCCTGGAAAACATCAACGGCGTGGTAAAATACACAATGTTACCGCCACAAGATCTATACCATCCGGTCTTACCCGTCAAGATGCACCAAAAGCTGCTGTTCCCTCTATGTCGCACTTGCGCCGAAGAATTGAACCAGGCCGAATGTCAGCACGGCGTAGAGGACCGAGTCATCAACGGAACCTGGGTCTTGGACGAACTGGTAATGGCCACACGAAAGGGTTACATCGTGCAGGACATACAAGAGATCTGGTCGTACGATGTAACCCAGTACAACAAAGCGTCCAAGACCGGGGGACTGTTTTCGGGTTTCATCGACAAGTTCCTGAAGATGAAGCAGGAGGCCAGCGGTTGGCCATCTTCAATAACTGCCAACAGCGAGGATGGTATCGATGGAGCCCGGAAACAGTACGTTGATGACTACTTCGAGAACGAAGGAGTCTCCTTGGATTCGTTGAAGATCGTCAAGAACCCTGGTTTGAGATCGTTGGCCAAACTGATGCTGAATTCCTTCTGGGGTAAGTTATAATAACCTTATGTAGTTTTCTTTACTTAATATTTTTTTTGTATTCTAGGAAAATTTGGTCAGCGTGAGAACCAGGCGAAAACAGCCATAATCAGCGAGTCCAAGGAGTTTTTCGACCTGTTGTCCAGCCCAGGCGTAGAAGTTAATCATGTGCAGGAAATAAATGACGAGGTGATTGCGGTTAACTGGCAGCATAAAGAGGAAGCACCAGATCCTCTGTCGTCAGTTAACGTGGTCATCGCGGCATTTGTCACTGCGCAGGCCCGTCTTAAGCTGTATTCCTATTTGGATCAGCTAGGAGAGAGAGTATTATACTATGACACAGGTAAGTCATTGTACTATCAAACATCAACACCGTTTATATTAGAGTTAATTTTTTTTTTTCGTTGTTTCAGATTCCGTAATATACGTTTCGAAGCCGGGCGACTTCGAGCTACCAACAGGAAGCTTCCTGGGCGACCTCACAGACGAGCTCGAAGAGTACGGTCCCGGATCGTATATTATAGAATTTGTGTCAGGCGGGCCGAAGAACTACGCCTACAAAGTTTATTCACCGACCACGGGACAGATACACGTGGTCGTCAAGGTCAAGGGCATCACCCTAAACCACGCCGCGACTCAAAAAATAAACTTTGAGTCTATGCTTAGACTGCTGGAAGGTATGGACGAAAAGATTATTGTAGAGTCCAACAACATCAGGCGTACGGCTGACCATCAGCTTGTAACGCAAGCGGAATCAAAAGTCTATAAGATAACGTTCGCTAAGAGACGGCGTATAGAAGATTATGATTCCGTTCCGTTCGGCTATAACAACAAGCGACCACGTGTATAAACATTAAACCCCTCTTGTATATATGTAAGTGTATAGTAGTATAGTTGTATTTTTAAGTTTTGTAAAATTTGTATAGGTAGTATTATATTTAGATCTTAAGTAGTAAAATATTATCATAACGTATATAATTATTATACAGTTCAATCGTTGTAGTAATAGATATGTGTATAGTAGTATAGTTGTATTTTTAAGTTTTGTAAATTTTTGTATAGGTAGTATCATATCTAACTCTTAAGTAGCAAAATATTTGTATAGTAATAAGTACATGTACAGTTCAACTGTAGTAGCAGTAGTCGGGGGTTATGTTAATCACAAAAGATCGACCTTCGACTTGATGTAATTATTATTATAAGTGATGATGATGATGATGTCTAGGTTTATACTTTGTGTATACTATATTCGAAATTATTTAAGAATGTAATAATTAGGTAATTAGTTGTTGTTGTAAATTGTTCAATCATCTTTTGTCAGTATAGTGTAGTTATAATAATAATAAGTGAAGCTGACAAGAATTATACCTTATGTACAGTAATTATTAAAAAAGATGGTGAAACTTAAGGGTGATTGAATGTAAATCACAAGAGGATACTCAGGGGAACATACTCATGAAATAGATCTGATAAACGCGATTTTGTTCTTTTCAATTATGTAGTAGTAGTAGTAGATCAGGACATTGTTGAAAAGAATATTTGGCATAACAAAGCGTACAAAGCATTCAATAGGATGTTTCATGAAAAATGAGTATGTCTTCATGGTTATCCGAGCAGATTTCAACCTAATAATAATTGTTTAGTTATTTTGATTATTGTCTAGTTGTTTAATAATTTTAAGAAACATTGTCGTAGAATAAAAGATGTTCTATCAAGGTTATCCGAGAACAGATAGTTTTTTAGTTATTTAAGTATTATTGTTTTGTTGTTTAATAATGTTTTGAGAAAGATTGTCATAGAATAAAAAAATTAACGTTTTATATATGTGTATTATTACTATTCTCACCCAGCTGTACCATGACATGAAAAGTGATAGCTATAACTGAGAGAGAGAGAATGAGGTAATTACCTACGAACACCTGCCTGTGATGATGATGACGTGTTAGCGACAGGATGAAACTTGTCTGCCAGCGATGACCGCTTGTTTACCGTATGTGTGTTACTAAGCATGCGCTGGATCTAGGTAAGTATAGGTGACTATATAAAGCCGACCGTTGTTAGCGTGTAGCAGTAGACAGTACGTGTGCAACAGCAGCAGCAACAGCAATTACGATGATGTCAAGCAGTCCTAATTATTGTTATGATAACTGTGTGAGCGAACCCCTGGAAATAGGTAAGTTGTTGTTGTTGTTTATAAAACTTCAAGTTTATATGCTAATTTGTGTCTATTTTGTTGCTGTTGCTTGTTTAGATGAAGAAGGTTCGGATGTTGCATCAACAGCAAGTGCCGACAACGACGACGGTCAAGCGTGGAACAACGAAGTCGAAGAAACAGGTAAGTTGTTTAAAAATTTTGTGTGTGTGTTTATGCTTATATTAATCGATTATTGTATTATTATTGTTTAGCGTTCCTGTCGCAGCAGCAGCCTCTATACTACGCTGATGACGCTGTAGCAGCATCAGCAAACTTTACCATCATAGATGCACCAGTAGCAGCAGTAGCAGCAGCTAAACGTGAAGTACGTGTTCAACTGCTCGGGGCTGTCCAGTATCCGCTGTATGTTACGAGACCTCCAGGGGAAAAAGAAAACTACGACCATATACACAACATCCAAGTAGGACTTATTCAGCCCGATGACGACGACGACGACCAGGGAGAATTTGCCGTGGTAGTGAAGCTCGAGTGCGTGAATAGCATATGTGAGTATGGTGAATTGGTGTTGTCGGAACGGGACTGGTTCGAGCTGTATGATATACGAGTCGAGGTAATGTTTAAAAATTTCTTTCATGGTTGCTGCTGTTGCAACAAGGACAACAGTGTACTACATTGCGATAAACATTTGAAATTCCATCTATGTGACAATTTATACATCGAGATTATTCACAACGAGTTTTTCGGCAACAGCGTTGCCATACATGATACACAGCGGACTATAACCTTAAAAGATTACGAGTTTCAGTCTATACTGCATTTAGCACCGTTGATCAATCATCATGCTCGAACGTTACGTCACCTCGACTTTTCACGTTTCTACCACGCAAACATAGAGAACGTAGCAGAAGGTCAACTGAGACGCCATGAAGATGCCTATAAATCGCTCCCGACATCCGATTCAATTTTATTCACGTCCGAACAGTTATGCGGATACTACTCAGCTACCAGTTTAATAGACAACACAGCAGCAATTGGTGGTGGATTGAACTCGTTCATTTTATTAGAAATAATAAAACATTATCCGCAAAAGTTTATCGATGCCGTACGTACACGACTGCAATCATATCAGCAGCAGCAGCAGCAGTCGGAGACGTCAACGACAACAACGTTTGCACCGTCGTATTAAGAACACCATGGCGGAAATAAACTATCTTAGAAATAGGCTGCAAAAATATTTGAACAATTTGCAAGTGTTCCGCGATGATCTCAACTCATACTGTGTAATGAATAATTTGTCAAATAATATGTTACAATTGTCCATTAAATATCAAAATAAATAATATGTATAAACATTGTTGTTATTTCATTTACTAGCACAGGGTGAAGGGGTTGACTATATAAAAAGGTAGATCGTTGTCATCAGCGAGAGAGTACACGAATAAAGCCGAAGATTTCCGACGGCGAACATACTAAGCTACAAATCCGGTAAGTAGTCATACTATGAGAGAGAGAGAGAGAGAGAGAGAGAGAGAGAGAGAGAGAGAGTTTCAGCTTAGTGAAAGGATCCAATCCCAGAGTTAGCGCTAAAATTCAAATCTGGTAAGATGGTTGCTTTAAGAATGACAGATTTAAAATGACAGATTTAAATGACATATGCAAAAATGACAAATTCAAAATGACAGATGCAAAAATGACAAATTTAAAATGACAGAAGCAAAATTGACAGATTTAAAATGACAGATGTAAAAATGACAGCAGTAAAATTGACAGATTTAAAATGACAAATTTAAAATGACAAGCAAAATTGACAGATTTAAAATGACAGATGTAAAAAATGACATACGTATAAATGACAGCAGTAAAATTGACAATTTAAAATGACAGATGTAAAAATGACAGACGTATAAATGACAGCAGTAAAATTGACAGATTTAAAATGACAGATGTAAAAATGACATATGCACAAATGACAAATTTTAAATTGACAGATTCACAGTACAGATTCAAATTTAGCGCGCGCACCACATGCTGTGATATAAAATGGTTGCCTCTACATCATACCGGTAGTAATACAGATTTCTTCATGACGCCGCGGCCCTCTAGTAGTAGTAGTAGTAATACACAGCCCGTCGATAATACAGATTTCTTCATGACGCCCTCTCTTAGCAATACACACTAATTGTAGCATTACGCCCTCTATTGGCAGCACACAGATTGCCGGTAATACAGATTCCCGTAATGGCGGACGGGCGTGGCCAAAATGGCGCCCAAAGGTCCAAAATAGCGCTCGTCCAATCAGAGAACAGCAGGCGTGTCATCCAAAATGGCGCTCGTCCAATCAGAGAACAGGAGGCGTGTCATCCAAGATGGCGTCGACCAATCAGAAGCAAGGGGAGGAGCTAGAGGAGAGGGGATAGCCAATCAGAACGCAGCAGGCGTGGCCAAAAAAAAACTGGAGGGGCTGGTCTCAGGAGGCGCAATACCTACTGTTTTACGACAACGACTACGTCATGGCACCTAAAAGATATAGAAAAGTCAATGGAGATAACAACGGAGTACAATATTCTAAAAAGTTAGTTTCTAATCTCCCTAATAAATTGGATGTGTTTAAAACACCTTATTTCAATGAATCTATAACGAAAGAAGATTTTTACACCTACCTCCCATTTACTCAGAATTTTAATCACTCCGACAGTATTCGCATAGAAATTCAAAGTTCAGACAGCATTATAGCACTTTATGACAGCTACATACATATTAAGGGGACTTTTGCGTTGAAACAGGCCGGGAAAGTATATCAAATTACTAATAATTTCACTCATTTTTTGTTCGAGGAAATTCAATTAATATTAGGTAGTAATCAAATCATGAAACAAATAAAGATTATTAAAAGTTTCACAGTTTTATTAAAATATACCTGACAATATTGTTTCGACAGCTATGCTGTCATTATCAAAGGTAATATAATTATAAACAAACACGTCGCTAAGGTAGATACAAAATAGGTAACTATTATAATTATATTACCTTTGATAATGACAGCATAGCTGTCGAAACAATATTGTCAGGTATATTTTAATAAAACTGTGAAACTTTTAATAATCTTTATTTATTTCATGATTATGGAGTTCCACAAAATAAGGCTGGAAACAATAAACAAAAGTAATCAAATCGTTGATATTTGTAAACAACCGGGTATAGTAAGCACAATACTGGGTCTTGCATCACATACTAAAGAAGATCGAGGATTAGGATGTACAGGATGGAAAATATTAATTGAAGAAGATGAAAATGTTACTTCGAATTTTCGCTTTTCATGCTGTATTCCATTGAATAAGATTTTCGGATTTGCTGATGATTATAGAAAAGTTATAGTTAATATGCGTTGTGAATTAGTCTTGATTCGATCTAAAAATGATTACAATTGTTATAACAGTGCTGCTGGTGAAACAGGTACTGATATTGATTTCAAAATAAACAAAATATCTTGGGAAGTTCCTCATATTCGACTGGGTGACGAAGCGAAATTACATTTAATGGATAATTTACGATTGAATCCATATATAGTAATACCATTTAGACATAGATCCAAGATTGTTTTACGTGGGGTACCCGTGTTAACATACCCCCACGTTCCTTCCAAGAGGAAGTGATTGGGATACGCCCAATCAGCGCGCAAGTTGCACAACCGGCAATCGTGCAATTGCTCCCAGATTAACTCACTGGTAGGAGCGAGGTTGCCTATCCACCCTCTACTAGCTAAGCGTTCACTAGTGACCGAGCAGTTGACTTAACACGCTGCTCACCCGCCGGCACCCTCCCGTCCTCTTTCATACGGGGTCAAGTACCTCGTCCAGCATAGGACTATTTCCCAGCTATGCGCTCTTGCAAAGTGGGACCACTGCCCGATCGAATCCAACCTCAATTGTGGCAGGACTTGGTTTTTAAGCGGTTTTGCTACCCCGATCTACCAATTTTAGGCTTGGTGGGCCCACGACAGAGCTTCTTTAAAGTCTACACGTTATAGACTCCCGGTGCGTACCCGATATTGGTGAAGTTGTCTTAATAGTGAGAGGCTATATATTCGCTTCAACTATCCTTAAGTGTAATGGCTTTCGGAGCTTCTCCCAATCACCGTACCCAGCTGCAGTCCGGATCAAAGGGTGGCCAGAACAGCTCCTAAGCACATTTACCTGGCGGCTTGCAGTTTCCCAGCACATGGGATGAACCTCACTTCTAGTCACCGCACTAGAGATTCCGTCAAACAGCGGTTTCCTTTGGTGACCATAAATGGCCTCGGGCAACAGCGGGTTCCTTTGGTGACCTTACATGACCTAGGTCATGCAGCGGGTTCCTTGGTGACCATGATTGCCCTCGGCCAAGCAGCGGGTTCCTTGGTGACCATAAATGACCTCCTCTCTTAGGCGAGATTCGAATCCGCCCACACCGGTCTCATCTACCAGGGCTCCCCCTGATCGGTATGAGTAACCGTCGAGAATTCTCACGAATTTCTCTACCACACACTTTATCTGACAGCTTCGTTTATTGCCCTTGATAGGGATAGGGTAGAAGGCAGCCAGTTCTAGGGGTGAACGTCGTGTGGTCTCCCGTTCACCCAAGAATATATATATATATATATATATATATATATATATATTTACGGCCACTTATCAAAGTGAGGACATATCATGAACCATAGTTAATGAGGACCACCCTTATAAATGGTCACAGCTTTGCAAATTTTTTTGTCATCACTTGTTTGCTTGTTCTAGTTATGTATCTCGCAAATATACACAGATTTCTTTGAATTTAAAAAAGTTTTATTTGCTGTGTATAATAATACCAAGTGAGGCTACACTATACTACTGACGACGTGAGGACCATATAATTAGATACGATTTAATCGCAAAGTGAGCCCCAATATCAAATTATACACAGGTTTTAAGTATAACATGAGGTCCGGCGCTGTTGCCATCATTTGCTTTCATTATCATCAGCAAAAATGCATGCTATTCTATTATTGGAATTTGTTAGGTGGTCGGTCGTCAGTATAAAACTAATTTGATGTGGCGGAGACGGGTATGCTTACGTAGCCATTTTAACAAACCCGTTTTTGAAAACATCTCGAGAACGGTTGGTTCTACGAAAAAAAATATAACAGACTTTTTTGTAGAAAAATAAATTATCTATCTTTTTTATTAAAACAATTTTTTAATTGCTTGCAAATTAATGTTTTAAGAGTTATTACACAGCAAAGTTTTCACTTTTTAGTTTTGCTAAATAATTCGCAAACGGCTAACATCTCACTGAAACAGGAAAACATTGCAGTGTAATAACTCTTAAAATATTAATTTAACAAAAAAATTGTTTAAATAAAATAGATAGATAATTAATTTTTCTATAAAAAATGTCTGTTCTGTTTTCTTCGTAAGACTATTTCTCCAGACTATTTGGATTATTTACTGGCTCCCTAACTTAACTAGTTCCTGTTGGCTGTTCCATTGCCTTCTAGAATGTTTAAACGAATGCTTGACCGCTTAGATCAATTAAATTTAGACGAAAAATTAGATTAGATTAAGATTCTGGTGTTTCTCATCATTTTAATGGTAATTGTGCTAGTAATATTAACAGCCTGCTATTAGTGGGACAGATTAGTGAATTGATAGCTAAGTGCCACATACTTTACTTTAAAATCTAAATGTATTACTCCTAATAATTAATTATTATTAATAGTTAGATTAGTTTCACTAATAATTATAAATGTAAATCTGTATAATATGTTAATTATTCTGAAAATGCTAGTAAAATCAGTAAATATTGTCGCCTAATTTAAAATGCTGAGTTTGTTCCATCTCATTTTTAATTAAATTTAAAAATTTGTCTGTAATTTCCTTACGGTACGTGTTAAAAAGAATATATGTATTTATCTTCCTACCTAAACCGATCTTGGCTTGTAGCAAAGAAAAGTGGTTATTCTATATTTAGGGTATTTATTAGGCCAAAAAGAATGCATATAAAATCTATATTTCCGTGTAAAAAGATATAAGAATATCGCTCTTGGTATTTTTAATATTTAATTCTAGTTATTAATCTGCCATTTAAATTTAACCAACCAATAATTATTGTGAATGACTTTTCAGCATTAACTGTGCCGTCTATGAACTCAAATCTTACTAATCCTCCAGCTGACATATAGCTATAAATCATTACGCCTTGAGGAAACTTAACATTAGGTTTCAAGCAGTATTTATGGAATGCTTCTTATTTAGCTCTGATTACTCTTTTGCGAGAGTAAAACTAGAACAAAACTGCTTAATGTTAAGTTTCCTCAAGACATAATGATTTGAGGCTGTATCTTATCTAGAGGATTAAGAAGATTTTAGTTCATAAACAGCATAGTTAACGCTGACAAGTATCTGCAAAACGACGAGTAGCATGGGCTAAAACTAAGTTGTCCTGGGCAGAAATGCTGGTCTAAGGTCATATTCATCAACTAGTTAAAGTCTGGTGTATCCGTTAGTTACTCTCGCAAAAGATTGATCAGAGCTAAACACGAAGCATTCCATAAAGACTGCTTGAAACGTACCGTTAATTCTCCTTTTAAGGCGTAATGATTAGTACCAAGAACTTATAAATAAAGGAAATTAGGATATCAAAAAAGGCGAAACACCTTGTGCATATTGGGTTAGATTCAAAAATTCAGTAGTGCAGGTACTCTTCTAAAATTAACTTGCCAATACGAATTTTTCAGCCGACTGCTATCAAGAATATCGATAATATCGCCTGATGGATTTTGCCGAAGAGATGCTAAGATAAAGGATGACTGTACCACGATCGCGTCCGGTTCTCAACGAATTTTTCTTAGCTACTTCATGGCAATAGGGGACCATAAAAAGTTACGCCAGAAAGTTCCTTGAGCAAATTTACTGGTGCAAATTGCTGATCCGTGTATGACATATCTCCTTTCTTCGATAACACAGAAAGAAGGCGAAGTACGAAAAAAAATTCGAACACTTTTGGTAGGGATTTAAATAAGCTTTATCTTACCTAACCTCCTTTATCTCGATAACCCTAATGGTTTCCGAGAAAAACGACAAAACCGGTAGGAGGCGTGGTTTATCCTCATTATTTCTTCGAGCTCACCACCTACAGGTGTTGACTTTTAAGGAGTTGTTTAATAACCCACAAGGAAACCGTATGCAAAAATCCATGGACTTACCTCAACTTTCCGCTATTTTTTCTAAATTGATTAGACTAATTATAGCAGTCCAACATAAAGCTTTGTATGCAACTCGTACCTTAATCTATCTATCTGAGAAATCGCCAACATAAAGTTTGACAAAGTGGTAGTATCGATTGGCTTTATGGTAAGGTCATTTCAACCGAGGATATTTTATTTAACTACAATAGAATTGGTATAGGCACAAGTGAAACATGTAGTTGCTAATAATACAACATATACATACACTTGCTGATCTGAAAGAGCTTCTATCAAGGAATTTCTACCGTCACAAATATCATAAATTTATAATCGAAAAGTTCCAGCAAAGAATTAACAAACGCATCTGACATACGGATGTTGATACGAGGGATGCTCTGTTAATAGTTAGTAGCAGGCCATGGAAGCTCAATTGGCTAGAAACAATTGCAACAATTGAATGTCGCATTAGTTGGCATTCGTTACCCACAATTGTCAAACGTTTCGATTTCTTGTGAAACGTAGTTAATTTTGTAAGGTAAGTAGTTGTGCATTTTTAATTCAGTTAAGATGAGCATTCCGCGAACTGCCTTTAGAGCTATGATTTTCTACGACTATAAAAGACAGTTAGGATACCAGCAAAGCCATGAAAATTTGATAGCAGATTTTGGCGTTGCTGCCCCTCCATTATCCGCTGTTAGTCATTGGTTCCGCGAATTTCGACGAGGGCGAGAACTGCTAGAAGACGAAGCAAGACCTGCAGAAGCTGCCTGTTCAGAAAATGTTGATCGTGTGGCAAGCTTGATTCATTCCAATCGAAATATTACTTATAGGGAGATTCAGTAGGAAGTGAAGATTGAATCCTCGGCGGTGAATACCATTTGGCATAAACATCTTGAAGTAAGAAAGCCAGCAAGCCGTTGGATATCGCATTTGCTCTCAGAAAGTCAAAAACAGGCTCGAATAGACTGGTGTAAATTTATGTTGCAAAAATTTGACGGAGGAGCTTCCAGGCAAGTGGCATACATTGTAACTAGTGACGAATCTTGGGTATACAGTTACGACCCTGAAACTAAACAGCAGTCTAGTGTTTGGGTATTCGAAGATGAAGACTTGCCCACAAAAGTAATTCGTGGCAGAAGCTTCAAGAAGAAAATGATTGCTGTTTTTTCCGCCGATGTGGTCCTGTTGCTGTTATTCCACTTAAAGATCGCAGAACTGTTAATTCTGAATGGTACTGCGAAGTGGCTTTACCACAGATGTTTGCAAAATTACAGGCAGGTCGACAAAGGACCGGTTTGCGTAACATCTTAGTCCATCATGACAACGCATCCTCCCACACTGCTGCCAGAACATTGGATTTTTTGAAAGATACGGAAGTTCAATTGGTAACTCATCCGCCGTATAGCCCAGATCTAGCGCCGTGCGACTTTTTTGTTTCCAACTGTTAAAAAAATGATGCGAAGTAAAAGATTTTCCAACGCAGATGCAGCAGTTACAGAATTTCAAAGAATTTTTGAGGACCTTTCAGAAAATGAATCTTCCGAATGTTTTAAAAAGTGGTTTCAAATAATGCACAAGTGTATTAGTCTGAATGGAGATTATTTTGAAAAACAATAAAGATTGTTTGTTAAAAAATGCAACGGTCTTTTTGCTAATAACAATTTTCAGCGCAACCCTCGCATTGTACCAATATAAAATACTTTTTAATGTTTTTAATGATAGTGTTGCATTATGTCATCAGTCATATTTATAAATTGTTCACAACATAATAATAAAATAATAAATAAGTACCTACTAAATAAACTATATTTAAAAATATATATGTATAAATATATATAAAATTTTGTATTTCTTAATTTTCTCATTGAATTCATAATCAGCAACCCCAAAAACCCTCCAACATGAATTTCGCTCAAGTTGATGTAAAACTTCCCGAGTTATTAAATTGGGAGTGTAAAATGGGGGTTTCAACCCCCCGAGGGGGCGTGCCCCCATTTTAAACAGATTACATTTTATATTGGTCCAGTACTGAAGGCATTACAAAAGATTTCAAGTCGCTATCTTTAGATAGTAAAAACTAAGAACGTAATGCAAAAATTTACTCTACTACTAGGGCAGAGAGAAAGGATTACATAATAAGGTAACCAAAATGGTGTATTACTTTGCAAAATTTTTACATTTTAAACACTTTTTGACTCTTTGAGCTTTTCTCTAAAATCAATAGAAACGGCGTAAATCGCATTCTCAATCTCAAATGCCGTTATTTTAGGGCCGCCACTTTGAATTTTTCAATTTTCTCATTGGATTCATAATCAGCGACTCCAAGAACCCTCCCAACATAAATTTCACTCAATTTGGTTGCGTTATTAAATTAGGGGTACAAAATGGGGGTTTCAACCCCCCGAGGGGGCGTGCCCCCATTTTAAACAGATTACATTTTATATTGGTCCAGTACTGAAGGCATTACAAAAGATTTCAAGTCGCTATCTTTAGATAGTAAAAACTAAGAACGTAATGCAAAAATTTACTCTACTACTAGGGCAGAGAGAAAGGATTACATAATAAGGTAACCAAAATGGTGTATTACTTTGCAAAATTTTTACATTTTAAACACTTTTTGACTCTTTGAGCTTTTCTCTAAAATCAATAGAAACGGCGTAAATCGCATTCTCAATCTCAAATGCCGTTATTTTAGGACCGCCATTTTGGTGTCCGCCACTTTGAATTTTTCAATTTTCTCATTGGATTCATAATCAGCGACTCCAAGAACCCTCCCAACATAAATTTCACTCAATTTGGTTGCGTTATTAAATTAGGGGTACAAAATGGGGGTTTCAACCCCCCGAGGGGGCGTGCCCCCATTTTAAACATATAACATTTTATATTGGTCCAGTACTGAAGGCATTACAAAAGATTTCAAGTCTCTATCTTTAGATAGTAAAAAATAAGAACTTAATGCAAAAATTGACTCTACTATAAAGTTGGGAACGACCTCATCATCCATCATCACATAGTGAATAATAAATATAATTGATATTCTAAATCTGTTCTAATAAATTATTCTTATTGTTAGTTTTATTAAATATTAATTTAAAAAGAGACGTTTTGATTGTAATATTTGGTACTTATAGTTATCAATTTTTATAAGCCTGCCTTGAGAAGTAAGAATTAAATTCATTGCGAGCTTTTATAATACAATGAAAGTTGAGAACATTTAGTAGTTGTGTAGGAAAGCCCTCATCTGATCGTCACCCGGTGATCAGTTTGAGGTTACAACTTATAACAGAATTCCACTTAATATACTATTTTGGGTTACCTACCGTTATTTATTTGTTCATAATGATTACTATTTCCATTTAAAGATTAAATCTGAAATGAATTTTTTTTTCAATGAATTTAATAAATGACTTATTTAATTATTGGGTGTATTAAATGCAGAAAAATAGTCTGCAGAGTATGTTGCGTCTAACTTTTCTTTCTAAAAGCAATAATACAAACAAACTTGCCAGCCTCGGTGTGGTCATAACCACAACGGTCTCCGTGACCATAACGGCCAACAGCCACAACGGCCAATTTGACCATATCGCCCAACTCGAAACTTGACCATAACGGCCACCATGACCACAACGGCCAACTAGAAACTCCACCCCATCCGCCATTTTGACCACAACGGCCACCGACGCTTATGTATTGGCGTCGCTGGTGACGATGACCACAACGGCCAAAATGACCACAACGGCCAACTAGAGTGAGTGACCACAACGGCCAAAATGACCACAACGGCCAACTATGGAGCGTGACCACAACAGCCAAAATGACCATAACGGCCAACTGTGGCGAGTGACCACAACGGCCAAAATGACCACAACGGCCAACTAGGGTGAGTGACCACAACGGCCAAAATGACCACAACGGCCAACTATGGAGCGTGACCACAACAGCCAAAATGACCATAACGGCCCACTGTGGCGAGTGACCACAACGGCCAACTGTTTTTCATACTGTTACTTTGGTTTAGTTAAAGCTCATTTCTCTCTTTTAACTTAGCCTGTATTTCAATAAGGTACGTCCAGAATTTAACAGCGAGGTCTGATGTCAAAGTAGCGCCGATTTAACGTGACTTTCCTATATTGAAAAATGCTTTTTCTATATATGTTACAACTGCAGCCCTATGCAGTTGACGACATTTTTCTTTCTTAGTTTCTCGGCAAGTATCCCAGGCAGATTAAATTCTGAAAATTTGATACAGGTACACTATAACTATTTACAGAATCATGATACTTTAGTTCACAGGGTAGTTTATCTTTAACGTCAAAAGAAGTTTTTTTTCTATTACTTGTTTACCTACAGCAATCTTTTCATTTTGGGGACGTTTAAAAAAGTACGAAATAGAACTATAAAAGAACACGTTTGACGTTTTATTTATAGATTTCCATTGCATTGAATTTGAAGTACGTAATTAGCTGTTTTTATCAGTTTTAAAATTTAAACTAAATGTAAATCTTCTCCTAAAAAATAAACACGATATCTACGAATCTGCCCAGTACTTAATAAAATCAATCTAGGGAGCAGCATGGGACGTAACCCCAGAAACAAACCGCAATAATCCAAAACAGTATTGCTCCATACGTATCCGAGAAAAAATACAAGAAAACGAGCTCTTAGAAAGTAATGACAGATTACTTACTCGCGTACCGGGCGATAAAACGTAGTTTAATAGGGCCATCAAAGAGTTTAAGAAATTATTAGATGAGCAGAGAAATCAAGATTTCCAGAACTATTTCCACTGCCTAACATCAACTAAAGCAACTGGCTGCATTATAGAACGTCATAAAGATCGTGTTTACGCCTCTCTTACCATTGAAGAAGAAAAATTCATACGGGACTTCCTTCAAGCGCGAAGTAAGGTCATCGAAACTGAAATAAATTCGAAGAAGTCCCCAGGTTTCGACGTAATAACTGGAAAACTCCTAAAGGAACTTTCATATGAGGGATTTCGCATGATAACTGTAATCTATAAAGGGATATTAAGGACGGGATACTTCTCTGGCCAATGGAAGGTGGCCCAAATAGCAATGGTCCCAAAACCGGAGAAACCGCCATCAGATGTGCCCTCATACAGACCTATTAGTCGTTACCCGTCAATGGTTTGTAAAAAATTGTTCGCCATGCGAATGTCACCGCTAATTGACGAAAATCAGCGAAAGCCCAACTAACAGTTTGGATTTCGTCGACAATACGCTACAATCGAACAAGTACTTGCATCAAAAATCAGGTTTGACCTGGAGACCAAAACATTCTGTTCAGCGGTATTCATAGACACAAGCCAAGCATTTGACAGGGCGTGGTATGTATCAATTATGTTTTGACCATGTAAGACGTCTGTCTAGGTGGAACCCTAGATATTTGACCTAATCTTCTTGAGTAGTGAGTTTCCGTTAAGGTGAACTAGAGGGCAAGTAGTTTTTTTAGTAGTATAAGTGGCCTGTGTTGGTTTTTGTATATTTGCTTTAATGCGTCGTGTTCCATCATCTTTCAAAAAGGCTTAGGTGGTTTGTAAGTTTCTGAAAACTATATCTGCATTAGTATGGGAAGCCAGTATTGCCATGTAGTCCAAGAAGGTTGCTATTGTCGTGTTTCTAGTTGAAGATTAGGTATAATGTCGGACCAGTCGCGCGACACCAGATGTTGTGGATAGAAGGGCTGAAGTGGAGTCTGAATATTTCACGAAAAAGTATCTTTTAGTGAGGTATGACGTGAGGATTTGAAAGAAGGTATACGGTAAATGTCACTTGAGGTTGTAGAGTAGATCTACATACTCGTACATACCACGCCCTGTCAAATGCTTGGCTTGTGTCTATGAATACCGCTGAACAGAATGTTTTGGTCTCCAGGTCAAACCTGATTTTTGATGCAAGTATGTGTACTTGTTCGATTGTAGCGTATTGTCGACGAAATCCAAACTGTTAGTTGGGCTTTCGCTGATTTTCGTCAAATAGCGGCGACATTCGCATGGCGAACAATTTTTTACAAACCATTGACGGGTAACGACTAATAGGTCTGTATGAGGCCACATCTGATGGCGGTTTCTCCGTTTTTGGGACCATTGCTATTTGGGCCACCATCCATTGGCCAGAGAAGTATCCCGTCCTTAATATCCCTTTATAGATTACAGTTATCTTGCGAAATCTTCAAATTCAATGCAATGGAAATATATAAATAAAACGTCAAACGTGTTGTTTTATAGTTCTATTTCGTACTTTTTTAAACGTCCCCAAAATGAAAAGATTGCTGTAGGTAAACAAGTAATAGAAAAAAAACTTCTTTTAACGTTAAAGATAAACTACCCTGTGAACTAAAGTATCATGATTCTGTAAATAGTTATAGTGTACCTGTATCAAATTTTCAGAATTTAATCTGCCTGGGATACTTGCCGAGAAACTAAGAAAGAAAAATGTCGTCAACTGCATAGGGCAGCAGTTGTATATAGAGAAAGCATTTTTCAATATATCGTTCAGTAACCTGAAATGGGGTATGAGGTATCAGTTGCATGAAATGGGGTAGTAGACTTTTTTATATTGTATGTGATAGTACCAAGATGCCAAATCCAATTTTTCGACCTCCGCGACCTTCCGGATCACCGCCAAAAAGAGGTAAAACCGCCGAAATTTTGCACTTTTTTTAGGTTTGGCCAATTTTGACCATGAAGGAGCACTTTTTCAAAGAAGACAATGCTATTCATTTCAAAAGTACATTAAGTTTGTTACAATCTAAGACCAAAATGATTACTATAGGGCTAATAGTTTCCGAGATATAGCTCCTCAGAGTTCATCGAAAAAGCGGTAAGACCCCCGAAAATATGCTTTTTTTTAGATTTGGCCAATTTTGACTATGAAGGAACACTTTTCCAAAAAAGATAATTATATTCATCTTGAAAGCACATTAAATTTGCTACAATTTAAGACCAAAATGGTTACTTAAGGTCTAATAGTTTCCGAAATATCGCTCCTCAGAATTAGTCTAAATTTACACCCATGCTATTTTTCAAGTATTAACCTATAGAACTGAGTTCAAAGGTTCAAAATAAGAATAGAATAGAATTGAATAGAATAGAAAACCTTTAGTCTTATTCAAACAAATTCATTTTTTACATTGGAATCTTAAAAATAATCCCTCGTAAATGGTTCATGTTGTCAAGTGGGTATTACCAGAAATATGAAAAGGCGATAGGGAAAACGCGTTTCAATTTTGTCTAAACCCCTTGGAAGGTCCAGGTACAAGATACTCTTCAGCCTCTGTGTCCATGTTCTTTTGTTCTTCTTCAGCCTGGTCAATTCATTTTAAGAGTACATTAAATTTGCTACAATTGAAGACCAAAATGGTTACTAATGGTCTAATAGTTTTCGAGATATAGCACCCCAAAGTTGGTCAAAACTTCAACCCATGCTATTTTTCAAGTATTAACTTATAGAATTGGCATCAAACCTTTAATAATACCTCTCAAATAGTTCAATAATGTATAAATTTAGTATATGAAACATTCGGTTCGGGTTACATTAACATGCAAACGCATTTTGCGACTGGTTGCTGCATCACCCTCCATTCCCTAATACGAATGTCGTCATGTCTATAAGCAGTGGACTTGTTGGAGTGGAAGAGGTCAACTGTCACATGGCTAGAGATATGGGTAAGGAAGCGATGTTGAAGGTTGTAGGGGAAAACTACGAAAATTTAAAATTCAAAAGGAAGAATAAAGTGGTATCACTTTTTTCTGTGAATACTGTGACTGTTGGCAAGAGACAGGTGACGGTTGACCCCCTAACACTGTGTCACAGCCGGATGAAGAACTGAAGAACTTCACACACGAGCTTTCACCATATCCTCTGTCCCTACTAACACAGTAACATCTACTTTCAGAAGTGCGGAAGAGGTAAAATACCAGATGTCCTCTATTCAACCACCTCGATATCTTCTTACCGTCACCTCAAGCCCTTCACCCATGCCTTTAGTGGATGTGATTCTACGTCATGCTTATTTGGTCAGGGATAAAACAAGTTGTTATCAGTAATTCAAAAGAATTCGGACCTCAAGGAGAAAGCAGCAGTTTTCCAACTCAGAAGCAACACCTGACGAAGTAGCTGAAGCAGGAGTTAAAATTATCATTGCGCTGTATGGTGAAAACAACTCAACGAAAAGCCTCAATTATCTGAGCTATTAGCTCTTTACAAAGGCTGCAACCAAGACGAACTTTAACCTTGCCAGACTACCTCCCACTCAAGAAGCTGTGAATCGATCCGCTCGAATGGGGGTGGGTTCTTACAGCTCACGGCCTTTATGATATCGAGGGATGCGGCCCCTTCCCACCTCATGCAAATGATCTCCTGCAACTGCAAGAAAGGATGTGACAATGCATGCTGTTGCAGAAAAGCAGGCTTGAAGTGCTCTATTGTATGTAGCCAATGTAGTGAACAGTCCTGCGAGAATCGGCCAGATATCATCGTTGACATGGATACTGCCAAGCTCGATGACCTACTACATGACGATGAGCTAGATGGACTGCTTGTATATCCTAACAGCCCTCCAGATAAGGAAATTGACCAGGCTGAAGAAGTACAGGAGAACATGGACACAGAGGCTGAAGACTATCTTGAACCTGGACCTTCCAAGAGGTTTAAACCAAATTGAAAGGCGTTTTCCCTGTCGCCTTTTCATATTTCTGGTAATACCCACTCGACAACATGAGCCATTTACGAGGGATTATTTTTAAGATTCCATTGTAAAAAATGATTTTGTTTGAATAAGACTACAGATTTTCTATTCTATTCAATTTTATTCTATTCTTATTTTGAACCTTTGAACTCAATTCTATAGGTTAATACTTGAAAAATAGCATGGGTGTAAATTTCAACCAATTCTGAGGAGCGATATTTCGGAAACTATTAGACCTTAAGGAACCATTTTAGTCTTAAATTGTAGCAAATTTAATGTGCTTTCAAAATGAATAGAATTGTCTTTTTCGGAAAAGTGTTCCTTCATGGTCAAAATTGGCCAAATCTAAAAAAAGTGCAAAATTTCGGCGGTTTTACCTCTTTTTGGCGGTGATCCGGAAGGTCGCGGAGGTCGAAAAATTGGATTTGGCATCTCGGTACTATCACATACAATATAAAAAAAGAAATCTACTACCCCATTTCATGCAAGGTAAAATGTACTAGGTTACTGGGCTAATAGGTAAGTCACGTTAAATCGGCGCTACTTTGACATCAGACCTCGCTGTTAAATTCTGGACGTACCTTATTGAAATACAGGCTAAGTTAAAAGAGAGAAATGAGCTTTAACAAAACCAAAATAACAGTATGAAAAAAGTTGGCCGTTGTGGTCGATCGCCATAGTTGGCCGTTATGGTCATTTTGGCTGTTGTGGTCACACTCCATAGTTGGCCGTTGTGGTCATTTTGGCCGTTGTGGTCACTCACCCTAGTTGGCCGTTGTGGTCATTTTGGCCGTTGTGGTCACTCGCCACAGTTGGCCGTTATGGTCATTTTGGCTGTTGTGGTCACGCTCCATAGTTGGCCGTTGTGGTCATTTTGGCCGTTGTGGTCACTCACTCTAGTTGGCCGTTGTGGTCATTTTGGCCGTTGTGGTCATCGTCACCAGCGACGCCAATACATAAGCGTCGGTGGACGTTGTGGTCAAAACGGCGGATGGGGTGGAGTTTCTAGTTGGCCGTTGTGGTCATGGTGGCCGTTATGGTCAAGTTTCGAGTTGGGCGATATGGTCAAATTGGCCGTTGTGGCTGTTGGCCGTTATGGTCACGGAGACCGTTGTGGTTATGACCACAACGGCCAAAATAGCGATTGGCCGTTGTGGCCAGGCCCCGCAGATTCGATCCCCGGCTGAGCTGGTAATGTTTAATAGCGGAGAAAAATTAAAAACATACCTTCTTCTCGGATAGGAAGTAAAACTGTAGGTCCCGTGTCAATGCGATGTTTGGCACGTTAAAAATCCCTACTTGGGGTGGAATTCCCTGAGGGAGTAAAGTGTTTCCTTGACAACAACAACAAGTAAACAACAAAAAAAAGTAATTGCGGTACATGTTAGGATTTATTATCCTGAAACTATGTGATTTTGGCAATTGTCCGAATGACATGTAACGAAATTTTGAATTTTTGCGATTAAGTCCTTTAGACGTGCAAAAAATAGCGTATATACCACTGGACTAAAAGTGTTTTTTAAGTGTTAATTAATAATTTAAAAAATGCATTTTAGTCCCTGAATATATAATATACATTATGTCCGCTCGGGTGATTATGACATGATTATGACCTATTTTGCGGACTGTTTCTAGAGCGTAAATCGCTAAATTAGAGCACCCCCTTTTGCTACTCTTGTTTACGACGTCTCCATAGTAATAAGAATAATTATAGACCATAGCACCTACCTACTTGAAGTTTAGGACTTTTTAAATTATTTTTATTTTAAATTAAACTTAATTTAATCTTAGACCGCACATTTAAAGTACGCATTTCGGGCTTAATTAGTGTTTTAGAGCCCTTTATCGTCTTAGCGCCTTCGGTTTTCGCTTCAGGCGCTAACTGACTGCACGGGCTGTAAGACACTCAATTAAGCCCTTAATATACTATTAAAGACTAGAAAAAGCCTAATCTTGATTAGGCGAAATGTCATTCGAAAAAAAATTATTTTATTCTTAATTAATACAAAAAAATAAAAAGGCTGCAAGTCCTCGAAGATTTATTAATCTCTTTTACAATGTATTTTAGTTTTATTGCCTAATTACAAATAATCAGACGTCGATGAAATTAAATCTAAAAATTTCCCTATCGAAATTTTGTAACAGCACAATAATACTATAACTTTTCTAAACCGATTTCCGCTCGTAAGAAATAAAATCGGCTATTTAGGGTATTTCCGTTCTCTTCTGTAATAGAATTAAAATCAATATTGTATAACTTTCATTTCCATCGTTGCCACTTGTTCGGATCTCACTTTGCGCATCATTCATACAAGCTTCACACAAGAAATTATACGTCTGAAAAATATACATCTGGCGCAGCGACTCCAGGCGTCAACTCCTTGAACTAATCTGTATAATTCTAGCCGTTTTGGCAACATCTGAGGTCCAGCCCATTTTTTCAGTATCGCCAACTTATACCTTCGAAAAGCTCTACACGAAATATTATCGAATTTCAAAGTGAGGTCCGTATATTTGTCCTCACTTTGTTTGTGGACCTCACTTGAAACGTGAACTTTGTTCATACGGACCTCACTTTATACACTGGCCGTAAATATATATATATATATATATATATATATATATATATATATATATATATATATATACGCCACCATATAATACCATTTAGACAATGGGAATTACATGAGTTGCCTGTATTTGGTACTGCTAAAACACAAGTGTGGCGTATAAAGAACTCGAATGAATTAGAAAAACCTCGCTGGATACTAGTTGTACTGCAGGGAAATGTTCAGGGAAAAAGAAGTGGTGATGCTTGTGAATTTATGCACTCAGATATAACAGATTTAAAGGTATACTTAAATTCACAAGCTTTTCCCTATCAACGAATGAATTTAGATTTTGAAAATAATGAATATATACAAGCCTATCTAAATTATAAACATTTTCGAGAAGGTTACTACGGAATGGAAAGAAAAGATTCTATCGATAAGTGTTTACTTAATTATAGTGATTTTAAGGATTATCCGGTATTCGTGATTGATTGTACGAGACAACAGGAAACTGTAAAAGATGCTGCTGTGGATATAAGACTCGAATTTGAATCTTCTCGTCAATTTACTGCGACAACTAAAGCTTATTGTTTAATTTTACACGACACTCTGATGGAATATAATCCCTTTCAAGAAGCTGTAACTAGATATGTGCATGTGTAGTGTGTGTGTGAACAATGAAAATTGTTAAACAAAAACAAACATTAACCGTTCTAAATTTAGATGATGACATTGGTATTATAATCGATAAAGAAGACATGGTGATCTATTACCGTCTACATGTAGAGTTGTAGTAGCTGGTACATCTGGATGTGGAAAGACTAATGCTGTAATATCTCTGTTAATTCATCCTAATGGTTTACGATTTAAAAATTTATATATTTACTCGAAATCGTTATTTCAACCGAAATATCAGTTTTTAAAACAAGTCATTGCATCAATTAAAGGTATGGGATATTACGAGTTCAATGATAATGAAAACGTTATTTGTCCTAGTGAGGCAAAAGGAGATTCCGTTTTCATATTTGATGACATAGCTTGTGATAAACAGGATATAATCAAACAATACTACAGCATGGGACGACACAAGCAAATCGATTCATTCTACTTATGTCAGACTTATGCCAAAACACCAAAAATACCAAAACACTTGATTAGAGATAATGTTAATTTAATTATTCTTTTTAAACAAGACGATTTGAACTTGAAACATGTGTTCGATGATCACGTTTCGTCCGATATGAATTTTAATCGATTTAAAGACATCTGTTTAATGTGTTGGAGTAAAGATAAATACGGGTTTTTAGTAATTAATAAAGAATGTTCCTTAGATGGTGGACGTTACCGAAAAGGATTTGATTCGTATATAAACTTATAAAACATTACTAGAGTATATCATTCGTCTAAAAATAACATAATGACAACAACGTCAGATAACCTTAAACGGAAACTTGTAGAAGTTAGAAAGGCTATGAGAAAAAAATTTGCATATTTTAAACAAGATAAAGCGCAAGCTGAACGAATTTATCACACTGCTCACCATCAAATTATCGACCCTTTACAAGATATTGTATCATCCTTAGATAAACAGCAACAAAAAGTAATTCAACCTGTTAATATTAAAAAGGAAAAAGTGGAAAACGAACTTAATATTAAAAAGGAAAAAGTGGAAAACGAACAGGAAGAGGAGAAAACACCATTAGAAGATGCAGAGCAAGATGAACTATCTAATGATACTGAATTACAATTAGAAAATTATCATGACTTACCACAACATTATGCTAGACTATTACTACAAAAAGAAAAACAAAATATCGACAGAACTAGATATGGAATTCGTTATGATATTAATAAAAATAAATGGACGTTGGGAAAATCAACTATTCAAATTAAAGGGAAAGATATTGTAGTTAAAAATAAACGATTTACAGGTACGCCTGGTTTATTCGATTTGCTTACTTATAAAGAGGTTACTGATCCGAAAAGGATTGATATTATAAAATATAGAGAACTAATTATTCTTACAAACGCACATCGAAAAGAATATTCTATTCGAGGAAAAATAGTACCTGCTAATCATTCGAAATATCAGAACATTTTAAAACCATTCTTTACAAAAAGAAAAACAAATACGGGTACAGGATTGAATAATAAAAATACACAGCGAAAATTAACATTTAAAAACTTAAACCGGAAACCTATAGAGTTCATATATTGGAACACACCTTCAGAATTAATTAAACGTCTTCGTATATTGTATGCAGCTAAACAAGCTGGGAACAACAGCGAACAAAATAGAAACGAAATTCATTCTATTATTTCAGAATTGAAAGAGGAAGGTTTAATAAGATAAAACAGACAGTTTTTCTTAATAAATATTAGTTTAGTTCTCCCCCGGAATGGAAACTGTTGATCTCTTTGGTAGACCTTTACTTGGCGGTCTTAAAATAAAAGGACCGCCTGGTATAGGTTTTAAATTAACTAATGAGGGGAATTTTGATGTAGAGAATAAACGCATTACTAATGCTGCTTGTCCTCTCGATGATAATGATCTCGTTATTAAAAAATCTGTTTTAATGACATCTGATGATAATAATACGGTAGATGTTAAGAAAAAACGATTAATTCAAGTTAACGACACGATTGATGACTACGATGGATGTAATAAAAAATTCATTGAACAGCACACACTTAAAACTAAAAAAGATATCTTATCTAAGTGTTTCGGACTATCAGATGTAAAAGATGCTTATACTGCTAAAAGTAAGAGAATTTCTAACGTGGGAGAAGCAATAAATTCGAACGATGCCATATCCAAGCGATACTTTGAAACTAGAGCTATAACGTTAAATGCACAACGTCATTTTAGTGCAGAACAAAAACGAATATTATCTGTTGGTTATCCCATAGATTTACATGACGGGGCGACAAAATCATATGTAGATTGGAAAATTGAAGAATTAACATTGGAAGGATTTGATGCGAAAAATAATCAAATTACTAATGTAGCTAACCCTTTAAATGCAACTGACGGAGTAAATAAAGCATATGTTGACCAACTATTTCAAAATTCTGATGTTATCGATGCTTTTCGCGTGACTATTAAAGATATGAAAGAAGAAACAAAACTTATAAAAGCCTGTTTTCTTGAATTAACCGAAACAACAAGATTTCTTATTAAACTTTATAATGATCTACAACGTCATTTTGGTCTGAGTACTTCTGAATCTGAATCCTACGACATAAGTAAACTAGTTTCTCTATACATTATAAAACCTATCGATACACAAATCAATCCGACAACTTCATAATGAGTGATAAAAAAAGAGGCGTTGTTAACGAATTACATCGTAATGCGAGAAAGAATTTTAAACGACGTAAAACGAACGTTTTAAATTATAATGACCTGTTCCAAATTGATATTGCAGAATTTATTCCTTACGCTAAAATAAATAAGGGATATCGTTACATTTTATTAATGATAAATTGTTATTCTAAATACTTACATGCACGCCCGTTGAAAACTAAAAATGGAAAAGAAGTAACGCGGCAAGTACAAAATATTTTAAATAGTAAGGATGGTGTTATTCCAAACAATCTTCAATCTGACAATGAAAAGGAATTTTACAATAAACATTTTAAATTGCTAATGAATAAGTATAATATTAATCACTATTCAACCTTTAGTAGTATAAAAGCGTCAATGGTTGAACGCGTAATTAGAACAATAAAAAATAAACTTTATAAACAGTTTAGTTTACAAGGAAATTACAAATGGTATAATATCCTTCAAAATGTTATACACGAATATAATAATCAAAAACATTCGACAATTGGTATGCCTCCTGCTAATGTTACAGAAAAAACAACTTTGTCAGTTTATAATAATCTTAAAATTGCTGGAAAAAGTAAACTTAAAGTGGGTGATGTTGTTCGCATCACTAAATATAAGACTGTCTTCTCGAAGGGCTTTACACCGAATTGGACCACAGAACTGTTTCGTATTATTAAACGTCAAATCACCGACCCCGTAACATTCCTCTTAGAAGATATGCATGGAAATCCGATTAAAGGGGGTTTTTATGAACTTGAATTGCAGAAAACTAAACATAATAACGTATTTCTAATTGAACGAATTCTCAAGAAGAAGCCTGGAGGGCAAATTTACGTCAAATGGCTTGGAATAAATGAAAAAAGCTGGATCAATTCAGCCGATATAGTTTAGTTTATAAGATTATAATTGTATTATAAATGTATACTAGAAATAAAAATGTATAATTAAGTTATTAATAAATATACATTAGAATTAGCATATACTATTAATTAATTATAATAACTTATTTTTAAATTTGTATATTATTAGACAATAAATAGCTTTAAGGAACTTTTTTGGTGTTATTATTTAAATCCTCATTACATATTCAATCCAAATCTACAAAAACCTTCTGTCTCTCTCTACCGGCGGTGGTATCATATCAAATATGGAATATCAAATATGGGCGGTCACATAGCACATATGGGCTCATTAATATTCATACCGCACACTCATGGGCGGTCGCCCCGCCGCGGCAACGCCCACTGACAACTCTTACCTGCCTCTTACCTCAGAATCCCCTGATCTAGGTCATCACCCCCTTTACCGCACCCTGCGTCTTGCCACTGTCCTCAGACCGGCTCTGTCACTACTACTACAATACACTACCAAGGCTTTGTTCTACATACACTACATACAGTTCTACCAGGCCCGTAGCCAGAAATTTATTTCCGGGGGGGTTCTGGGGGAATTTATTTTCGGCGTGAAGCAGAATATAAAAATAATTTTATTTTGTTGTCATTTTATTAGTATTAAGTTTAGTTTCCGGGGGGTTCAGACCCCCTAAACCCTCCCCCTTGAATACAGCCTTGGTTCTACCACAGAATAGCATAGCGAAGCTATGCTTACAGAAGCGCAGGTAACGTCTTCCCGCCGAAACTTTTGTTTGTGTGCATGATCGTGTGTCGCCATTGTTTAGGTAGTATACTTGTCATTTCTTATAACCGTTATTATACAAGCGTGTACTCGGAGCACGGCCGGACGACGTGATTGACCACGTCGTGACGTATCAGGTTTAAATTCTTAACGGCGCACGGCGGCAAATCGGAAAATACCTCCTGTTTAATGATTAATGTTAATCATTTAATAGCTAAATTCAGTGTCTGTGAATTCCAAGGTTTTGCTACTGTAAATGAAATACCAATTATTGCATTAAACTCAAACTATTTTATTATTGTTAAAAGTTTAAACTCTTAAAGTTAACTGAACTTTTTCTATTATTCTATTTTAATGACATCAGTATGTCTTACGTGCTACTTATGAAATATGATAATCAAGCAAGATGTATTGGACTTTAGCAATTATGCACGTATTATAATAATATATTTTTCTAATAAATTCCAAACATCAATTAAGCAATAACATAATTTCTCAACAACAACCAATTTATTCAAATTTACCAAATTTTATAATTATGCTGCTACTTCATCACAAACTTATTGAAAACATAATAGGCTGCATGATTTGCTCTTCATTATCTACAATTGTAATTAGAATGCGTCAAAAAATAACCAACAATATGTTAGAAAAGTGAAAATTTAGACTAATTTAACTCGTAAAGAAAGAGAAATCATACGGGTCAACATCAAAGGAATTTGTAGGAAATGCGTAGTGGTATATTTTAACCCGGCATGTTTTAACATAGAAACAAATAAAAAATTTCTTTAAATATTTATTTGAGTTTGCTAATATAACAAAAAAATAACATATACTAATTCATAAATAAAAACAAAATTTGTAAAATACACTGCTCCAACAAATTACAACTTCTTTTCTTGGTGTTTCCTTCAGTGTAATTTTGATTGACTAGTTCAATTAAAAATATGCATGATCATTTGTTGTGTGAATATGCACACATTCTTGCTACTTTAAACACTCAATAATAGATGCTTGCTTTTTCTGTAGTCGATGGTTTTGAACTACTTGCAGTGTTGGATGTAAGCATTTTCTTTTGTTGTTTGGAAATTTTTTATTACTCGGTTCTGAGCTGGTTTCATTAGAAACTGAAGGAAACGTTGAACAAGTGTTTGTTAAAATATTTTGATTTTTAGCAGATGTAAGTAGTAATCACCAAAAGCATCATTTTCAGTATTCTCTGCAATAGTTATATCCGTATTTGTTTTACCAGTTGTGTCTTTTTCGTTAATTATGGTCAAAATGGCAAGATGAATATGTTTACACATGTTCCTATGGATTAAAAAATCAAAGCATGTACTTGTATACATATGTAGACATGCAACACAATAATGACATCGATAATGACACTCATAAAAGCTGGGATTTTTCAATTTAATTATACTGTAGAAATCATTGCTTATAATTGACTTTATTCAGAATCATTTATGTTAATAATACTGGACTTTGTTATAGTTAATGCAGCATTATGACTCTTTCGAATTTATTTAATTTGTTTTGTTGGTGTTTTTTTACACAATTTTATTAATCTTTCAAACACCTTATCACGAGTAAGCGTAAGCCGAGCGTTGGTTGATTTATCTAAACGTTTCGCTTTTTCTCCTTCAAGGTATAGATGTCTTAATGCCTGGTGAAAGTTTTCCGCAATACATATTGGTATTTATTCCTAACCGAATTCTGTGACATAGTGCCCATACTTTAGGCCTAACAGCATAATGATTCTCAAAATATTTTCCAAAGGCTCTTCTATCTTCATCTTCCAATAATTGCTTAACAAATGCGCCTAACATGGTGCCAAATTCATCAATTGACGGTTCTTGTAAAAGAACCCGGAGTGTGTACACAATAATTTTCTTTTCTTCTCCGCTAATTTTTTGCAGTGCTTGTCTCCAATTTCTGACAATATGCCATGTACATAAAAGTTGATGTTTTCTGGCCCCATGATGAAACACCATGAATTATAATATGCAGGAGCATCATCTGACATAAAGAATTCAGTATGGATAACACCAATTTTATTTTTTAAAGCTCGAAAAAATATTTCCATAACAAAATGATCTTTACGGTTACGAAAACAGTATGCAACTGGACATCCTGCACCAAATTCATCAACTGTTAATAAAGTATTTAGTTCAATGTCATATGCATTAGTCCCATGTGTTCCATCTATACACATTTTTCTTTGCTAAAACACTTAATCATTTGGGCTTGAAATTTTGTCATCAGCACCAAGCAAATATCTTGTTCCAACAGAATGTTTAAAGGATCTGGTTGCCCCTGATTTTTAAAGTATAATATTGAACTATCATTTCCAAGGCCAGACATGGATTCTACCCAAGTAGACACACTAATGGCATCGTTCTGATGCTGCTTGCATTTTTAAATGCCGGAAGTTGAGTTGGTAGATTATTTAAATCTTTTTTTTGTCAGTGAAGTCTTGAAAACTTTTCTGCATCTGTTGAAACAGAATCTCTGATGTCATCCAATATACGATTTAACATAACACCTTGCGCCAATTTACCTATAAAAATTTAGTTATGTATAATGGGTGAATACTCAGTGTATTAGTTACTCACTAGTAATAAGTGCTCGTTCCATGTTTGATAGATTGCAGTGCTGTAAATCTAGAGTATGCCCAATATTTGTGGACCAGAATGAAACGTCAATGTGATTGTTTGCATATATCTGAACTTCCATTGTTGCTGGACATAAGTTCCCAATTTTTTTTTGTTCCTTTGCTCTTGATATGCCTCTTTTTATATTCCTGGTTGTCTGATGGCGAAATCATTTCGTTTTTTTTCCTATTACTCTTTGCACACTTGTTTCGTTCATAATCGCCTGAAAGAGTGGTATATGTTTATAATAACATAACTCAAATGATGAATGAACATCAGCTGATAAAGGTGCATACCTGATCGAGAACAGTGATAATATAACTTTTGGGATCCATCTGCTAACTTTTTTTTTCTCGTTCGAGAATATATTGTGACCTGGTGTTATTCTCAATCGCCTCTTTCCAATGCGTAAATTCTGAAAATTAAAATAATTAGTAAAACATTGATTTATTTATAAATTATTTTAAAATTAATTAATGCATACATGTATCCCAGATACCCATTACAGTAACATGGCATGATAGTGTTAAAGCAAAATTAATGGATCAAAAGATATAAACATTAAAATCAAGTGTGGCGAAGATAATCAATCAGTGATCGCACTAAGTGAAAAATCTGATTATAAAAGACTTACCTGATACCTGAACAATATCTTAACAAAATTTGTAAACTGTTATGTTATTCTTTAACTATGTACTGTGTAATTCATCATTAAAGAATTATTATTTGACTTTTTAATTATTATTTATTTTACAACTCCCCTACATTAAGGTTGCTAATATTACTCCACTGTTTTCTAAGCTTACTTGTTTATAAGCATTAATCCTACATAAACTATCAAAACATTGATAAGTTCTGTCAATCTATTTGTTTGTAGTATAAGCAGGTATAACTATATTTATAGTTTTTCTTGCATTCATCAAATAAGGAGTGTTAATTAAAAGTAATTGGTGTATGCAACCCAAGATGTGTTCACGTTGGTATCGTAGTAGGCATTAAAAGAAATATCTAATAAAACTGGGTTTTATTGGTAAAACAACTTAATTATTCTATAGATAGGGTAAATGATATCTCATAGGAAAGAGCTTTTTTTTCTACTAAACATGACCACATAATTATTTTTAAGAGTTACAGAAGCGATTGTGCCAAAAAGAAAAATTAGAAAAAAACTGTGTGAAAACTTGCACAACTTTTTTTATTAATTTTTTAAAGTTAAAGTTTTTAAAAGTGAACCACTTAACGAGCAAAACAAGACAAGTATAATAATGCCAAATATTTACCTGGGATGGGTCACACTGCATAACATGTACATATAATATAGTACCTATATCCATACCAATCATTTTTCCCAAAGGTTCATCACATATAAAACATTTTATTAATTTGTAGGATACCAACACGTCTGGATTCTTTTTATCAACATTTTGGGTATGTTATGTTCATACAAATTCTTTTTTTGTCGAAAGTGATTTCCACAAACCGCACATAATGGCTATCATCTGTACTTTCTGTAGTTTCCATCATGTACCTAAATAGATACCTATGTAAAACTTTATATTATCACTTTATCACAAACAGTATTATGAAACAACGCTAATAAGTTTATAGGTTAATAACGGTTAACGTCGAAAATGACAACAGAGTTATTCATTATTATGGGAGGTGGATTTCGCGGAGAATGCACCAATCACGTGGTCGGGCCGTGCTCCGAAGCCGAAGCGCTTGTGTTATTATAACCTAAAATTTAAATTATTGTTATTTGTAAACACGGGCAAATTAGTATTAAATAAATTGTTAAAATATCCAAAAGAGGAATCTTTGGATGCAATTATAGAAGCTGTTTTGGTAATTTCTCAAGGGGAGTGTCTCTATTTCGCCTTCCCAAGAACAATGATGTGTAAATATAAATTAATAAGAAACTTTTGTTGTAAGTAAAATTGCCAATTGCTTTTATTATTACATGTTGAATTTGATTTGCATTTTTCTGTTCAGAGCTAGAAAATGGTTAGAAGGCTGCAATAGAAAAGTTTTATGGACTAAAACTACCAAACAATGATATAACAGTTTTTGGTTCTATTGTGAAAAATATTTTTCAAAAAGTTGTGAAGATCGTAATTGTTTACTGGCACAAGCTATACTAACGCTACACCTATTCCTACAAAAAGGAGAAAGTAGCCACACCAGAAATGATCAATCCAAAGGTTTATAGTATTGTCAGGTAATTATTAATTTATTATTATTGATAAACATTTCAAGAACGAGAGAGAGACAGATATTCAGGTACACATTCCCCATTCTCTTTAATTTATAACCTGCCATACATAATTGCATAATTTGATTCATATACAATATTATTTTCTTTTTAGATATCTGTTCGAGTACTCCAAACGCAGTCCCCAGCAGCAGCGAAGAGGAAACTTTTCAATTTACTCCAGGTTAGTTCTGTTGTTGGTTGCTTTAATAATAATATTACTTTATTCAACTCAAGAGCTCTTACCTACAGAATATAGATAAGATAATAACACAACATATATTATACATACAGGTATTAACGATAGTATAATATATGACAAACAAAATTATGAATGCACTAATGAAACAAGAACGTGCAGGCGTTAGATACTTACAAAGCTAGATGAGTTTGTATTTACTAACATACTTACACCTGTTAATTGTATTGTTTCAGAAGTCATCAAATAATGAAAATATTTCTACTGAGTAGATTTTAACGCCAATAGCAGGACCCTATAACTATTCAGGTGAGCAACTTCTCTTTCAATCACGTTGCATGTGATATCAGCAATACTAAACAAGCAATATATACTGTACATAAAGTATAGAATAAACTAATTGTTTTGTAAACAGGCAGTTTTTGAGCAAAATCCTCAGTCACGTCGATTTATATTTGTAAATACACATCTTTTGTCATATCTACCAAATTTATGATTGCATCTGGTCAAAGTTTTGTCATCATCGATGTTTTTAACAAAACTGTTGTAAATTATTGAAATAATTGCAAATATGGTTAAAGGCGATCCTAAATACAAACGAATTTTACTTCTTGCTTCCTGAATTTTGATATTTATTTAAAAGAAATTAATAAAAACACAGTCAAGATATTTGTCAATTTATATACTAGGCTATTTTTTGACCACTCTGTACGTTTTAATTAATTGAAAACGTATGGTGCGGTTAGAGATAGGGAAATGAAAGACCTTTACAAAAAGGTATCACATGATCCATATTTCTATTTAAAAAACATCTATAACGTCACATGACACAGATAAAGTCATAAATGCAGCAGATATGTCCAAAGATATTTAAAAATATAAGTCAACCTATCTAAGGATGCTGCTCAAAAACTGCCTGTTTATGAAATATTTAGTTTAATCCAAACTTTATCTACATAGTGTATAATAGTGAAAAGTAATTTACATGTTCTTAAATGATAAATGCAAATAACAGTACAAGAATACTTTATTTCAGATCAATTCCGTTCTACTCCAAGAGATCTCAAGCAATTTACACATCATCTTTGTTATCTGCTAGAACACCTCGCAAAGAGAAATTGCGAGCAAAAATTAAAACGTATTAGAAAGGTGTCACCTGCTATTATAAAAGCGTAAAAAAACCAGAAGATGAATATACATTGAAAGGCTTTGAAGCAATGTCCAATAAAAAATTTAATAAATATTTGTCGCTATTATGATATTTATATACTTTTTGTTGTAAAAAATTATTTTTTATATTAACAATGTTTGTAACTTTTTGTAATTTTATTGTAATCGTTTTTTATTATCTATAGCATCTTTCTGCTAAATAAATACTACTACTTCCCTCCTGCGATAGCACATCATGGTATCTATTGGGGAAATGACAATTTACATGTTAATTCTTTATGTTGATTTTTAAAATAATCAGTGTAGATATGCTTGAATTGGTTATAATATTGTTTGATTGCAGGATTACAGAGCTCCGGCTTGGGGAATAACGTTTACCTTTTTTTATGATTTTTGCTGATTGTTGGTTAACTTGCTCGTCTTAACATATACGATAATTTATTATTTATAAATGATTGAACTGATGAATTCATTTGCTTGTATTGACTGATATTGATTTAATTAATTAATATGTTTTTGTATTTCAATATTTAAAATCTTTATATTTTTTTGATTTATGAATATATAAAAAATTATGTAACTTATAGTATTTTTAATATGTTTTATTGGAAAAGAAAGAGCCTTATAATTTTTTAATTCACCGAACCCAGCCCATGGTCGATATACTAGCAGAAAGGTAAAGTTGTTATAACATAAATATAAATCTGCAATTCTTTAAAATTAAAGCAATTTTGTCACTGTAAAAACTGACATTGACGACAATAACATGTCAATCCGTTATACTATCATTTCTCTGCAATGCTTAAATCGCTTTCTTGGTGTTGAATACACCCATTTCTTCAGCTGTCACCTTTTTACCATTATCATACATTTCCAATTTGGTATCTTTTATCATTTAACAGTTTTAGTTATAAAACATACATATTCATATATTAGTTATATACAGATTCATATTAGGCAATAAGTTTTCTATCGCCTTTGAAATATCAGATATTATTAAATGCGTTAAACGGAATAGATACCATTACCTTTTAGCTCTATTTTGACAGAGTTTTGTTTAATAATTATTAAACAAACAATGCTTTTTTGATGTAATACCTTATAGTCAGTCTATTATAGTATATAACATTACTAGCATGGTAAGAGGGTTTTTACTGGCGGACAGAAGGATATGACTGGCGAGTCGTAGACAAGCCTGTCACCTTCTGGAGCCTGTAAAACCCGTTACCTTGCGTGTATTGTTATATATTTTATTTGTTATTCATTTGTAAATAAATGAAAATACCTAAGATACATATTCAAATTTCGATTGCAAAAAATCCGCAATAAATTTGTGGTAAGCTTTGGAAACGTTACCATGATTGCATGTTGTTTATTTCACGATTCTACAAATATATTCTACAAATGATATGCCGTCTACTTCAACAGTCTCAGCAACCACAGATGCTTCATTTTCAACAATCTCATAGGCCAAGTTTTGTATTACGGGAAATAACAGTTGTACCATGATTTTTAACGTTTATGATGCAAATAAAACAGAATTTTCTAATGTAAATAATGCTACTAACTTGTAAAACTGACAGTTAAGCTGTAGAAATTTTACAAGTTAGTAGCTTGTAAAAATAAACTTTCTTTATTAATATGGTGTTTTGATAAATTGACGTTTACAAATGAGTAACAAATAAAATCAAAAAAGCATACAGCATAGTTAACATTGCTTTTTTGATTTTTAAGTCAAATCCGAGTTAGAAAATCATTAAACTAACCTTTTGCCATTTCAATTATTTTGAGGTTATTGTAAGTTTTGTAAAACGTTATATTTTGAATCTCGCGTATGTATACTACTACCTAAACCGACGCCATTGTTTAGGTCCTAAGCAATAATGGCGGCGAGGTCACGAAATTTAGACCCACAAAGATCAAAGTGCCGACTCTAGCCTGCGCTTCTGTATCACTAGAATATTCTGAGATAATAGTGCGTTCTTAGTGAAACGTTGGAATCATTGTTTTCATTTTCTTAAGAATAAATTGCTTTTATTAATGTTAAGAAAATAATCTAGCTCAGTGTTGAACTGCTACAACATTTATTATGAATCATGTTCAATATGTGTAGCATATAATAATGAATATTGCCTTTCAAGAAGAAATTTGAAGTGATTTAAATAAACTCATTGTCAGAACTCTTCATCTCTATTAGTCTCAATACAGTATTTATAGAATAAAAAAGATGAACATAGAAAAAGATAAATACATCTATCATTACGTCTTTTATTACTGGTAGTGTTTCACAAGACAAGACTTCTTGTCTCGTCTTGCAAACCAAGACAAGAAATTTAATAAACACTTGTCTTGCTTTATTCTTGCAGACAAAAATCTTGCCTTTATCTCGCAAGACTCTTGCATTTTCTTGTCTTGCATGTCTTCCGTTGAAATTTACGCTGGGACTTCCCCGTTTCTTGGTTTTCTTGGAATTCTTACACTGTTGCGACTGGGGGATTTACTTGTTAATTAGCTGTGCCGTGCTGTTAATGAATCAACAACCTTATTGTCAGTAATCAGTAGGAATTCACGTGTCGTGTAGCCTGTAGCGTACGTGTGGACTATAAAACGTAGTTAATTCCAGTAAAACATTTTTAAAATGGACAAAATTAGTATAAGTGAAACGGATTTGGAACCGTTTGAAGATAGTAGCAGTGAATATAGGCCAAGCAACGATGAAATAGAAATAGTCATTGATAAAAGCACCAGTAAGAAGCCTAATAAAAAGCGAAAGATGCAGATTATTAAACCTGGTAGCAAGGAACAACATAATGCTACTCCAAGGTTAGTATTTTTTAAATTTTGGAGTGACATGTAATACAAAATTTTTTTCTTCAAACATAAGAAATTCGTGACAAAGTAACGTGATCCACAAAGTTATTTTTAAAACGTTTAAAGCATAAAGCACACTGATCCGGCAGAAATCGGCCAGCATCGATCAGCATCTGTACGGAAAAATTCCGAAGACGGGTCTCATAAGCACACTAGTCCCGAGTTTTTGCCGACGGAGAATTCCGGAGAGTGATTAAGTACATATGTTCATGATAAACGGTTTATTCGTATTGTTTAAAATTAATAGGAGACGAGCTTTGAACAAGATTTGTTATTACCTAACTAAAATAAAAATATTGATAACAGCCTCCCTAAAACATGTTTTCTTAAAACTCTCACACTGATCATGCATTTATTAGGGTTATACAATAATAACATTCATATGGTTCGTTTTATAATAATAAACAATATAGGCCATTAAATACATTTTTGTCCAATAAACAATATATTAACATAAAAGCTGTTATTTTTATATCATAGCACAATTATTGTTATTAGAAGAGAATTAATATTAATTAGTATTAAAGTTATTGAAGTGTTTCTAAATAAATTAATACAGTATAGGTTGCAAATGCAACCTTTAAGAATTTATTGTAAAACTATTTCTTATAATGATGCTCATAGCATGTAAAATAATGAACATTTGAAGTGTCAAAGTGTCGTGTGGTCAACGGACAAATTATACATCATTTTGTTCGTCTTGATGTGTGGATTCTAATGGTACCAAAATCAAGAACAGGCTCCCGAGGGAACGGAAGTTATTCAAACATTTGTCGGTTTACACGAAAAGGGATTACCGAAGTAAGCCATAGGATTCCTTTTCCCGTCACATCTTTTAAATGGCCGATATCAAGTATTAAGTTAGTAATCAAAATAATACATCGTGTGTATAAAATATAGTACGTAAATGCTTTTACTATGCATCTCTCTTAATCTTATTAATTAAAAATCATATATGTTATCTTTTATTAATAGTAGTAAAAGCATTTGCCACGTTTTATTCACATGACTCATCATGCTGATTCTGGTAAAATAAACAATTTGTCACATCTAACTATTAAATAAGGCTGTTTAATAAATTGAACCGAATTTGATACAAACTGATTCATTGAATAAAAAACTGATGAACATTTATAATACTGTAGTTTCAAACATTTACCTATAAAATATTTTACATAAATAAAATTATTTTTTCAGACAGTAAGTACAAAATTCTAAATATTTTTTTCCTATTAAACAAGAAAATAGTAGCATCAAGTGTTCAGGTGACAATACAGATTGTAATTATTATCTTCCAAGGTTATGAGGTTATGACCCATATTGTAAACATGATTTGTAATTTAATTAAGAATCAGTTTACACCAAATTCGGTTCAATGTTCAATTTATTAAACGGTCTGTAAAAATGTGGCAAAATACTTATTTTACTAGAATCAGCATATTATTTTGATTAATTTAATACATTTGATACTTGATATTGTACCATTTAAAAGATGTGTTGGAAAAAGAAGTCCTATGGATTACTTCCGTAAGGTTTCTTTTCGTGTAAACCCACAAACGTGTTAATAAGTTTTGTTCCCTCGGGAGTCTGTCCTTGATTTTGATGCCATTAGAATCCTCACATCAAGACGAAGAAAATGATATATGATTTGTCTGCTGACCTCTCCGATATCAAAATCAGCAGATTTTTACCATTTTTTCTTTTAGCAAGAATGCAAGATAATCTTGCACTTTTCTTGCAGAAAAGAATCTTGTCTCGTCTTGCAAAACTGATATCGATTCTTGTCTTGTTCTTGTCTTGCAATTTGTGCAAGAACAAGAAAAATGCAAGACTCTCGTGAAACACTAATTACTGGTAAATTGTCTCATTGTGCACAGGAAACAAGATAATTGTTAGTTTGCTTCTAGTTCACAACGACAAAACTTTTAGCGACAAGATAAATACAAAGATGACACTATGCTAAATCCCGAAACATATACATGTAAATCTTATTTTAAAAAATAACTTTAAGATCATTCATCGTTCATTCATTCCAATAAGCAATTAAATACATCTGACTATGGATGCCCAGTGACTAAAAATATGGAATATATACCCTCTGATAATGACAAGAAACTGTTTCTATGTTCTATGTGTAATTACAAATGCTCGCATAAAGGAAGGTTGAGAAGCCACATCTTTACACATACTGGTGAAAAACCGTTCGAATGTAATATTTGTAATTACAAATGCTCACGGAAAGGAAATTTGAAAAGACACATCCTTGCACATACGGTTGAAAAACCATTTGACTGTAATATTTGTAATCACAAAAACTCGCATATGAGTCTCATAAAGGAAGTTTAAAACAGCACATGTTTACACATATTGGTGAAAAACCATAGCAATGTAATATTTGTACTTACAAATACTGGCATAAAGAAAATTTGAAACAGCACGTGCTTTCACATAGTGGTGAGAAATCGTTTGTATGTAATATTTGTAATTTAAAAAGACACATGCTTGCACATAAAGGTGAGAAACCATTTGCATGTAATATTGGCTATAAATTCTCACAAAGAGAACATTTACAAAGGCACTTACACATACTGGTGAAAAACCGTTTGAATGTAATAATTGAAATTACAAATGCTCGCATAAAGGAAGTTTGAAAATGCACATGCTTATACATACTGGTGAAAAACTGTTTGAATGTAAAATTTGTAATTACAAGTGCTTGCATAAAGGAACTTGGAAACTGCACATGCTTACACATACTGGTGAAAAACTAATTGAATGTAATATATGTAATTACAAATGCTTGAGTAAAGGAAGTTTGAAAAAGCACATGCTTACACATACTGGTGAAAAACCGTTTAAATGTAATATTTGTAATTACAAATTCTCGCGTAAAGAAAGTTTAAAAAAGCACATGCTTACACATACTGGTGAAAAACTGTTAATGTAATATTTGTAATTACAAATGCTCAACAAAAGGAAATCTGAAAATACACCTGCTTACATGTGATGAAGATAAACCATTTGCATGTTATAATTGTAATTATAAATGCTCACTTAAAGGAAATTTGAGACAACACATGCTTACACATAGTGGTGAGAAACCGTTTGTATGTAATATTTGTAGTTATACATGCTCACAAAAAGAATATTTATAAAGGCATTTGCTTACACATACTAGTAAGAAACCGCAAATGTAATTATAATGTAATTGTAATTATAAATCGTTGGAGAAAAACCAGTTGCAAAATCACATACTTGGTCAGAGTGGTATTATTAACCATTTCAATATAATATTTGTAGCTATAAATATATCAGTGAGAAACCTCAATTGCATTTGCATATATTTTCTAAACAAAAATAGCCAGTATTGCCTAATTAAGTCGCCATAAAAGGATGTTATAAGCTGGCCACTACATTTAATAGAAATAGATTTATTCAGTTATGAAGGTACAACAATCAGGCACAAATTGTAAAAACCTTATAAAACGAGTCAGTTACAATAAACTATCACACACCTCCACATTTACAATTCAACAAAAAAATGGTTTGAGCATTGGTAAAGCAAAATATTAGTAGTTTAAGAATTCATCTACAGAGTAAAAAGTTTTCTCAGTTAAAAAGTTAACAACTTGTGTTTTAAAAGTCATATTGCTAGTAGCATTGACGTATCGACCAATTTTGTTAAAGCATTTGACACCAATAATGCTAAGATAATTCTGGCCTACAACAAGCCTAGCTATAGGTTGATATAAATTATGTCTGTTTCTGGTCTCGTATGTGTGAATGTCACTATTTGTGCAAATTGTTCTTTTTTATTATGAATGAACATTTTAAGTTGATAAATATATAAACTAGGTAAGGTAAGTATTTGTAGATTCCTAAAGAGTGGTTTGCAGCTACTTTGAGGGTGAACATTACATATGATTCTTAATATCTTATTTTGTTTGACAAAGGCACGACTAGCATATGAGGAATTACTTCAAAAGATAAGTCCATACTGTAACTGTGATTGAACCAGTCCTAGTACAGCATTTTTAAGATGTTCGTTGAAACTGTGTCTGTAAGATTTTGCAATAAGAAACAAGTAGTGCTTAGTTTTAAACACATAATGGTGTTTATATGAGCCTCCCAAGTAAGCTTCGGGTCTACAGTTAATCCGAGAAATTTGATTGTTTCCTTGGATGGAATAGATTTATTTGCAATTTTTAAGTATAAATCATTATCATTATTATGCTGCATTCTTAGGCATAAATGGCATATGATATGTCTTGTTTATGTTTAGATTAAGTCCATTGTCTATGCAGTATAGACTAATTTCCTGCGATGATTTATTACTGTTAATAACCAGCCGTTCAAGCCTGCGGTGTGATATCAACATATTAGTGTCATCAGCATAAAGAATTGTATTATTTAACTTAGTAAAGGATGTGGTTATGTCATTAATAAAGATTATAAAAAATATAGGTTCCAAGACAGAGCCCTGAGGAACACCTAATCTTATGTTTTTAGTTGTTGATTTAAAACCATCAATGATGGTAGTTTGAGTTCAATTTGCTACATAGGTATCTGCCCAATTGTATGGGATACCCCTTACACCAATGCCTTCCATTTTATCTAGTAGTACAGTATGGTCTATAGTGTCAAAAGCTCGGCTAAAATCCTAGAATAGGCCTATGATATGATCTTTTTTATTTAGAGCATTATAACGTTGAAATTCACAACCCATTATTTGTTTGATGGTCACTGTTTAAAACCAAGCTTCTCCGTTGTTTGGTTGTCACTGGTTTTCCCTTTCCTTCGGTTTATCGTGAAGTCGCTCCTGCGCGTTTGAGCTCCCTGCTCAATAGTAGAGTGAAGTAACAAAATGGCTGGTTTTTGGTACTAGAAGTTGAATGGGCGAGATATAAATTAGAAATTGGTTTTAAATATTAATTCGCTTTAGCGGAATAAATCTCACATTCAACAGAACGATCGCTTGATTATTTATATGCGATCAATCGTCAAATTGGACGGATTACGTTCTGGTGCTAACCATTGTAGGTAACTTCTGTTCGTTAAAACCTCGTTGCGCTAAATCTCACAAATGTCTTTTTATTTTAGGTACTATTATTTCCCTAGCCGTCACCTTGAGGGAATTGTTTTGTAAAAGACCTTTCAGTTTATAGAAAGGTAAAAATCTTCAGATATTTAAAAATAATACAATATACAGGGTGATTTCTTTGTAGGTCTTTTTGTTTTGGGTTTTGTTGTTCGTTGGTGTATTCTTGTTCCTGCCCGTCTGACCGTGTATTTTAATTGGAAGGTTCTTCCCCTTTGTGTCCGTACCTACATCTATACATATACCGGGTCGGAGAAAAACAACCAAATATCGAAGGGTGGAGCGAAAACCCTCTAAGCAAGGCTTTAAACATACAGCCGTGGGTCTTCGAATGGTGGGATGTTTGTCTAAATTTGTATGTATTATGTGTCATTTTATTTATGTATATGTATATATTTATTCAATGTGTTTACAATTTATGCATGCATGTTAATTTTAAGGATAAAACGAGATCTCGAATAGTGGAATTGTTGTAGGGTAGTTTTAAGTACAACCAACTGTGATACAAATCACCATTCACCTTTTTTTTTTTGTTGAAACATTACATTTTTTTCTATCTGCACAATAGAAAATAGTTGCAAGTAAAATAAAGCCCTACTTAGAACGTTTACATTTCACTACGTGTGTTTTATTTATTTATTATTTATTTGTATGATTTTAATTTGGCTTTCCAGTTCGTCATTTGTAAGTATATATGTACGGTACGACCAAAATATTGGAAGTTGCCCATATTTTAGTAGAAGATCTATTTCTTCGTTTTCCTGATAAGCTTGAAGCTTTAGTAATAAGCATTGTTTTTAAACGAAGTGGCGCTTGTTTTTTTTATCTTTTATATTTTGTATTACCCCGCCCCTCTCCGACTTATTGGGGGCTAGCTGGCAAAAACTAAAGCAGTGTTATTTGGATCAAGCTGATACTTCCAGCACAGCTACATTTTGGTTGGTTAAGTGTTTCTTTATATAAAAATAGCCTTTGTGTTTCTGTAGGCTATAGGAAATTAGCGCCCATGCGTGAGGCCTGTTGTTGAAAATTCCACTTTGTTAAAACCATTTGTTGTTCTTGCATGTTAGGATATTTTTGGGGAATATATTTTGCCTGATAGATTAAGTATTTAGTAATTTAGGATAAAGAACCAACTCCAGGATTGATTTTGTAATTTGTTGTATTCTTGTTACAAGTTATTTGATTAGTATTGATTATTAATCTTATTATAAATTGGTTATTCGTTTTGTTAGTTTTGATTATTAATTAGTTCATTATGGAACGGAAGATCCATATAGATAGGTTAAGTAAATCAGAACTATCTTATGAGTTAGCTATTAGAGGTCTTCCTGACTCTAATGTTGATAGTATGCGAAAGTCTCTTCGACAGTTAATGAGAATGGAACAAGATCAGTCCGTACTTGAGTTACCAACTCATCCGTTTACTTTTGAAGAAGATTCAGATGCTATTTCTACAGCTCTTATTGAACTTAATACGGCTTTGGAGTCATTTGATGATAGTGTGGATTCTAATCCGTATAAAAAATTGCAAAGTAGGTTAAGTCACCTATTAGGTAGGGCTGCGGCCATGAAAGCCAAAGATGAGGCTTCTGCATCAAAGCGGGCCGAATTCATTCAATCCATTCTTGGATTAATGAGCGATATTCATGATAAAGCTTCAGTACCACAGGTAACTGATGAAGTAGCTATTCAGTTAGGGTTAGGTTTAAGCGTTGGGGAAGCTATTGTTAATTCTCCTACGGGCAACCCAGCAGCTTCTTCTACACTTGCTGCTCCTGATCCTCAATGTGGTCAGCCGAAGTCTGTACCGGTCTTTAAATGGGGACTTGATAAATTTGCAGGACATGAATCTAAGATTTCTTTAAATGCTTTTTTGCAACAAGTGGATGAGTTGTCTATTGCTCGGAATGTATCAAAGACCCAGTTATTTGCATCTGCTTTGGATCTTTTTAAAGACCAAGCACTTTTGTTTTATAGGTCTAGAAGAAATGAAGTATCTGATTGGGATTCTTTGGTTAAACTTTTGAAAGAGGAATATCTCCCTTTAGATTATGATGATAAGCTTTTAGAAGAAATTCGTAGGAGGACTCAAGGTCCTAATGAACCGCTAGGGACTTATTTAGTAGCTATGGATAATTTATTTTCCCGATTATCAACAAAATTTTCTGAAGGGATTAAATTAAGATTACTGTTAAAGAACTTAGCTCCATTTTACCAATTTCATTTGTCGTTTAAGGAAATTAATTCTATCTCTGATTTACTACAATTTGGTAGGCAGCTTGAAGCTTCAAGGTTGAGGGCTGACAGTTATGTTCCTCCAACTAGAAGGAAAACCGACTTAGAGCCAGATTTAGCTTTTGTTGAGACTGCTAGTAATTCCAGTAGTGCTGCTTCAGATGTTTTGTCACGGTTGTGTTTTAATTGTAGGAAAACAGGACACGTGCGTTCTGCATGTTCTTCTCCCTTGATTAAACGTTGTTTTGGTTGTGGTGAGATGGGGGTCACTAAGACTTCTTGTAAGAAATGTTCTCCTAGGGATAATAATTCGGGAAACGGTCGAACTCGGCATTAATGGGTGGTGTTAGTACCGAGTCTTCTTTTCAAGCAACCACTGTATTATTAAATTTTATTCTTGCTCATGCCGAAGGAGATGAACGCCCGTATTTGTCTATAAAAGTTTTGGGTCATGATTTGTTAGGTCTTTTAGATTCCGGTGCTTCTCGGACTATAGTTGGTAAACCAGGTTGGTCGTTTTTATGTAGTTTAGGTTTTGGTGCTGGTTTATCTAAGTTTGGAGCGACTGATTGTCGCGTAGCAAATGGTCAAACTGTGAAGAGCATTGGTCAAGTTGATGTACCGATCCAACTTCAGGATCGAATGCATATTATTTCTATTTTGGTAGTTCCGGATCTTCCACAGACTTTGATCTTGGGTATTGACTTTTGGAACCTTATGGGTATTGTTCCCAATTTGAGACAAGGCAGTTGGCGATTTGTAAAAGATTCTGACAATTCGTCTGTTGAACTGGAATCTATTGAGGTTATGCCTCTTAGTAATTCTACACTTACTTCTGAACAGAAATTGGAGTTAGAGAAAATTTTGAATGAGTCTAAAGCACTTCCAAGTGAGATGTTAGGTTGTACGTCTAGGGTTGAGCATGTTATTCGTACAAATTCTGAACCGATTAAGCAGAGATATTATCCGGTTAGTCCGTTTATGCAACGTCTTATCGATGAAGAACTTGATCGTATGTTGAGCTTAGGTGTCATTGAACCGTCTTCTAGTGGCTGGTCCAACCCAGTCCTAATGGTCAAAAAGAAAGATGGGACCTACAGATTCTGCATAGATTTTCGCCGTCTTAATCGTGTGACCGAGAAGGATGCTTATCCTATTCCCTATGTTAGTGCTACTTTGGATAAACTTCGAAATGCCAAATTTTTGTCATCGTTGGATGTTAAGTCTGCCTATTGGCAAATTCCTTTGTCTGAGGATTCCCGTAAATACACGGCTTTTACAATCCCCAATCGTGGCCTTTTCCAGTTTACTCGTATGCCTTTTGGGTTACATAATGCCCCTGCAACTTGGCAAAGGTTTATTGATAATGTTCTTGGTCCATCTTTGGAACCATATGTTTTGGTGTATCTGGACGATATAGTCATCGTTACAGATAGTTTTGAAAAACATATTGAAATATTAAGAGAGGTTTTTAATCGATTGTCTTTGGCTGGTATCACTTTAAGTTCGGATAAGTGCAAATTTTGTGTTCCTGAGCTACGATACTTAGGTTATGTAGTTAGTCAGAAGGGAATTCATGTGGATCCTGAGAAAGTTCAGGCCATTATGAATATTCAGCCTCCTCGGAATGTGACTGAAGTTAGAAGTCTGATAGGTTTGACTTCATGGTACCGTCGTTTTGTACCACAGTTTTCTGATATCATTCAGCCGTTGACAACCCTTCTTAAGAAAGGTGTCAAATTTTATTGGTCATCTGAGTGTGAATGTAGTTTGCGGACTTTGAAAGAAGCTTTGGTTAGGGCACCTATTTTACGTTGTCCAGATTTTGAGTTGCCATTTACTGTTCAAACCGATAGTAGTGGTTTTGGTTTAGGTGCTGTCTTGACGCAACAGATTGATGGTGAGGAAAGTGTAATATGTTACCTTAGTCGTTCTCTCACTCGTCAAGAGCGAAATTATTCTACGACTGAGAGGGAATGTTTAGGAGTTTTATGGGCCGTAGAAAAACTTAGACCATATTTAGAAGGCCGTCGTTTCACGGTGATCACCGATCACTATTCTTTGGTGTGGTTACATAATTTAAAAAACCCGACAGGTCGTTTGGCTAGGTGGTCTTTGAGACTCCAAGAATATGACTTTCAGGTGGTCCATCGTAAAGGTAAAGACCATTTGGTACCTGATGCGTTATCACGTTCCGTACCGATTCTTGACAGTATTGAGTCAGGTGATGAGCCTGTTATAGTTTCAACCGATAAGTGGTATAATAGTATGGTTGATAGGGTTCGGGCTAAACCTGCTAAGTTTTCTCAATGGCGTATTACTAATGAAGGTTTATATAAATCTATGAAAACCGAAAATGATTCTGATACCGTTTGGAAACTTGTTGTACCTAAAGAAAATAGACTTGCTATTCTTCGTCAGGCACATGATCATCCTACTTCCGGTCATGGTGGAGTATATAAAACCTATCATAGATTAACTCCCAAATATTATTGGCCAAAAATGCAAGCCGATGTAGCTCGATATATTAAAACTTGTCAAATTTGTCAAAAATGTAAACCAGATTTAAGACCTCCTGCTGGACTGTTAGTTCCGCAACCAATTGTTGATCGCCCTTGGCAGATGGTCAGTATAGATTTGATTGGTCCTCTCCCGAGGAGTACAAAAGGTTATTCATATGTCTTAGTCATAGTGGACTATTTTAGTAAGTTTTGTTTGCTATTTCCTCTTCGGAATAGTTCAGCGAAGATGGTTTGTTCGAGAATTGAAGATGAAGTTTTCTTAGTTTTTGGAGTACCTAGATTGGTGTTGGTAGACAATGGAGCCCAGTTTACTGGTCGTGAGTTTCGCACTCTTTGTAGTAACTATTCAGTAAAAATTCGTTTTAATGCGCATTATCACCCGCAATCAAATCCCACAGAAAGAGCGAACAGAAATGTTAAAACTATGATTCGTTCCTATGTTAAAGAGAATCAGCGTTCCTGGGCAGATGAATTAACAAAGATTGGGTGTGCCCTTAGAACTGGTCGTCACGAAACTACTGGTTATACTCCCTATTTCTTAACTTTTGGTAGGGAACATATTTTAAAAGGCACTGATCATAAAATATCTGATAAAGTTCAAGATCTGCAAGTTGATCGTTCGTCTGCTACTGCTATTCCTGATAAATTGCAGGGAGTTTTTGAGGTAGTGCGTAATAAAATAAAAACTTCTTTTGATCGCAATAAACGTTACTATGATCTACGTAAGCGAGATACTCAATTTGTTATTGGTGACAAAGTTTTAAGGAAAAATTTTGCTCTTTCTGATGCGAGTAAATATTTTTCACATAAACTTGCTCCTCGTTATATTGGTCCTTTTACCATTCACAAAAAGGTGTCTCCTTGGACTTATATTTTAGCTGATGAACTTGGTAGGGAAGCCGGTAAATTTCATGCCAAAGATTTGAAAGAGTATGTTCCGAATCATGTCGGAGATTAGGGTCATTTGGTTGTTTTTTTTTGGGGGAACCATTTGGTGGTTTGGGTTCCACAGAGTTCAGCGATGGTTGGGGCTGTCCTCATTTGGAGCGTTTAGTGATACGCTCAGTTCGACCTAATATCTGTCGACTTGTTAGGGCTTATTAGTTTTTATTTAGATCTTTGTTTTGCAGGTATCTATTTTTGGCTTTTATACCAAGATTCTTGATATAGCAATTTTGACTTGCGTTTTGGCTTAGCCAAACTATTTTTTTTGTATACCGGATTTGACAATTTTTCTTCTCCTTTTTACCTTCTCCTTCTTTCCTATACCGATTTTGACTCCATATTTGCAATAGCACGGCTTGGGCTGGATCCCCAAGACCGTGGTTCTTTTGGGTTTCTTTGGGCTGAACTCCCTTTTTAACCCCCGGTCTCTTCTTCTCTTGTTCTCTGTCTCAAACGGTACGTGTGTGGTGTCCGGGTGGTTAGTGTTGCTGAGTAGTGCTTCCGAACCTCGGATGCGGGGGTTTGGCGCTGTTCAGTCTCCACGACGTTGGAACTGGCAGTGCCCCGCATCGTGTGTGAAGTTGTGCTCCTCGGTGGCTCTGCCATCTGCCCACTTCACATGTGTCCGGGCGAGCCCTTCTTTTTCACTCTGTTTTCTTTTTCTTCTTTTTTCCTCTACACTACCCTCTCTTGGGTGCGAGCAGAGAGTATGTCGGCGGCTCTCTGTTCAGTTCCTTTTGCTGGCCATGTTCAGTGGTTCGTGCTGGTAGGTTTTGTTGTGAGTCGTTGCCAAGCCTCGGGCACTGGGAGTTGCTCAGTGGTCCCTTCCCGACGTGGAATACCACTGTGCCCAGTACCGTGTGTGAAGCGCGTCTTTGCAGTGAACCCTGCTTGCCCGACCATTGTTCATGCTTCGGGGTGGAACCTTTTGTTCCTCTGTTCTTTCCTTACCTCCACCTCCAATTTGTGTTTGTCCTTTGTTGTTTTTTTGGATTTTTTTGGATCACCTTTCTGGTGTTAATTTTTGGTGCCATGTTTTTTTTTGTCATGGTATTTTTCATCCTGGTGGGTTGTTCTTTCGATTTATTTTGGGCAAGTTAGATTTTAGCAAGGCTAGGTTATGCTAAGCCGCGAAAGGGTTTTCGCGACTGGGAGTTGAGGGGGGAATTATAACGTTGAAATTCACAACCCATTATTTGTTTGATGGTCACTGTTTAAAACCAAGCTTCTCCGTTGTTTGGTTGTCACTGGTTTTCCCTTTCCTTCGGTTTATCGTGAAGTCGCTCCTGCGCGTTTGAGCTCCCTGCTCAATAGTAGAGTGAAGTAACAAAATGGCTGGTTTTTGGTACTAGAAGTTGAATGGGCGAGATATAAATTAGAAATTGGTTTTAAATATTAATTCGCTTTAGCGGAATAAATCTCACATTCAACAGAACGATCGCTTGATTATTTATATGCGATCAATCGTCAAATTGGACGGATTACGTTCTGGTGCTAACCATTGTAGGTAACTTCTGTTCGTTAAAACCTCGTTGCGCTAAATCTCACAAATGTCTTTTTATTTTAGGTACTATTATTTCCCTAGCCGTCACCTTGAGGGAATTGTTTTGTAAAAGACCTTTCAGTTTATAGAAAGGTAAAAATCTTCAGATATTTAAAAATAATACAATATACAGGGTGATTTCTTTGTAGGTCTTTTTGTTTTGGGTTTTGTTGTTCGTTGGTGTATTCTTGTTCCTGCCCGTCTGACCGTGTATTTTAATTGGAAGGTTCTTCCCCTTTGTGTCCGTACCTACATCTATACATATACCGGGTCGGAGAAAAACAACCAAATATCGAAGGGTGGAGCGAAAACCCTCTAAGCAAGGCTTTAAACATACAGCCGTGGGTCTTCGAATGGTGGGATGTTTGTCTAAATTTGTATGTATTATGTGTCATTTTATTTATGTATATGTATATATTTATTCAATGTGTTTACAATTTATGCATGCATGTTAATTTTAAGGATAAAACGAGATCTCGAATAGTGGAATTGTTGTAGGGTAGTTTTAAGTACAACCAACTGTGATACAAATCACCATTCACCTTTTTTTTTTTTGTTGAAACATTACATTTTTTTCTATCTGCACAATAGAAAATAGTTGCAAGTAAAATAAAGCCCTACTTAGAACGTTTACATTTCACTACGTGTGTTTTATTTATTTATTATTTATTTGTATGATTTTAATTTGGCTTTCCAGTTCGTCATTTGTAAGTATATATGTACGGTACGACCAAAATATTGGAAGTTGCCCATATTTTAGTAGAAGATCTATTTCTTCGTTTTCCTGATAAGCTTGAAGCTTTAGTAATAAGCATTGTTTTTAAACGAAGTGGCGCTTGTTTTTTTTATCTTTTATATTTTGTATTACCCCGCCCCTCTCCGACTTATTGGGGGCTAGCTGGCAAAAACTAAAGCAGTGTTATTTGGATCAAGCTGATACTTCCAGCACAGCTACATTTTGGTTGGTTAAGTGTTTCTTTATATAAAAATAGCCTTTGTGTTTCTGTAGGCTATAGCATTATATATAAAGTCAATAGTATCATTGATTGCTGTGATAGTAGACTACTTCGAAAACCGTTTTGTGCACTTGAGATCATTTGGAAACCTTCTAGATAATTTGTTAATCTTATACTATAAGCTGATTCAATGATATTAGCAAATTGACTTGAAATACAAATAGGTCGATAACTCATGACATCTGTTCTGGAACCTTTCTTCTTGTATACAGGTATGCATTTGGATTCCTTCATATTAGAAAATTCTCTTGCTAAAAAAGATTCATTAACTAACTGTGATAAAGGTTCACTAAATAGTTCCTTTACTGATTTCACTATTCTTCCATTGATACCATCGATACCGGATAATGGTTTAGCATAATAATAATATATATTTTGATACAATCCAAAAGATAATTTACTATTATTGTTTCATTAGAGTAGGATGATTTTAATAATAATAATAATTGCTACGACCTATAACCTGGGAACCAGGATTCAGAAGCTATGAAGCTTGTGCGAGAGAGCAGGGGCGATTATTATTAACACAGGGATTCCGGCCCAATTCTGGATCTGGAACTACCTATATCGGTACAAAAAATAAATTCAAAACAAAATATGATACAAGTCATACAGAGTCGGATCCTGAGTACCCTTCCATTAACTGCCACATAGAGTTTTTAAGAGTAATGGTGCATCTGGACCCAGACATGATGTTCTTCGGACAATAGAAACTGGTAACATCCAAAATGCAATTTTAGTGGATAGTGACTTAATGCAAGCAAAAATAAAAAATTCCAAAAGTCTTTAAAATACAGTTTAACAATATTATAGATTTAAGCGAAACATTTATTATACCCTCAATAAATCAACGTAATATTCCTGATTATAAATTGTTTTATAATCTGCCAATTATAATAAAAATGATGGAGTTATGATTCTAGTAATTCATATTAATGCTAAGTTTTCAAGTGCAAAGTTACTGATATTTTAGGCAACTGTGAGTAGATTATGTTTCGTTATAAATAACATTAAAATAGGAATTACTGCAGTTTACAAACCATCCCCAAAACTGAAAGCCAATTGTATTAATGATCACAATTTTATTGAAAATGTAGTTATTGGGGATGGCAATAACATGGAGTTTTTGTAGGTGACATAAATATAGATATACTAGATGTATATCATAATTATGTATCACATAATTATTTAGCAATAATTTCACAATTAGGTTATAAGTCATAGTATATAAATTTTGTAACTAGATTTGAAAGTAAAACTTGTTTCGATCACATTTTTGTTAATCAAAAATTAAAAACTAATCTTCTAAGTTTAGATTAATATATTGCGGTGATATTAAAATATAATATGTCCACCGTTCCAAATAAAACATAAATTATTTACGGTAGATTAAAATAAAAATACACCACATATATTTTTCTTTATGCCACTCAGCCAGCTCAAGGTTATTCGGTAAAGCATAAATTGTTTAAATTACGAGACTCTTATTAACTCTTATACCTGAAAAAGGAAAAAAACTTATGTTATAAACGCTAAAGCTCCTGCAAGCTGGACAACCACTGCTAAACTCTGAATTCAAAAGAAAAGAAAATTGGATGCTTGTATATGCATCAATTAAACACATAAGTAAATTTAAAAACACATAAACTTTATTTAATGAACAAAATAAAAATTCAAATGGAAAGTCAATGGCAAAAAATGTTGTAAATTAATACAATTAATAATTGAGAAATAAATTCCGAGGCTTGCTCAAATGTGATAAAAAGTTGTAATGGCCTGACATAGGGCCAATACGGTCATTCACTTGAACAGACCAACACAAATTAAAAATTGTTTATAAATAAAACTGTTTATTTAATAAAAATAAATTTAAATAAAAGAAATTAAATTGTTTTATTTAATTGAAAGCAAATAAGTTCTCAAAAGAACCTTAGAAACTAAACAAAATAAATTTGTATTATTAAGGATAAACTTTATGAGTTTAATATTATTAATGAGATTTAAAAACCCATTTATTATGACCAACCTGGTATATTTTATTAAAAATAAATTCCTTTAAATAAATCATCAATTGGTAACATTGCTGTAGTATTTACCAGCTGATTTCTTGCCTTCAAAAACATCAATACGTAGATCGATGTCGAAAAATAAATTCTCCCTGAATTCTTCACACTGAAATCTTCTTTGAACTCTTGAGATTGTTCAGGTAACACTTTAATTTAATTCAAATTCCCTTTATATATGACATGTACGTCAATCACATGGTTAAAATATCTAACCTCAAATTAAATTACAGATTTTTATCCGGAGTCGGCCATAGCTTTGCCGTGAACGTTTTGTCGACTGATTTTGTTAAATTTTGCTCCAGCTTATATAGTTTATGTTAAAACAAAAGCCGGCAATGACATATTTTCAAAACAAAAACAAGTATAATACAACCCGTGTCCAAAAATGTATCGTAACGAAGATATAAGACAAAAACGATTGACAATATACAAATCTCGTTACGACCTAAATACATGCAGAATTCAACAAATCAAGGTTTATCCTTTACAAAATAGTTACATAATTACACAATACAAGTAATACATATAAATTCTCCATAGGAACATCTTTACAATTTACAACAAACATAATTTTACAGTGCGATACTACAATGAATTTACCAATTAATGCATTTTGCAAGTTCCAGCTTAAATATTGATTCAAAATTAATCAATTTATGAACAATATGTCCAGCATACAGTACTCCAAGCACTTACAGAAAAACAATGGTGAGAAAAAATAGGATAAGAGTCAATAATCGTCAAAATGAAGCAAAACGACAAGATTAAAACTTTCAATAATTTTCACAATTTTTATAACAAGTTTAAAAACTAATTGTACTATATAAGTCATAACAAGATTGACCTAATTTATGTTTTCAGTTAACTAACAGCACGAAACTGAGTTGGTCTCCTGGAAAGTGGAAAAATGTACCCTACGCCAAAGATCGTAATCTCTAAATTTAAATAAGAAAATTACTTCTTCCTTACAAGTGGAGAACCCATTCCAATATGTAACTTGGGTTGTATAAACGTATATATGATAAAACAATCTAACTGATTGATATCCTTTTTCTAAAAATGAAACCTATTATTATGCATAAGAAACTTAGGTTATGTTTGCATGAAATTTAATTTTTGATTTCTAATTTAAATATTGATGAGCCTAACTGTGACCCTATATGTAGCCTTTATATTAATTATGCCTATGACTTAGCATGTCTCTCCTTTGATTTAAATCAGATATGTGAAATATTTGTTTTGACGTTTCCGTTCTGTCATTAATAAAATTTTCAATGAGGTGATTTGATATCACCGCAATATTTTGGACTTTCACATGGACCAACTATACTTATAATATTGTTTCAAAAAATAATACAGTCAAGTATCAAGTTTACTTGAATTCAAAAATTTAAAACCGTTTTAAGCACACATGACTGGACTAACATTTTAAATGATCCACATCCTGAATCATCATATCATTTTATATTCACTTATAAAGAGTTTAAACATAACCTGACTTCTAAATACTTTGTACAATTTAAACAACACAAAACAATTAATGAATGAATTACTCATGGTATAATTACCTCTATTAGGCATAGGGATAAAATGAAAAGGCGGTTGTTGCATAATTGCAATGTAGAGTTAAGCGATGAATACAAAAAATAAAAATAAATAATAATAAACGCAATGTAAAAAGTATATGATATGCCTAATTAAAAATGCTACGTATGAAAATGCATCAATAACAAACCATACAAGAACAACAAATGATCAAGGTACTATCAAATTTGAAAATAAATTAGAGGTAGTGAACCACAGTAGTGATTATTTTGTAAATATTGGTTGTAAATGATTAGTGGACTGTATATTTAATATTTTAGCTGATTATTTCACTGTTTAAATAAATGAAATATTATTACATTACATTGTTGAAACAACCGTATTGCATGAGTTCTGTCAAGATACTGCCCTTCTCCACTACCCCCAAAGACAAGAAATTGCATTTTTGTACATATATATTTACATAGCACAGATGGCGTTGACATTTCGCCGGCCTTAGAGTTACTGCATCTAGTTACCTAAAACAGCTGATCGACTAGAGTATCGCAAACCGCCGCCATATTGGGGCAAACGAAGCACAACATTGTTCATTGTTTGTTCTGTATTGAATTTAATCAAATCCACGTTTACTTTAAAAGGTTTTTCTTATTCTGAAAGATCAAACCTCTAATATGTCAAACACGTAAAACGTGGTTTTAATTTGTCCATTATTAAAAATCACCCTTCTCTGCCCCAATATGGCGGCGGTTTGCGGTACTCTGATCGACCAGCTGGCCTAGGTGACTGGATGCAGTGGCTCTAGCCGGCCTTGAAAGAATTGCTTTCAACAAGCTTCAAACATAAACATAAGAAATAAAATTTACATAACTAAAACAGGTAAGGTAAGTATTGAAATATTTATTGTTACTAAATCAGGTAAGTGTCTATTGTTCTTAAATGTTAATATTTCTATTCTAAAGGCAATAAACATACTTTTGATACAGCACGTTTTATCACTCCACTAGGCACCTTGATGCTCACTATACGGCAGCGGCGGTTCGTACGTACCCTTTAGGAGGTTCTGTCAGCGAGCGGCAAGCGTTGTATCCTGCTAAGTGCAGCAAAGCAACCGGTTAATTCACTTGCCGCTCGCAGATAGATCTAAACGTACATATAAACCGCCACTGATAGAAACGTATATCAATCAATCAATTTGCAAATACGCTATTTAGGTGTATACTGATATATTTTTTAAATCAAACTAACTAATATTCGCAGAGGAATATAATTAAAAAAATCATAATATTTTGATATAAAAAGTTTGCAGTCCTTAAATTGAGAGTCTGCCAACATATAATTTACTTGTTAAATATCTTCTGTAACCATCTATAAATTTAGATGTATGATGAGTCTACAATTCTAGAAAAAATATTTATTGAAAGCATCCAGACATAACTAGAATTCTAAATTACACTTAATAAATTGAAGAAGAGTGGGGAAGAGAATAAAAACAGTCTCATTCACACATATATTTAGTGCTAACTAAAACTTCAGAAAACACTTTTGAATTTGTTAATAGTTTTTGCATTCGAGTATTATTGCACGGTAAAAATGAGACAAAAGCGTTGCGTCTACAATCGCGTATTTTACAATTCCCAACTTGAAAATATAATCGATCAGTGGCGGTTTATATGTACGTTTAGATCTATCTGCGAGCGGCAAGTGAATTAACCGGTTGCTTTGCTGCACTTAGCAGGATACAACGCTTGCCGCTCGCTGACAGAACCTCCTAAAGGGTACGTACGAACCGCCGCTGCTATACGGATAACGTCATCGCTCCCAGGATGTAACTGGACTACTCTACCCATCGGCCAGAAAGTTGAAGGTAAGTTGTCCTCTTTGATTAATACTAAATTGTCGACTCTCAGCGATTGTGAAAATGCTTACTTCCATTTGATCCGTGCCTGTAGTTCTGAAATATATTCTTTATGCCAGCGATTCCAGAAATGCTGACATATTTGCTGAAGTTGTTGATATTTGGTAAGCCTGCTGACTTGTATAACCAGGACATTGTGCTCCGGAAGAGTGGTCAGAGACTTCCCAATTAAAAAGTCTGCAGGTGTCAACGCAGTTAGATCATGAGGATCGGAAGTAAGTGGACACAACTGGCGGGAATTTAATATGCATTCGATTTGAGTCAGCACTGTTGTAAATTGCTCGAAAGTTAGTTTTATTTCTCCCATAACCCATTTAATATGAAATTTGACGCACTTTATTCCTGCCTCCCAAACACCTCCAAAGTTTGAAGATCTGGCAGGAATAAACTGCCAATTGATACCTTCATTCGCAAGTCAAGTTGTTATCTTGTCAGAAGCCGAATTGAGGAAGCGCGATAATTCCTTTAATTGATTTTTAGCGTCTACAAAATTTAAGCCGTTATCTGAATACATATTGGCTGGTTTGCCACGTCTAGATATAAATCTTTTTAGAGTTGCAATAAATTCATTAGTCGTCAAGTCAGAAACAAGCTCTAAATGCACTACTGCCTTTGCAGACATGCAAACAAATAAAGGCAAAAATGCATATATGCAGAATGTGTTGCCTATCTGACAGGCGACTGAATTTTCTTTTAAATTAAAAAATGGATTTAATTTATTTAGCTTAGTTTAATTTAAGAAGGATATACTTTAGAAGACATGTGATTTTTAGAATTGATTTATTCCAAAAATTTAATAATTTTGTTGGTCAAATGGAATTGTACCGCCGTTGCTGATTTTTTTTCAATTTAATTAGATTTTAAAGGCATTTCAATTATGGTTTACACCTGAAACAGATACAGGGCATATTTATGGATGGCTGCAAAAGTTAATAGTCATACCTGCAAGTTTAATCTTCCAAATTTGTAAAGTTTCTTTGCACACAACGATTTCAGAAATTTTTCAACTATTTTGCTATTTCCCAAGGCTAATTAATCTGTGAATGCAGATATTTTATTATGATATTGTAAAGCAGGTTCTGAATCACATTTGAGATGTAAATATTCAGGTTTGCACATTTTCAAAAAGGAGATCTGGGGTTTGCAAGATGTTGCACTTTTGGTCGCATATTAACATGATATTCTAAAAGTATAGAATTTGAGATTATTTAGCGGGTTGGATACCTAGAAATGTATAAAATTTGTAAAATAGAGTATAAAGAAGAATTGTATATAGAGAAAAGGATGTAATTAGTCAAATTAGTTTATTTGTGTAACTGAAAGCATACAAAATGGACGCCATTGTCAAGTTGAATTAAGCTTAATCGGCAATCAAATTAATATTGTGATACATCATTTTGTAGATAAAAATATCCTTTATAAAACTACAGTAATAATTTTAGAAATTAATTACATTTATAAATAATGTTTGGCTAAGAAATCATTTAGTTAGATAGATAGCTTTTGTTTTTGGGAAATTTACTAAAAATCTGTAAATACTTTCAATTGTTTAACCAAATCCTATAAAAGGAGACCAGAAATTTGGTTACTTTCTTTGTATTTTCTCGTCATTCAAAGAGTACGCACGTTTGTACAAGAAGTTTTGTTAAAAATTTGAGGCTAAGCTGAAAAATTTTAAACATGACAGATGTCAGCATTTGAAGGTTATAATTTATTTTATGTCAAGTTATTATAATAATGAAAAGTTTTGTAAAATACAATGAGTGTTTATAATATTCAACAAGTGCAGTAAATTAATTAAAATATCACCTATGGCGGCTGGCAGACTCCAACGTTGGACCTTATTTTTGAGCGGTTACAGTTGCACTATTATGTATATTAAGGGTGTTCTAAATGCAGGAGCGGACGGGTTGTCGTATTTACCTTTAGTAAATGTTGCTACCACGGATTCACATGATGAGGCGGACTTAGATTATTTAGATTCAGTAACACGGGATAATATTCCTATTAATATGGACATGATTCAGAATGCTATTAATAAAGACATAACATTATGTAAAGTTTATGTTTTTTCTCGCGATGCCTGGCCTAGTCAACTGCCACAGGATTTAATACCTATTTTGTGCGATGCAATGAAATTTATATTGAAAACAGTATCTTAACACATTACGATAGCCCCACAGGGCTATCGTGTAATTATACCAGATTGTTATCGAAAGCATATGCTTAATGAGTTACACTCAGCACATTTTGGTATTGTCAAGATGAAGGCTCTTGCCAGGCAGTATTATTGGTGGCCAGGTTTAAACCAAGATATAGAAGGTTTTGTGAAAACCTGTCATGCTTGTATGTCTAATGCAAAAAGCCTTAATAAGAGAGTTTTGATTAAGTTTGATACTGCCAAATTCCCTTTTGATAGAATTCACTTAGATTTCTTAGGACCTTTCAAGGGTAAGATGTATCTAATGATAATTGATTCTTATACGAAGTGGCCAGAAGTTTATGAAATGACTAGAACTGATACAATTTCTACTATAAGCAATTTACGTGACTGCTTTGCTAGATTCGGGTTACCAAATAAAATAATAACGAACAATGGTTCACAATTTACGTGTTTGGAGTTTAAGCAATTTTGTGATTTTAGCGGCATTAAACATGTCACAACAACACCTTTTCATCAATCTACTAATGGTGCTGCTGAAAGTGCTGCCAAATCATTTAAGATTAGTCTTTCTAAGACATGACAGATGTTAGTAATTCTAGCATGTCAGTTAAAGATTTAATAAGTCGTTATCTTTTTGTATATAGAAACACTCCACATTCAGTAACAAGTGAATGTCCTTCTAAATTGATGTTTAATAGGCATGTTAAAACTACGGGGGACTCAACTGAGGAGACGAAACGAGTCAAATAAAGCGTCCCCGACCTTGAACGTTAATTCAAGTTTGAACGTTACTTCTAGATGGCGCTACGATTCTGGACAACGCTGACAGTGTTGACAGATTATGCGATTTATCGCAAATTTTATCGCAAATCTGGCTAATTTTTATGAAACATTGCGACCCATATGGCACTCCAGCGAACTGTCAACAATGGCCAGCGTGGTCTGAGCGTTGTCAAGGACCGAAGCTCCCTCTAACGAAAATTTTTTAAAATACAGGCCATTGGGTACGCAAATGTTTGGAACGCCCATTGCCGATTCGTCTCCTCAGTTGAGTCCCCCGTAGTTAAAACTAAATTAGATCTTTTGCATAAATCAGACGCAGACAAACAGATTGGAAGGTAAATCAAGTATTTCAGTGGAAATAGACAAATAGTATTTCGTCCGGGAGACTCAGTATATGCTAAAGATTACCGTAACAATACACATAAACCAAATTGAACTTAGGAGGAGGAGGAGGAGGAGTTAGAACTTATCTTTGTGAAACTGATGACAAATTAATTTAGAAACGACATTCTGACCGTTAATTAATTAAAGTAGGTGAATTTTATAAGAATGTTGATACTCGTGAGTGAATTGATACACATGTCACAAGTTGTGACACCTTTGTAAGTTCTTCCATACCTACTGTTATACCCAAATCAAATTCATGTATTAGTCTAGAAAAACAGTTTAATTTAAGCGCTGGTACTAATATCAGTTCTATTTTTCAAAACAAGGTTAACGACAGTATTCCATGTCTTAACGATTCTGTTATTAATAAATTTGATAATGGTGAAATTCTTAAAACTAATGAATCTGTAAAATGTATTAAATCACCTATTGTAAGAACACCAATATCTACTATTAGTACTAGACCTAAACGTAACATCAAACCTCCGGTACGTTTAAATTTGTAAACCTTATGTTGTAAACAGGTAGGTCAATATGTTGTATCTTGTGAGGGAAGTGTGTAACAATTTGAAATAATGTCATATAATACAAGGTCCGTAGATGCAAAGCAAGCTTTGAAATATAGGTCATCGCAATGCCGCCATTTTCGCGCTCAGTAAGAGTTGCAATACAGCTGCTATCGAAGCCGACACGAGTCATATGAGGCGCATGCCGTTCTAAAACGTTGAATTAACGCTTAGTACCCAACTGAAAACAAGTTGAGTTGTCGATTATTCCTGTTTTCATGTTAATCAACATGTTCCGCCATTTTCGCGCTACTGCTTAGTGGAAGTGTATGAGATGACCTATATTTCAAAGCTTGCTTTGCATCTACGGACCTTGATATAATACATAGATAATATAATAATATACTACGTTTATTATATTATCTATGATATAATAGTACATGTAACGCCATCTACATTTTATATTGTGATGTTGACAACAACAAGAAGAACCACGCTTCTTCTGTAATGTTTTGTAGAACATGTTTAATTAAAGTTATAATAAGTATAATCAAGATATATAAACCACTGCTCAACTCCCCTATGATTGCCATAATAAGTTTTTCACCCAAAATTGAAGGGAGATCATTAGTTCGAAAGACGCCGCTAGATGACGCTACAATCAAACCATGACTGTCAAACTAAACCACATCTGTTAACCTTCAAAATTGATTAAGCTTTTTTTTAATAATAATAAAATTTATATTTTTATTTTTATTTTTTTTTTAATTAGATTAGCGGCATCAATTGCTAAGATTATTAGCCGTTATATTTTTATTATTGTTATTCGGGAGTTTAATTGATGTTTCTTATATGCAGCGTTGTTTCTGTTTATATAATTAGCAAGCCAGAATTAATAAAAGATGATGGATTCTCAAATATGCAGGTAAGTGTAAAAATGAACACTTTTACTTCTGATAAACTAATTTTGGTAATTTAGGGTGTTTTTTCGCACTAACTAGTGCTCTCTGAACATATTTTTCTGGTTTGTTTTCGATAGGAAAACGCCATTCGTATCATGTGATAAATTTTACCAGTAAATAGTTTGATGTTTTTTTAGGGATTCCACCTTTCTGTATGTGGCTAATGGTAATGGAGTGAGGGCCATTATGTATAAATATTTCAATCACAATATAAGGTATTTAAAAAATCGGTTATCAAAATGTCATTTTTAAATTTATCATGAAATGAAATCGCTTTGCAATCTAAACCTTTTATATTTTCAGGGACATTGGATGGAAGGTCTTGTATGGATTCTCGTGGAAGTGACTGAGGTTCTTAAAATGACTTCAAAATTTTGTTACCAGGAATTTTGTTCTTAAAATATGAATATGTCTGTACTACAGTCTCAAACCAATCTTTACGTACATTACATTTATGTTTCGATTTTATTGTAATAGTGATCGATGTCGACTTCACTTTCCTTGCCAGACCATTGGTATATCATTGATTTGGTTGTTGTCATCATCGATGTCCTTGTTATTTTATAAATGTTTGTAATTAAATTTTTAAAATTAAATACTTCATGGATAGTTTTGCTGTAATTGATCTTGTTTGTTATAGAGTTAGATGCACAATAATATAATTGTTATGAAGTCAAAAACTATTGCTTTTCAGTACAAAAGTCTGTGTTCTACATCTGTATTTAATATTTTTGTACTTTTCACATGTGGAATTGTTTATATTGCTATTTAGCGTCTTGTTGCCATAAAAAATACGCTGAGTTGTGTGCTTTATTGCTATTACTATTAATTACCAATAACAGTTTTACTAGCTTAATGCATATAATTAAAAACATGTTTAGGCATTAAGTATATAATTCGAGTTATATCTACTCATTTTTAATACTTGAAATTTTTAGAGCAACTAATAGTTTTGAATTTCGCATATAGATTTATTTGTAGTGAAAATTAAAATATTGCAGTCTAGAAACAAATACAAGTATTCCTTTGTACTAGGAACGGCATTCACAATTTTTACTCAGTTTATAATGTTTCCAAGATGCCAATGCACGCACTAGTTTTTATAGGGTTTTGTACTTTCCATCCTTCCGTTGCATGTTGACATATATTAATGTAACAGGGGATGGCATTTAAGCTTTGAACCCATATGAACAGAAATACTAATTTTGGGATGTCTTACTTATTCTCTTTTTTGCATATGAGCAGGACCACAAATTTGATTATATGTTATTGTGTTTGTATCAAGGTTATCAAGGCTATCTTTAAGTATTTATTTATCTTGAAGTATGTTTAATCGACTTCTGTCTTACCCTGATTCAGTTTTAGTTATAAGTAGTCACTTGTTACTTTGTTAGTATACTGCTTTATAGCTAGTATACTAACTACTTGTTCACGATCAAGACCAGTATTATGATAGGAAGTTATGCATCCTACGTTTAAAGTAGGGATTGCGTTGAATGTTGAAAGTTCTTCGCGCTAGATTTGAAATACTTAAGGGATATTTAAGTACAAACTTCTTCAAAATATTTCAAGCCCACAAGGTCTTTACTTGTTAATAAAACTCCTGTTGCATCAATCCATGCTTGCAGTTTATCTGCTTTCCGTAAAATATTACAAAATAATTGATGAATTTGATTACAATTCCCTGTTCCCCTGATGTTGCCTTAATTTGTTGTAAACAATAAAATTTCAAATTAGTTTTATTACCAAAGATGTTTTAAATAAAGAATTTAGCATTTTAATAGTGCCAAAAAAGCTTGTACCGCTATCATCATGAAAAAGTTTAATTAATTTTTATTTTATTTTAAAGTAAATAGTCATTATTACAGGTTATGTTGCTGTACAATGACAATAATGGTTCGCACGTCGTGCCATCTATCAGAAATTTAGCTAGCGTTAAAATTGGTTGACGAAATGGCGGCGAGTTGACATACCATATGTTATCTATATCTTGGTATAATTTACATTTGTATTATCCTTGGATTTTTTGGGAAGTTATTGTGGGGTAGATACATCACAGAAGTGATTTAAATAAACTCATTGTCACAACTCTTCATCTCTATTAGTCTCAATACAGTATTTATTGAATAAAAAAGATGAACACAGAAAAAGATAAATACATCTATTTTCACGTCTTTTATTACTGGTAGTAAGGTAGTGGTAAGTTGTCTCATTGTGCATAGGAAGCAAGATAATTGTTAGTTTGCTTCTAGTTCATGACGACAAGACTTTTAGTGACAAGATAAATAAAAAGAGGACACTATGCTAAATCCTGAAACATATACGTGTAAATCTTGTTTTAAAAGATAACTTTAAGATCATTCATTATTCGTTCATTCCAATAAGCAACTACATACATCTGACTGTGTATGCCCAGTGACTAAAACTATGGAATATATACCCTCTGATGATGGCAAGAAACTGTTTCGATGTTATATGTGTAATTACAAATGCTTGCATAAAGGAAGGTTGAGAAACCACATCCTGACACATACTGGTGAAAAACCGATTGAATGTAATATTTGTAATTACAAATGTTCGGATAAAGGAAATTTGACAAAGCACATGCTTACACATACTGGTGAAAAACTGTTTGAATGTAATATTTGTAATTACAAATGCTCACATAAAGAAAATTTGAAAATGCACATGCTTACACATACTGGTGAAAAACCATTTCAATGTAATATTTGTAATTACAAATGCTCGCGTAAAGGAAGTTTGAAAAAGCACATGCTTACACATACTGGTGAAAAACCGATTGAATGTAATATTTGTAATTACAAATGTTCGGATAAAGGAAATTTGACAAAGCACATGCTTACACATACTGGTGAAAAACCGTTTAAATGTAATATTTGTAATTACAAATATTCGCAAAAGGGAAGTTTGAAAAAGCACATGCTTACACATACTGGTGAAAAACCGTTTGAATGTAATATTTGTAAGTATAAATGCTCACTTAAAGAAAATTTGAAACGGCACATGCTTACACATACTGGTGAAAAACCATTTGAATGTAATATTTGTAATTACAAATGCTTGCGTAAGGGAAATTTAAAACAGCACATGCTTACACATACTGGTGAAAAACCGTTTGAATGTAATATTTGTAATTACAAATGCTCGCATAAAGAAAGTTTGAAAAAGCACATGCTTATACATACTGGTGAAAAACGGTTTGAATGTAAAATTTGTAATTACAAGTGCTTGCATAAAGGAACTTTGAAACTGCACATGCTTACACATACTGGTGAAATATCATTTGAATGTAATATATGTAATTACAAATGCTCGCGTAAAGGAAGTTTGAAAAAGCACATGCTTACACATACTGGTGAAAAACCGTTTACATGTAATATTTGTAATTACAAATATTCGCAAAAGGGAAGTTTGAAAAAGCACATGCTTACACATACTGGTGAAAAACCGTTTGAATGTAATATTTGTAATTACAAATGCTCGCATAAAGGAAGTTTGAAAATGCATATGCTTACACATACTGGCGAAAAACCATTTGAATGTAATATTTGTAATTACAAATGCTCGCATAAAGAAAGTTTGAAAAAACACATGCTTACACATACTGGTGAAAAACCGTTTGAATGTAATATTTGTAATTACAAATGCTCACATAAAGGAAATTTGAAAATGCACATGCTTACACATACTGGCGAAAAACCATTTGAATGTAATATTTGTAATTACAAATGCTCGCATAAAGGAAGTTTGAAAGTGCACATGCTTACACATACTGGTGAAAAACCATTTGAATGTAATATTTGTACTTACAAATACTGTCGTAAAGAAAATATGAAACAGCACGTGCTTACACATAGTGGTGAGAAATCGTTTGTATGTAATATTTGTAATTATAAATTCTCACGAAAAGACCATTTAAAAAGACACATGCTTACACATAAAGGTGAGAAACCATTTGGATGTAATATTTGTGGTTATAAATTCTCACAAAAAGGAAATTTGAATAAGCACATGCTTACACATACTGGTGAAAAACCGTTTGAATGTAATATTTGTAATTACAAATGCTCACATAAAGGAAGTTTGAAAATGCACATGCTTACACATACTGGTGAAAAACCATTTATATGTAATATTTGTAATTATAAATTCTCACGAAAAGAACATTTACAAAGGCACTTGCTTACACATACTAGTAAGAAACCGCATATGTAATGTATGTAATTATAAATCGTTGGAGAAAAACCAGTTGCAAAATCACATACTTGGTCATAGTGGTATTATTAACCATTTCAATGTAATATTTGTAGTTACAAATGCACAATAAAGTTTTATTTGCAAAAACACATGTAGTGTATGTGGCTATATATGCCCAATAACAAAGAGATTTGCAACAAGATATGCTCACTAACATTGTCAATATACTATTAGAATGTAACATATATGCAATTTAGCTTATTAAAGTGTAATTTGCTAAGGCATTATGTTTACACAAAGCAGTGAGGAACCTCAATTGCATTTGCATATATTTTCTAAACAAAAATAGCCAGTTTTGCTTAATTAAGTTGCCGTAAAAGGATGTTATAAGCTGGCCAGTATAAGTTTGAGTGCATGTCATCACTATGGGGCCTGACCACAACGGCCAATCGCTATTTTGGCTGTTGTGGTCATAACCACAACGGTCTCCGTGACCATAACGGCCAACAGCCACAACGGCCAATTTGACCATATCGCCCAACTCGACACTTGACCATAATGGCCACCATGACCACAACGGCCAACTAGAAATTCCACCCCATCCGCCATTTTGACCACAACGGCCACCGACGCTTATGTATTGGCGTCGCTGGTGGCGATGACCACAACGGCCAACTAGGGTGTGTGACCACAACGGCCAACTATAGAGCGTGACCACAACAGCCAAAATGACCATAACGGCCAACTGTGGCGAGTGACCACAACGGCCAAATGTGGCACGTGACCACAACAGCCAAAATGACCACAACGGCCAACTTTTTTCATACTGTTATTTTGGTTTTGTTAAAGCTCATTTCTCTCTTTTAACTTAGCCTGTATTTCAATAAGGTACATCCAGAATTTAACAGCGAGGTCTGATGTCAAAGTAGCGCCGATTTAACGTAACTTACCTATATTGAAAAATGCACCTCTATATACAACTACAGCCCCATACAGTTGACGAAATCTTTCTTTCTTAGTTTTTCGGTAAGTATCCCAGGCAGATTAAATGCTGACAATTTGATACAGATACACTATAACTATTTACAGAATCATGATACTTTAGTTGACAGGGTAGTTTATCTTTAACATCAAAAGAAATTTTTTTTTCTATTACTTGTTTACCTACAGCAATGTTTCCATTTTGGAGACGTTTAAAAAAGTACGAAATAGAACTATAAAACAACACGTTTGAAGTTTTATTTATAGATTTTTATTGCATTGAATTTGAAGCACGTAATTAGCTGTTTTTATATGTTTTAAAATTTAAACTAAATGTAAATCTTCCCTAAAAAGTAAACACGATATCTACGAATCTGTCGAGTACTTAATAAAATCAATCTAGGGAGCATCATGGGACGTAACCCCAGAAACAAACCGCAATAATCCAAAACAGTATTGCTCCATACGTATCCGAGAGAAAATATAAGAAAAACGAACTTTTAGAAAGAAATGGCAGATTACATACTCGCGCACCGACCGATAAAACGTAGAATAGGGCCGTCAAAGAGTTTAAGAAATTATTAGATGAGCAGATTGTCTAAATGTTTTACGTGGAGTCCTCGTGTTAACATACCTCCACGTTCCTTCCCTTGGGAGGAAGTAATTGAGATACGCTAAATCAGCGCGCAATCGCATAGCAATTGCTACCAGTTACTCACTAGTCGGAGCGAGGTTGCCTAACCACCCTCTACTAGCTATCCAGGTTAGTACCGGAGCCAGTGACTTAACACGTGCTCACCCGCCGGCACCCTCTCCGTCCTCTTTCATATGGAGTCAAATGCATCGTCCAGCATTAGGACTATTCCCCTAACTTAGGTCAGTTCAGTACACCGAGTCAGAGTTGGGGCCACTGCCCGATCGAATCCAACCTTAAATGTGGCGGGACTTGGTTTTTAAATGGGTTCGCCACCCCGATCTCCCAGTTATAGGCCTGGTGCGCCCTCGACAGAGCTTCGTTTCGAGGCTACTTTAAGGGCCCATCAAAGTAGCATCCCGGTGTGTACCCGTTAAGGTGAAGTTGTCTTGAACGTGAGAGGCTATGTATCTTCGCATCAACGCCCTTTAAGTGTAGGTCTCTAGACGATTTCTGGGAATCTGCCGCTGGAACTGACAGCATATGCCAGACCCCGGTACTGACACCTCCGAAACGGTACCTGGTGGCATGCAGTTTCTCAAGGTTAGCGAGTGAACTCCCTAACCGAGATAAACCTCACTTGAATCTCCTCCATTCATCTAGGCCAGACAGCGGGATACTTAGCTCCATAAAAGACCCTACGTCAGATAAGATTCAATCCACCCACACCGGATCCCCTTGTTAGCAGAGCTCCTTCCACAACGTTTTAAGGCCATCGTCGAGAAACACTTCAGTGAAACGTAAACGAAACATCTCGACATAACTCTACCACACATTTAATTCCGATCGCGTCATCCGTTGCCCTGACAAGCCTGGGATGGGGTAGACAACGACCAGTTCTAAGGGTGAATGTCGTGTGGTCTGCCCTCAAGCTAGTCTCGAATCTTAGTGCTTCCCGACACCTCTAACGACTGCCCTTCCTCTATTTTCGGGCTTGTCTCAGATACTAGTAATGAAGCCCGACATCTCCAACGACTGCTTGGCCGTTCACCCTAATTAGAGAAGCAGAGAAATCAAGATTTCCAGAACTATTTCCAATACCTAACAGCAACTAAAGCAACTGACTGCATTATGGAACGTCATAAAGATCGTGTTTACGCCCCTACATATTTGACGTAATCTTCGTGAGTAGTGAGTTTCCGTTAAGGTGAACTAGAGGGCAAGTAGTTCTTTTAGTAGTATAAGTGACCTGTGTTGATTTATATATATTTGCTTTAATGCATCGTGTTCCATCATCTTTCAAAAAGGTTTAGGTGGTTTGTAAGTTTCTGAAAACTATATCTTCAGTAGTATGGGAAGCCAGTATTGCCATGTAGTCCGAAAAGGTTGCTAATGTCGTGTTTCTAGTTGAAAATTAGGTATAAAATTGGACCAGTCGCGCGACACCAGATGTTATGGGTAGAAGAGCTGAAGTGGAGTCTGGATATTTCACGAAAAGGTATCTTTCAGTGAGGTATAACGTGAGAATTTGAAAGACGGTATACGGTAAATGTCGCTTGAGGTTGTAGAGTAGATCTGCATACATACCACAAGGCTTGCCTTATGTCTATGAATGCTGCTGAACAAAATGGTTTGGTCTCCAGGTCAAACCTGATTTTTGATGCAACTATGTGTACTTGTTCGATTGTAGCGTATTGTCGACGAAATCCAAACTGTTAGTTGGGCATTCGCTGATCTTCGTCAATTAGCGGCGACATTCGCTTGACGAACAATTTTTTACAAATCATTGACGGGTAACAGACTAATGGGTCTGTATGAGGCCACATTTGATGGCGGTTTCTCCGGTTTTGGTACCATTGCTATTTGGGTCACCTTCCATTGGCCAGAGAAGTATCCCGTCCTTAATATCCCTTTATAGATTACAGTTACCATGCGAAATCCCTCATATGAAAGTTCCTTTAGGAGTTTTCTAGTTATTACGTCGAAACCTGGGGACTTCTTCGAATTTACTTCAGTTTCGATGACCTTACTTCGCGCTTGAAGGAAGTCCGGTATGAATTTTTCTTCTTCAATGGTAAGAGGCGTAAACACGATCTTTATGACGTTCCATAATGCAGTCAGTTGCTTTAGTTGCTGTAAGGTAGTGGAACTAGTTCTGGAAATCATGATCTCTGCTCATCTAATAATTTCTTAAACTCTTTGACGGCCCTATTAAACTACGTTTTATCGGCCGGTGCGCGAGTAAGTAATCTGTCATTTCTTTCTAAAAGCTCGTTTTTGCATTTTCTCTCGGATACGTATGGAGCAATACTGTTATGGATTATTGCGGTTTGTTTCTGGGGTTACGTCCCATGCTGCTCCTTAGATTGATTTTATTAAGTACTGGACAGATTCGTAGATATCGTGTTTACTTTTTAGGGGAAGATTTACATTTAGTTCAAATTTTAAAACTGATAAAGCAGCTAATTACATACTTCAACTTCAATGCAATGAAAATCTATAAATAAATTGTCAAACGTATTGTTTTATAGTTCTATTTCGTACTTTTTTAAACTTCTCCAAAATGGAAACATTGCTGTAGATAAACAAGTAATAGAAAAAAAAACTTCTTTTGATGTTAAAGATAAACTACCCTGTGAACTAAAGTATCATGATTATGTAAATAGTTATAGTGTACCTGTATCAAATTTGCAGCATTTAATCTGCCTGGTATACTTACCGAGAAACTAAGAAAGAAGAATTTCGGCAACTGCATGGGGCTGTAGTTGTATATAGAGGTGCATTTTTCAGTATAGGTAAGTCACGTTAAATCGGCGCTACTTTAACATCAGACCTCGCTGTTAAATACTGGACGTACCTTATTGAAATACAGGCTAATTTAAAAGAGAGAAATGAGCTTTAACAAAACCAAAATAACAGTATGAAGAAAAGTTGGCCATTGTGGTCATTTTGGCTGTTGTGGTCACGCGCCACATTTGGCCGTTGTGGTCACTCGCCACAGTTGGCCGTTATGGTCATTTTGGCTGTTGTGGTCACGCTCCATAGTTGGCCGTTGTGGTCATTTTGGTCGTTGTGATCATTCACCCTAGTTGGCCGTTGTGGTCATCGCCACCAGCGACGCCAATACATAAGCGTCGGTGGCCGTTGTGGTCAAAATGGCGGATAGGGTGGAATTTCTAGTTGGCCGTTGTGGTCATGGTGGCCGTTATGGTCAAGTGTCGAATTGGGCGATATGGTCAAAGTGGCCGTTGTGGCTGTTGGCCGTTGTGGTCACTGAGACCGTTGTGGTTATGACCACAACAGCCAAAATAGCGATTGGCCGTTGTGGTCATTGGCCGTTATGGCCTAGACCCATCACTATAAAATTTATAACATCCCATCACACAAAAATAAATTTCAAATTATGAATTTATATCAATGTAATGGAATGTAAAATTCCTCTACATTTAATAATAATACTAATAATACATATTTTGATACAATCCAAAAGATAATTTACTATTATTGTTTCATTAGAGTAGGATTATTTTAATAATAATAATTATAAATGCTACAACCCATAACCTGGGAACCAGGATCCAGAAGCTATGAAGCTTGTGCGAGAGAGAGGGGGCGATTATTTTTGATATGTAAGCCCAACGTGCGGCTGCAGCCGATTTACTGGTGGAACAACGCAAATCCCACATTTGTGTCATGGCTAAAGAAAAACTGCAGAAAACCTTAACCGTATCTGTCGGTACCAGGAGTCGAACCTGGCCTGCTTGGGTGAAAGTCTAGCACGCTAGAAAATACATTACCAAGGCTGTGGACATACAGTTCTAGCATAAGAGATTGAATAACCCAGAAATATAATATGTCTAGAAGAGGTGCCCATTCTTGGTACTTAGTACTTATAAGTTTTTAAACAACACACTCGTAAATTAAACTAAAGCTTAAAGACAGATTGTCATTAGGAAATATAATACAGACTTAATGAATGCATTTTTTTAGTAACTTGCCCAGAACCATCGAAGGTTGTTCAGAAGTCCAGATGGAATATCGCTGGAAGAGCTGGTCGTGATTTCTGGTAATTTGTTTGACAATATTAAGGTAACAGTGATTGCTATTGTTCACTGAAAATGATGACGAGACTTGAATGTATGTTTTGCTTATAAACAGAGCAATTTATATCCCACTGGTATGATTGCAATTAATATTTATTACCCAATTCAGGCTTACCTTTGAGAATAATACAATTAATACATTTATTGATTTTTGACATGTTTCCTTTAAATCATGATCATTTGCACAGCGTCGACAAGCTCTATTGAGCTGCAATTCTGAGATGAGTGATTAAGGCTACTACAACGATAGCAATGTAATAAATCAATACCGTTAAATACAGAACAACGATCTAAACCTATAATTAAAAATTTATCTGCTGACTAAAATTCCACCAAATCAGTTAAACATAAAAATAACTCGTACTTTTGTTAACATATCTCCCAGCAGAGACATCTTATAGATTCAAATTATGCTCGGGTGTCGTAGGTGTTAATCGCAACGGCTTACTGATTAGGAAAATAACAGGAACAATTAAAAAGATAGAGCACGACCCCAAACTGTTTAATAGCAAAAGTAATCACAACGTAGGTTCTAGTTTGCTTTTTGTGCTATATTTTGAATCATGGAATCTGTTTGTGCATAGTAAATTGACCTTTACAGCTGAATTAGATAATTGTCACGCGAGCGAGTGCAATAAAATCCAACGAGGCGTGTTAAGACTAACTTGCGTGCGAGTTGCGTACAAATTTTTATTGTATACTAGCCTTGAAACTAAAAAACAAAGACACACTGAACTTTATATTTATTTTTAAACATCGACAGTATAACTTTGTAACTATCAATTTTCGATGCTGGTATACTATTATATACCAGTACATTACATTAATAGTATTTTACGTTACAAGTCATGAAAGTGGTACTTTGCGCCAGACGAGGAGGCGTTTTGAAGAATGCGAAGATGGATTCGAGCACCTCTTCAAAGCCTCCGAATCTGCAAAGACACATTCATGACGTGTGATGTATACTATTTTTTCTGAAACCGTCAAAATTTAGTCATACTCGCATAATCACAAAAATTTTAAAAATTTTTGGTAAGAATCATATTGGCGGACCACGTATCCAAGGTGACAACAAAAGTTGTTGCAAGCGTTTAATAGTTATTTATGGTACAAGTGAGTTAAGTCAGAAAAATTAACCCTCTCGGGCCTGCCGGCCCTCGAGGGTAAATTTTTCGTTCGTGGATAATATCCTTAACTCACGCGTGTCATACAAAATTTTATCCAACACCGCTTTATTTAAGTTTCAACATCGAATTTGCAATGTAATGTTAGTCTGTAGTTTTGACGGTAATAAATTCAATACTCTAGCACGATGACTGGATTTTAATAATATTAAATAAAGTAAGCCGGTGATTGGTTGTTATCTTTGAAGGAGTGAGTTTTTTTAAAAATAACCCACATTGCTAGGGGCAACGTAGGTTATAATGTAACATAAGAGTAAACAATCACTTTCCTTATTTAAAATGGCCATAGTAAACATGGTATTTATATAGAGATGTTGGATAAAAACTAATAAACACACAAACATGTTATATCAACTAAATGATTTACGGAAAATTGCTCGAAAACAATTGCTCTAAGAACTATTGCTCGAAAATACAATTGCTCGAAAGTACAATTGCTCGAAAGTACAATTGCTCGAATCAACAATTGCTCGAAATTAAGTAAGTTAAAATCATTTTTTATATTTAAGTGTTATATATTGTTAATGCATTTGTTTAAGTAACTGTTGCTTCTATGAATGGCTTATGAATTTCTTAAAAGCTTGTTTCTGTTACCCCCAATGTTATTTATTTTATCAAAAATCGAACATTTATTTTACTTACAAAAACTATAGTAGAGTTCGAACTTGAAAAACTCGTCTAGAAATGAAGTCCGTGGTACATTGAAAGGTAAGAAGCTATCGAGTACGTTATCGGATGCTATTTAGAGTGTAGTTCAACCCCCTAAATTGGTCTGGCGATATCGGTGTCCAACACCCCCCCGGGGGGCAAAAACTGAAAAAAACTGCAAATCTAGAATACTTTATTTGCTATCCGGCTATATTAAAATATATGCGATCTCTAAAGTATTAAGCGAGTTAGAGCTAATTTTCACTCAAGAATTATCATTAGATAAACGGAAGGATACTCACTAGATTAGCTTCTAACTCCCTTATTATGCGTATTTGTATTTTTTCAAAAATAGAAAGATGTTTATACCGTGATAACTTTTGGACGACACAAGATATCAAAAAAGTGTAAAAACTAATTGTTGTTAGTGCGAGATTTTACATTCCAATGGTTTTCGAAATTTTAAAATTGGTCGAAAAATAACGAAGATATGGCTAATTTATTTCGACAATGTAAAAATCACCGATAAGCAACTATCGTTCTATCTTTATTTTCACCGGCCTTCTGTCTCATTCTAACGCACTTCTCTTTACCATGCCCGTACATACTAACTATTAGCACAATATTAGCACACATAGATGTAGGTGGTTTAGCATTTTGTATAAAAACTTTATAAAATTCTTACTGTTTTTGTTAGGGTCATAAAAAAAATAAAGTGACACAATTGCGAACTGAAATATTTAGTTTATTTAAAAAATTAAGAATCTTAATTGTTTCGCAATATGTAAACCCTTATTGTAGTAGATTTCACCACCCCCACGACTCCAAGATTTCAAAGTTCACTTAGTCAATAATTACTTTTTTAAGACCATTTATGCAGTTCCACTTGTTTACTCTGTTCTTGAGGTAACCCCAATCAAAATAATCTAAGTGAGTAACGTCGGGAGTATTTGGTAGTCATTTTTCTGGTGTAATAAACGTAAATTTTGTTTCTTAAGGAAGCTTAGAGTTTTCTGGGCCCTATGTCTGAGACAAGAATCTTGACGAAATAGAAAATTGTTATCGGAATACAATTTTGGCACATCTTTAATAAATGGTTTTAATAGCCTTGGTAGTGTAGCGATCAGCGTGCTGGTCTTTGACCCAATCGGGCCGGGATCGAGTACCGATGCCGGCAGATCTGGTTAAGGTTTTCTGCAGTTTTCCTTAGCTGTAACACAAATGTGGGATTTGTGCTATACCATCTGCAAGTCAACTGCAGCCGCACGATGTCCGAGTCCGGAACATCGAAACGAGACTGTAAGACCATTTCCAGGACGTATGACGTAATGCGTTTTATTTCATACTGCAATTATTGGAATATTGGTTTAATTTAAAACAAAATTATATAAAATAAATTTGCGAATGCAAAATATGGACATCTATGAAGAACGAGTTTCCATGGTAACTGATTACGTACTAAAACATTGTCCACTTGATTGATTGTATTTGCGTCCGGTAAAATTTTTTACAATCACAAGTCCTGTAATAGTATATTACATGTTGAGTTGGTAAAGGATATCTTTACAAGCCAAGCGATAATTATTTGACCGAGACGGTACGTCGAGGTCAAACAATTATCGCGAGACGTGGAAACTTTACCAACGAAACATGTATACTATTTTATTCACAATAATTAGACTTAAGATAATCAAAATAAAAAGTAATTTTAAATTTTAAAATAATTTTTTTACAAACTGTCATAATTTCAATCATAGCCATCTATCGACCAAAAGAAATTTTAAGTAAGGTTTCATTCTTCGCCGCTAGATGGCGATGTATGCGCTCAGTATTTTAAAATTAGAAATGAATTAATTCCATTGTAATTATTAAATATAAAATACGGAAAAATAAAACTAATATTAAATAAAAAATATGTTTTTAGCGTTAAATAATAAAAACTCAAATTTAAATCGGATAAAACGTTTTGTTTTAAATTATTCAGAAAAACAGGCCAACTTGTTTTTAACTTATAACTTTACATGTCAGTTTTACAGACATGTAAAGGAAATTGTTAACCACTTTGGTGTTGCTATAGCAATAGCTTACTTTCCAAGGTTTTTACAACATATGAAATGTGCATATTGCAATATGATTGTGAATAATAGTATATTGAAACACGAGTTTTGTAAAACTCTTATTTCGACACGAGTCCAGTTTGCAGCACGACTGCCGTAGGCAGGAGTGCCTGTAAAGGACGAGTGCTCGGAAGTTCTACAAAACGAATTTTTCATGTTATTTTTCCTAATTTGCAAATAAAATAGCTTTTTAATACAAATAAAATCAATTTTGCTAATTTAGGGAATTTTGCAACGGTTGGTGACACTTTTATTTCAAAGCCTCCATTTAAAACAAAATTTTAAATTTGAATCAAGTAGACTCACTATAAATGTCATTTTTTGCAAGTTAAATTCGTTGAAGTGCAAAATTAGTTAGAAGATGAATTCAGAAATTTCTTGCACCCCACCAGAAATACGGCAAATTGTAGAAAATAGTATGCTAAATTTATTGCCCGTGAAATCTCATGGCAAACATAAAAAACAATTTCAACATTTTCAAAAATGGTGTGCCGAGAATGGGATAAATGGGATATCAGAAAATGTTCTGTTAGCATACTTCAATATGCAACGAGACAAATATAAACCATCTACGTTATGGAGCAGGTATTCAATGCTGCGAACATGCCTGAATGTCCATAAAAATGTGGATATTTCCACTTATAAAAAACTTCAAGCCCTATTAAAACGCTCTTCACAGGGATATGTCCCTAAAAAATCAAAAATTCTTGAGGAGAATGATATAAAAAGATTCATAGCGGAAGCCGATAATAGAAAATACCTGGCTATGAAGGTAGGTTTCAAATTTTGCTTTTCAAGTGTCACTATAGGTTTACATTGTAGGTTATCCTTATAATGGGGTACAACGGCGCCTGTAGGCGAGATGAACTTACAAATATGTCCCTGAATGATCTAGATTTTAAATCAGATTCCATTCTCGTAAATATACCTAAAACAAAAAACTATGTTCCTAGGATGTTTGCCATAACAGACAAAAACTGGATCAAATTGATTAAAAAGTATAACAGTCTCCGTCCTAAGACTGTTAAACATGACCGCTTCTTTTTAACCTACCGCAACGGTTTATGTATTAATAGTCCCATTGGTATTAATACCATGGGAAAGATTCCGAAAGAAATTGCTACCTTTCTTCAGCTCCCAGATCCTCACCTATTCACAGGCCATTGCTTTCGGAGATCGAGTGCTACGCATGTAGCAAACAGTGGCGGTGATCTTTTGACGATTAAACGCTTTGGAGGATGGAAAAGCTCAGCAGTTGCTGAGGGTTATGTTGATTCATCTTTAAGCAACAAAATTGAAGTTTCAAAAATGTTTGTCCAGGAAACAAACGTTGAACTCCCTGGCTGTTCCACGATCACTAATTCAAATGACTCTGAAACAGTATTACAGAGAACAGAGAGCACTCCAGCACAAAACGGCCAAGTCACTGTTGGGGGGAATAATACCCATGAAGAGAATGTTTCCTCAACTCACGGTATAATTATCAACTCCACTGATAGTTCTACTGTCAACATAAATGTTTATAATAATTGTACTTTTGCAAATAGTAATTAAAACTTAAATTCAATGATTCCAACGATTTCTCTGTTGTCTGGCTTGCAGCCATAACTTGTAACCACAAACTCATACTGACATCTGATATCCTGTACAATTTATGTCAGTATGTTACCAACCGAAAAAAAGTCCATAGATTTCGGGTTTGGGAATGGTTCATTTCCACACCCAAAATGGATGCGGAAATAGCTTTGTTAACACAGCAAATTAGGAAATAGTACATTACATACCGAGGCCGAAAGTACTCCATTCCTGTCGAGAGAACAATATAGTTTACCGAGAGGCGATAGCCTCGAGGTGAACTAGTTCTCGAGACACAGGAATGGTACTTTTGCCGAGGTTTGTATACTATTTTATTCGCAATCGTCCTTTAAATACCGAATTATCTAAAATTCTTGACAGATGCAAAATGTCATCGGTTGGGATTGGCATAACGTATGTCGCCACTTACATCATCAAATTCGATCGCATAATATTTCGAGGATTTTATTGAATAGGAGTATTTATAAATTAATAATAATACCTGGGTACTCGTTCTTTAGCAGCCAAGGTCCGCAACATTACCAAACATGATTTATACAGCCATTTATACACCGCATTTGGCGATGTAATTTTCTGCGCGCCACCTAGTAGCTGAATTTAAAGACACGTAGAGGTGCGAAAATAGGTCGTTTCGGACCATGAGAATGTCAAAGTTACAAACAATGATGCATTTTCGGACCTCTAAATGGTCAGGAATGGACTCATACCAATACGATTGCGAATAAAATTTTTTACAGGCATACTAGACCGTAAAATCGCATGTTCTGGACTAAAAAGTTTGACGTAAAACTGACAAATGTGACACAGTATGAAATAAAAACTATTACTCCTCGTTTACGAGCCTGAAAAATATTTCCACGGCTATAAAATTCCATATACATAGTAGTCAAAACACTAAAAATAATGAGAAAGATGTGGTTGAAAGAAACAACCAGAAGATTAATAAATTGCGATGTCATAACCCAAAATTTAATGTTATGTTATGTGTTTTTTGTCAAAAGCTAAAGAAAAGAAAACCTTTGAGCCAGGTATTGACAACAAATCTCAGTAATAAACTTTATGCAATAGCTTCCAATAACTACGACCTTTTTAAAAAAATCAACACATTAGATTTAATTGCAGCTGAAGTTAAATACCATAGTAGTTGTTTCGCTTTAGAATGGAAAAGATATAATAACAAAACTGAATGCATAAGATACTTCTGAAAACCAAAGGGATGGAAAATGTGACGAGGTTTGGGAAAAAATTATTGGTGAAATAAAACATGGCATTTCCAAAGGAAAAGTATACAATTCAGTTACAGTTTACGACCGATATGTCTTACTAGGTGGTAACTTGAATCCGCAGTATTTTTTGAGAAAACTGAAAATTTGTTTGAAAGATGACGTTGAATTTGTCAGATCTTGTAAAAATAATGAAGCTAGCTTAATGTATCCAAAACTACAAAACAATATTTATAACGAGGTGGAAATGCTTAAAGACTCAGACTTTGAATATCGACCTATGGTGCAAAATGATACGTTCTTAAGCGCACTTCACTTAGTAGCCTCAAAAATTAAAAAAGACTTTCGAGATGTGGAAGATACTGATATTTTAGCAGTTCCCAATGTAGATAACATGAAAAAATTTATTCCATCATCGTTATTGGATTTGCTAAATTTGCTTTTGTGTGATTATGCGGATGATTATAAAGAAATCAGAGTTTTAAGCATTACTCAGGACATTATTTTTTCCTATAATAAAAAAAAGCCTCCGAAGCAAGTAATGGTAGGATTAAGTGTTCATCAATCCACCAGGTCAAAAAACTTGTGGATATGTTACATCGTTGTGGACATAGCATTAGTTACGCAGACGTTCTAGCCATCAGAAATACAATAGCCCAAACACAAATAGATCATTATATCGCAAATAGTAGTGTTTTTGTACCACAAAATCTTAACAGGAATCGTTTTGTACAATTTGCAGCAGACAATATAGACGTATTAGAGGAAACTATCGACGGACGCAATACCTTTCACGCAACTCAGATGGTAGCTTTTCAGCAATGCCCAGAAAACGAATTATCTGTTGGTATTCCAATTCGAAAATTGACAAAGCGACTACTTGTGCCTCAAGACTTCCATTCTTTGTCAAACTCGCAGTATACTAAAACTAGAAGACCTTTACCACTTTGCGAACGAAACGAGAAATTAGTTCAGATATTTGCCGAAAAATCAAGATTAGTCAATACTGATACAAATAATTTGGTGTGGATTTTAAGTAGAGTTCAAAATTGTAGTTCACAAATTGTACCTCAATGGACTGGTTTCAACAAACTAACTGACAATTCCGACGATACTCTCACGTTTCGAGGATATCTCCCAATTATCCCACATGTTGCTTCCGAATACGATACATTGTGGACAGTCATGCTTAGGTGTCGAGATATCAGTTCACATCTGAATGTAAAATATACAGTGATTACGTTTGACCAAGCATTGTATTCTAAAGCAAAGGAACTGCAGTGGTTGCATCAGGATACATGTAAAGATTTTGTTCTAAGGTTAGGAGGATTTCACATTATGTTAAATTTCGTCAAAGTTATTGCTCAAAGATTAGAGTATAGCGGATTTTCAGATATTATTCTAGAATCCGGAGTGTACTCCAGTACAACTTGTGAGAGTATACTAAAAGGTAAACATTGGAACAGAACTGTAAGATGTCATAAATTAGTCTACGAATCTTTATGGAAAATCCTAATTGAAGAATACACAGATTGGTTTGATATCTCTCTTAATAAAGACAGTGCTGATTTTTATGAGTTGACGGAAATCATTTCAAAACTATCAAGAACTATTAAAGATAGAGATTTTAGTCAAATATTAGAAACCAATCTACAAGCAGTGCATAAAGTAAGACAGATGCAAACATTTTCCGATTTTCTCGATGGTATTCAAAATGAAACTGCACAATTTTGGATGTCTTATTTAGATATGGTTGATACACTTCTAAGCTTCATACATGCCGAAAGAGTAGGTGATTGGAATAAATACTTGAAGGCTTTTTACAACATGCTTCCCTGGTTCGCTGCATACGATCATCACAATTACACACGATGGGGCACTGTATATTTTCTGGATATGATTAATTTAGCTCCTGATGTGTTTCATGAATACTCAAATAACAAATGCTTTTCAGTTAAGATTACAACCAATAACTTTAATCGCATAGCCATTGATCAAGCATTAGAGCATGTTAACAGAGCGAGTAAGGTGGCTGGAGGAATTATAGGAATAACACAAAATGATGAACGTCGAGATGAATGGTGTTTAAGTTTTAACACTGTAGGGAAACTGCTTGAAGATTTCGATAATTCTATTAACACTGGTTCATATTTGTCGAAAAAAATCTTGAATTAGGAAAGAAGCGCTTAGAAAAGGACGAAACTGATGTCAGTTACTTGAAAGAACAGTTTTGTAGATTTTCAGTATTTTCAAGAGAAACTTCACATCTTGTTTGTATTACAACAAACGATGTAATCGACAATAATAATAAACAACAAATTTTAAGTGCCAAAGAAAATGGTTATGCAATTATTGACGAGATTATGTCGAAAGTAGGCAGTGAAGATTTTTATAAACCCTTGAAAAAATCAGCCATCAAGTTATTTCCTAAGAACGTTCCAAGTAAAGCCACGCCCCAAGTTAAATACAACTCTATGAAGAAAGGGCAGCAATGGATTCAAAGATTACTGGTATTATCAAAGCACAGAAATATATCCTTAGAACATATATATTCTCATGAATTGACAGATTATCCAATGTCTATAACTGTACATGGAGTATTATCTACACCTACAAATAAAAGCACGCTGGGAGCAATTCTGCAAGACCTTGGACAAATATACGCAGAGCACCGTCCTAATAGAGAAAAAGCTTGTTTTATAGTAGATGCTATGTCAATTGTTCACAGCATTGGAAAACCAAAAAATACAAAAACATTCGGAGAGTATGCGGCATTGTTTTATAACATAGTTAGCAAATATATCCTGACATACAAACGTGTAGATTTGGTTTTCGATTCTTACAAACAAAATTCTATAAAGAATTGTACAAGGCAGAAAAGATCAGGACAAAATAAGCCAATTCGAAAAATGGTTGACGGTGATGATGTACCCCTACCTGTTAAATGAGAGAATTTTATTCATTCGTTGGAAAATAAATTTGATTTGACTCACTATTTATCGACATACTTAATAACACGAGCTAGACGTGATGGCTTACATCTAGTAACATCTGGAGGTTTTCGTGAACCTTTACGCTTTGATGCAGCAAATGATCTATTACTTCAGTCGTCAAAATTTATATCTTCTAATCATGAAGAAGCAGACAGCAGAATGTTATTGCATATATTGTCAGCTAAAACAGAAGGCTACACAGAATATGTAATTTCCTGTAGAGACACTGATGTACTAGTTTTATTAGTACACTTTTGTGATAAATTGAGCGTTGGTTTATACATGCAGGCAGCAGTTAATAAGATGATAGATATAAAATCCATCAAATTACATAAAGATGTAAAAAGAAACTTGCTTCTCTTTCACGCTTTAACTGGTTGTGATGTAACTAGTCAATTCAGTGGCATAGGGAAGAAAAGCGCTTGGAAAACTTATGAAAACCATTACCATCTTCTTTCCTCGACATGTGCTGAACCATTTCCTTTTGATGAAAACAAGTTTCGTGATCTACACAAGTTTGTCATGTTGATGTATTCACATACTTCAGCTGAAGTATGCAAAACAATTGACTGTTTGAGAGCTACAATGTCCGCGAAGGTTACTATTGATAAATTACCCCCAACTTCAGATGCACTCAGACAACACTGCTTAAGATCAATTTACCAGATGATAATTTGGAGCAGTGCCTTAACTCCAATTATGACTATACCTAATCACAATAATTACGGATGGACAACAACTCAAGACGGCGATGTTTTTCCTGTATTTACAACAAAGCCAACACTACCGGTCGTTTCTGCGGAAATGTCATTTTGTGCATGTAAGACTGGTAAGCTTCATTTCCTTACATGGTTAACCGATTCTTCTATTACCTATTCCTATTTTTATTCTTTTGTTTAGGTTGTGGTACCCTTCGGTGTCAATGTAGGAAACACTCATTGCCTTGTCTGACAACATGCGGCACGACAACATATGGATTTACTTTAATTATTTATTAAATATCAATAAACAGGTATATTATGCATCAAGGCTTTTATGAATAGGTAAATAGTACATGTTATTAAATCATTATAATTCTCTTTGTTAAAGCAAATAAGAATTTTATCACAAAATGTTTTGTTTGAGAATCTCATTCAATCATGCGGTGAGAGTTGTGTGTGCATCAGAGTGGGTTGGAAGACGAGATAGAATGATCGTTCTATCGACAGCGATCGCTTTTCATCGGTGTTTTTTACATTGTCGAAATGAATTGGCCATATCTTCGTTATTTTTCGACCAATTTCAAAATTTCAAAAACCATTGGAATGTAAAATCTCGCACTAACAACAATTATTTTTTAAACTTTTTTGATATCTTGTGTCGTCCAAAAGTTATCACGGTATAAACATTTTTCTATTTTTGAAAAAATACAAATACGCATAATAAGGGAGTTAGAAGCTAATCTAGTGAGTATCCTTCCGTTTATCTAATGATAATTCTTGAGTGAAAATTAGCTCTAACTCGCTTAATACTTTAGAGATCGTATTTATTTTAGTATAGCCGGAAAGCAAATTGAAATTAAAATTGAATTACTAACACGTAATAGAACAAATAAGCGATTACGAAATCCTACATAATAAAAATTTTTATGCTGATTTATTATTAAAAGAGTTCAACAATAAAGAATCTAGGTCAACGCCTTATCAACAGGTGTGAACTACAGCGTCTTTTGTTACTCTCAACTATTAAAAAAAGTCAAAGCGTGCGTTAGGATTGTACTTTTTAGCATTTCGTTTGTCATTGTGTCTTTAATTTAATATGAATGAAAATAAATTTTATTATTATTAATTATTATAGTTTAAATTGATTTCATCTCCCCTATTTTGTACGTATGTGATTTCGGTGACCTAGATTCTCCCTTTGTTTGTTGAACAGGTATTCAAATTGTATACAGCTATGCATTTGTTCGTAATTATTTCTAAATAAAATGAAATGACTAATGCGCGCAAGAATATGGTTAATGGCTTGAAAGAATAATGTAACTTTAGTTGGTAATTAACGACGTAACAGGAAACAACTCTTCTAACTTAGTTTAATAAATGTTTTAAATATCTAAATTGATTATCGTTTTATTTATTAGATTCTATAAGTAAAACAACTTCAATCAAATGGTTCACTACGCATAATTCTACTTCATATTTTACTATACTATTATATAACAAGAGATTTTGTTTACATATTTGTTCGAGACATTTTATTGAATGCGGCTCTGCATTTTATTTACCGGCGATGCCGGCCGATAAACGTCGGTCCACTACTTCGTTTATGGGCGTGATATTCGAAGGTGGATTAATAAAATGAATGGTGTAGCATGCAAGTGATCTACTGAGTAACGTACGTAGAATCGCACTATAGATAAGATCATGTTACATGAGAATTGCTTAAGATAATAAAACTCACGATATCAAATTACAGCTTTCTGATAAGTCGACGTTATCTCTATGAGAACTTCTGTAGCATTACTTCTCTCATGACCATGAGAAATGTGTAGACAGATAAGGTATAAATACCTCTGTTTTAATATTAAGTCTTTAGTCTTTATTAAATATTCATTCAACACACAAGTCTTTATTAAGTATTCAACAAGTGTTTATCCTGAGTGAGTATTAAAACTAGATGTGGATTTTAAAATTGTCTTGCTAGTAAAAACATAAAGGCTCATTCGAGTTTTAATTAATTATTTTGCTTAATGTCATTTAAATGTGAATTATAAAATTGTGCTGTTAAGTGTGTTAATTCAAATTTAATTATTTAAACTCGTCTTAAACTTCGTTAAATAATTACAGACAAAGTAATATTAATACATTTGTATCATTAATGTTAACAAGAGAGTTTTCTCCTAATTAAAATTAATAAAATATATTCTACGACTGCAAACGAAATATATAAATGTGTTTTATTATATTCAATAAATAAAGTTTTAAAAAAAGCCTCGGTCACAGAATATAATCAAAACTACTGATTGTTATGTATACTGTGGCTGCGCACACCTTCGTAACAGTTCCATAATTCATGTCCATATCGTGGTGGTCGACGTTGCTGACGACGATCTAGACGACCTATTCACATATCTTCGAAGTAATCTAGAACGGGTTGTGCATCAGCAGGGGGACTGGGACAAAACATAGTGAAGCAAGCATCCGCATTTGAAGATCAAAGCCCGCATCTGTTTCATATCTGAAAAATTTTAATTTATGAAAAAATTAATTATACAAATATTTTATATTATTTAAGAATTTTTAAATGTTACCTTTGCTGCAATCCGTTAGCTTGAATGCTTCGATAAATGCATTGCGCAAAATGGAACAGGCATCCTATGTGGGTCGTATAGCAGGGAATTCAGTTTGAAAAGCATCAATTGCTGCTGTTTCAAAATCGGTAAGGATGGTGCGTGGTCTCAACATGGGTTGGAGCTGTTTTATTTGTGTAAAAGGTCGTGCATAAGTTCGTTCCGTTTTATTTGGCAGCAGAGCAAAAATTGCTGGAATGGTGTTACTGTGGACCAATTCATGTATTGTGTATAATTGTTCAAAAAGAGGTGGAACAGTTTTAAATGTCCCATCCGCGTACCAATGATCTGATTGAGCTAGGAGCTACAAATTTCGGTGGGTGGAAAAATTAGTATACGGTCATCGGTAGGTCCAGAATCAAACAACAGAAATTCCTGGCCCGCCTCCGTGATTGTGTATCCTTCGGGGAAAACAATATCCCGATGATAGATGGGATTCGGAGGAGCAGCATTTCCTATGAACATACAAATAATTAATACAGGGTGTTACAGAAAAAATAAAAATATGTGCTTACTGCGTTGTCGCTGGTTTCGAATCGTCCTCTTTAAGCTGTCGATGCAGGGTAACCTGCCTGCTGCGGCTTGAGACAACCCAACCGTAGCAGCAGCGATAATCACTTGTGGAGCATCTTGTGTCCCTGCGGGGGCTTCCCGGACTCTTTCGACAAATTCGACTGCTTTAACTAACTAGCGTCTAGCCCCCGAGTTATCACTAAACTAATCCTGAACTTAACGCATGCGTTTTGTGCAGCGTCTTGACTTCAATTCGATAGGATATGTGCAAATTAATATTAAATATATTATTAATTACAGTTCTGATTAGAAGTAGATAAATACATAATTAACTTTTTTTAGCTAATGATTGATTACAGATTGTATAAGTTAAAAAAAATCGACCAAATCCAAATTAACGTTTTTTCAAGGAAAGTCAAATTTCTAAACCACAGGTGTAAATATCGGAAACATTGCCCTGCAATTAGTACTTAATAGACATGATGCCTAATAATAGTAAAGGGGATTTTCCCACTGCAAAAACTTGCAGGGATAAAAATATTTTCGACGAACAAAAAGTTCGTCTCTGAATTCGTGAAGTCTGTCTGTCTGTCTGTCGCCTTTTTCCATGTTGACTTTTTGGAATCTTATAGCACATCGAATTCTAAGAAACTTTTGGTTGAAACATTTTTTTGTATCTCTTCGGGAAAGTGGTCAAAATGACCACCGAAGATTTCGGTAAATTTTTTAAAAATGAAAAATTTTGTATTTTTTAAAAATTTACGAAAAAATAAACATATTTTAGCAACAAAAAAAAATTCGAAAGATTTTAGGGCTTTTCAAGGTTTTATGGTTTTCAAGGTAAAGTTGTAACTTTACTTTGAGAACCCGCTAATTTTAATTTATACAGTCTATATACAATCATTACTTTAAAAAAAGGTAAGTTTGTACCTACTCCTAAACAAAAGTATATAATTATTAATATATTTAATATTTATTTACACATGTTTTATCGGATTGAAGAGTCACAACACGCTTTTTATTAAAACCAAAAGATAATGACTTTCTTTGAAAAAACGTTAATTTGGATTTGGTCGTTTGTGTTTTTTAACTTATATAATCTATATGCAATCATTAACTAAAAAAAGTTAATTATGTATTTATCTACTTCTAATCAGAACTGTAATTAATAATATATTTAATATTAATTTGCACATATCCTATCATGAAGTCAAGACTGCTGCACAAAACGCATGCGTTAAGTTCAGGATTAGTTTAGTGATAACTCGGGGGCTAGACCGTTGTCTTTAACTGCTGCTGCATCTGCCGCATGACTGTGCTCACCAGATCGAAACGTGATGCTCTGGTTTTCTTCTGTTTGTAATCTGCCTTTACATTTTAAAGCTCGAGATTTTTCACACTTCCAGTACATTTTATCATCTACCTACCACTACCTGGTCACGTTCCAGTAATTTTTGCTTTCCTTTTTCGCTTGTAACGAATTCTAACGGCATTTTTAAGCACACACCGTAAACCATGATTCGCAGTCTGTAGTGAGTCAATCAAAATCTCGCGCCGCGCAAAATTTATTCGCCCGCAGCTAAAGTCATGTGATGCAACCATTGACCTGAAGAGCAGCTGCTATTTCTTTCACCCAGTTTCATTTTACGTATTGTGACATTATTGTGAAGAATAAGTGATTAAAACTATAGATTCGTATAGATTCATTCTTCAACAAGAACTTTTATTAAATTAAATTAACATAGTGCAGTGGTATAGTACTTTAATAAAATAAAACCACAATACAACAGCTTACCACCACAACATATTTTTAAATAACAGATTTTTGCCCCGTCACTAGCTCCAACTTTAGTTTCAGTAAAGCACTCGACAAATATCTCTGAAATTTAGAATACAATAACCTTACCTTACCAATTTCTACTATCAATGGGTCCACCTTTAATCGTAACACCTGAGCTGGGAAAATTGCAACAAACTGAAAATCACAAATTATTTCCACACAAGGAAGAAAAATGAACAATAAATAAAAATTAACAATATATAGGAAGAAACACAAATTTTTATTTCTTTAAACACAAATAACAAATAAACAATTGACAAAAATTACTAATCAGCCTTTTAATATTTTTTTATAGGTTATGTTAATGTTTGGGATTTCTACTTCAATTTTTGTACCTTATAACTAAATTACCCATAACAATAATTTAAATAAAAATTAATGTAGTAGGATTTTCTCAATTCTTTTTTTTAATATATATTAAAATAATTTAAATTGTCTCAATCGTTAAATCTTGTTATATTTTTTTATAATCTTAATAAAAATTGTCCGAAATGATCTTTTTATTTTATTTTACCTTATTTTACGTTATTGGCCAGTATAAATTTAAATACACTTACAATTCTCGGTCGCACACTAGGCACTTCTTCAGATTTGAAAATACTGCTATGGTAAGCACAACCAAACTCTTGACTGTTAGTGAGATTTTTTTAAAATGCAAATCTGCAGAAAATTAAATTCTTCAAATATATTTCAAACTAAAAAGTTCCATAAGTGTTGTTCTCATATAGAAACAACAATAAAATAACAATCAAGTATTCCTTGGACCAAAATCTGACATTTCAAATTATTTTTAAATAAAATATTATTTTCATTAAATTTTAGATTTGAACACATAAAAAGAATCCCCAACACTTCCTTAAACTAATAATATAACATTTTTATTTCAAAAACCCAACAATAACAATCTTAAGTCGAACAAACAAATATTCACGCTTGACAAAAATTGTAATAAATTCCATTTAAATCTGTCCAACCACCAATTTAACCCATTAATCTTTACATAATCTGATTATCTAACTTTTCCCAACCGTTTGACATCAATAATAAACACTTACAATACAAAATTAACTAAAAAAAAATTTATTCTCGGCACAGGTGTATGGACATATTTAAATTGAATTGGCTGATGAAACAACTATAGAACTACAATAAACTTTATACAACTCCCACAGCCAAGATGTTATCCAACGAAATTCCACAATAACATCATGAATCTAAATTAATTAGATTATAACGGTGGCTCGACAAACCAACACCATGTATCGTAGAAGAAAAAAATTACCCTATTGAAAATTAAGCAAGGTAAGTTTCTTTTATATATATTAATTAACTCATAATAGCCCGTTTTAATTTATTCTAGGTGCCAATTACCAAGTTTGAGCTATTGACGGTAGATTAAGAAAAACAATCCAACGTACCAACCGTTGTATTATAATTTACAATTATTAAATCATATACACACTTAAATAGTATCCTTTTGTTGAAATATAAAACTTTTTATGCATGTTAACATAATGTTATAAAATTATTCTTCTAAAGAAACCCATTTTGAAAATTATTTACAAAAATTGAGGTTATGTAATGAATAGATCGGATCGTTAAATAATCTTGCATGAAATGTAACTTTAACAAGAAATTATCGCAAAAAGGATGTATTTAACTTAATTCCTGTATATAGCTAGCTTCAACCCTACTTCTGATACTATTAAATAAACCTTTTAACAAAGATTCAATTACGAACGCCTGAAAGATAGGCAACCCAAATTACCTATTTAACATTTCTACCTGCAAATATCACAACAATAGGTATACTAAATTTCTTGAATCTGAATTTTGGCATTATCATTTATCAATATAATAATAAGTATTTTTAACAGCCAACTATTACAATAACTACATCCTAAATACTTACAGTATATTCTATTATTTACAAATAAACGCATCGCCTGGTTGTACATTTTAAAAATACATTTTTACTAGAAAGGGAACAATCGAAGGGCTGGTCTGATTATGTTATTTTTAGTTAAATCTTACGGTCCCTTATTGTTCATTATTATAAAGCAACAAACTGTAAACATGCATGAAAATAAAAAAAATTAAATACTATTTAAAAAATGATTACCATTCGTTTTGAACGAAAAATGAAAAATTAAGCTATAGTATTTTTGGTAAAAGATCGTCTTTCATATTCTGAATTAATCTTTTTTTTTGTTATACATAATTCTATTGTTTTTAATAATTACAATTCTAATAAAAATCAAATACATTACCAATGTATAACACTTTAATATAAAAAATGATTTTAACTTACTTAATTTCGAGCAATTGTTGATTCGAGTAATTGTACTTTCGAGCAATTGTATTTTCGAGCAATTTTCCGCATACGCAACTAAATAATACTTCTTTATTCAAAAAGATTATTTTAATAATAATAATAATTGCTACAACCCATAACCTGTAAACCAGGCCGCAGAATCTATTAAGCTTATGCGGGAGGGAGGGGGCGATTATTATTATGTAGGCTCAACATGAGGCTGCAGCCGACTTACAGATGGAACAACGCAAATCCCACATTTGTGTCATGGCTGAGGAAAAACTACAGAAACCCTTAACCAGATCTGCCAGTACCAGGAGTCGAACCTGGCACGCTTGGGTGAAAGTTCAGCACGCTAAAGAATACACTGCCAAGGCTTTGTACATGCAGTTCTACCATAAGAGATTGAATAACCTGGAAATATAATATGTCTAGAACAGGTGCCCACTCTTGGCACTTAGTACTTATAAGTTTTTAAACAACATACTCGTAAATTAAGCTAAAGCTTAAAGACAGATTGTCATATAATACAGACTTAATGAATGCATTTTTTAATAACTTGTCCAGAACCATTGAAAGTTGTTCAGAAGTCCAGATGGAATATCATTGGAAGCTGATCGTGACTTCTGGTAATTTGTTTGACAATATTACGGCAACAGTTATTGCTATTGTTCACCAAAAATGATGACGAAACTTGAATGACTATTTTTTTTGTTCATAAACAGTGCAATTAATATCCCAGTGGTATGATTGCAATCAATATCTATTACCCAATTCAGGCTTACCTTGGAAAGTAATGCAATTAAAATATTTATTGTTTTTTGAAGTGCTTTCTTTAAATCATGCTTATCTGCACAGCGTGGACAAGCTCTATTGAGCTGCAATTCTGAGATGAGTGATTAAGGCTACTACAACGCTAGCAATGTAATAAATCAATACCGTTAAATACAGAACAACGATCTAAACCTATAATTATAGTATTTTACATTATTAGCCAGGTAAACCTGGTTTTACTGGCGATAGAAGGAAATGACTGGTGAGCCGCTCACCTTCTTGAGCCAGTAAAAACAGTTACCTTGCGTATAATGTACAATATTTTATTTGTTATTCATTCATAAACAACACACATCATTTATTGTATTTAAAAACGGACTTTTTGTAACATAATTCGCAAAAATTCAAAAATCTAAAATCATATAATTTTACCTATTTATTATCTGATACAAAAATAAATTGTCTGTCTAACGGTTTCCGTATGAATTCTTTTCAGTGGTTAGGTTTTTTTGCTATGCACATTCAAACTGAGGGGTCAAATCTTTTGCAAAAGATTCCATACTTCTAATTTTAGTATTTAGCTGTAACAAATTAAGTCTTGTATACATTTTTGTGCCCAAATACTTTCAGGTTAGTACCAAATAAAAATATAGTCAATTTTGCATTTTGGTAGTTTTAAAAGATACAAGTACTGTTACTTATATTAAAGTGAGGAGTTCTTTAAAATGATAAATAGGCATAAGAAATGAATAATAAATACAAATCTAAGAGAAAGGGATGATTTTATAAACAATTTAACATTTAAAATTACAAACATTTAAATTGTAAAAAAATACTTTGAAAAAAATTGAACAATGTTTATATTGTTAGGTCGCTGTTATATAAGAATGTATTACTTTCTGGTTATTAGATAACGTTATTTTATAGTTCCGTTCTTTATTTACTTAAAGTTTGGTATATTTTGATATACTTTTTTCTAAAATATAAAAGTACAGTCTCTAATCTGTGATTTAATTTCAAACTTAATTAATTAAGAGATAATTATCAAGAGATTTGTTTTGTAAAAGTTTAAAAGCGTTTGATTTAGCGACGAACTTTATGAATATTGGAAAAGGTTACTCTGTTAGCTGCAAAGATTTTTCTGAATTTTTTGTCGGTTAGGTATATGTCTTTGAATTCTCATTATTTTTATCCAAAATGTATAACAATTTATACTAATAGTTAACATAAAAAGATTACTTCTACAAACTAAGTACGGTATTTCTTACTGTACTGAACTTATTTTGTATTCAAAAGTTCGTTTTCTATTAGTAAATTATAGTAAGTTAGAATTCATTTGGATGAATAAGAAATAAATATTAAACAATATTGCAATTGTGTTTTATTACTTATGATGTTAGATGTTTTATTAAAAAATGTTGTGTATCATCAAAATTATTAAATATAAATGTGTATAAGCTATTATATTCCATTTGAAGAGAGCGTAACAGAAACACAACGGCTTCGATGAACGTCTAACAACTACTGCTTTATTTCATCTGTGCTCGGTATTACAGAATTCAAAGTATACAGCAATGTTAGATAGGCAACACATATTACAAATATACATTATAATATTAACGTATGTATATTACATAAGCAACTTGCTTCAACTGCTAGAAAGCTTCCGTGAGACAACTTCCCATATAATAATTTTGATACATAACCTACTCTTTGACATAACAGCAGGTTTCGCGGTACCTACGCCCTTTTCACGCGTCAGTAATTATTTAACGAATAAGACGAGTTTAAATAATTAGATTTGAATTAACACACTTAACAGAACAATTTTAGAATTCACATTTAAACGACATTAAGCAAAACAATTAATTAAAAACTCGAATGAGCCTTTATGTTTTACTAGCAGGACAATTTTAAAATCCACACCTAGTTTAATACTCACTCTGGATAAACACTTGTTGAAGAGACTTGTGAGTTGACTAAAGATTAATAAAGACTTAAGATTAAAACAGAGGTATTTATACCTTATCTGCTTACACATTTCTCATGGTCATGAGAGAGTTGGTGCTAGAGCAGTTCTCATTAAGATAAGATAAGACTTTTCTTTAAAATGTAATTTGATATCGTGTGTTTCCAATCTTAAGCAATTCTCATATAACATGATCTTATCTATAGTGTGATTATACGTACGTTACTCGCGAGAGGGCGATAAGATGGCTCAATACACCAATCACCTTTGGGTAAACTAGGTCACACATGTCTCTTCTGCACATAACTCGACTTAAACTAAATTTTAAATCGTGAATTTACAATTTATAAAGTAATTTATTATATATTAGCTTTATAAATTTTATTTAAAATTTTGTTATTAATAAACAATTTTGCGATCTTATCGCTTGGGCTACAAATATTAATTTTCGTTTGTATTACGTTTGTGATATACGTTGTAACAAAATGTTTTCTGACCACTATATGAACAATCAAATAAAAAAACCGAAACAAAATAATACTTAGTTTACTCTAGTGTCTCGGCTTAGCTTATTGAAAGACACAGCTCGCGCGCTCTCTCTCTCTCTCTCTCTTTAAATTAGGGCAGGCCGTAGGTGGGTTGAGGTATCATCAGACTTATAGAACTATGAAGATGGGCGGTAGCGTGATTGATTTAATCAAATAAAAGGTTAGCATTAATCCTCCACAATAACAGAGTTCTAGATCTTCTGAGTGAATCAGTCTCAATCACGCAAGGACCGACTTCCTAAACTCGGTTACCGATAAATATGACACACAGCAAAAAAACTAGTATACAATAAATAATAGCAGTAATCTCGTTTATTCATTATTGACACAAAACCATAATAAGTTTATATCGTTAATTAAATTTTATACTGGAACTGAAAGGCCTTCATATGTTTACTAATTTACGAGAATGAAACACAAACAATATATACAAAGCTAAAATTATACATATTTATTTTTTTACATAATCTCCCTTCACTTCAATACATTTACTCCAAAAATGTTGAAACCTTTGGATCATTTGAAATTCCTCAAAATAGCTATTTACTCCGTTAATTAGTTCTTCATTGGTTGAAAATTTCTGTCCACCAAGGAAAGTTTTTAATTGTCGATTGAACCACCTTGCCGACACTTTATTCATGCCCAATTCAACATTCACAATGTAAGCTACCAGTTCCATTGAAATGCCCAATGCTTCTGCTATTTCATGCAATTCTAGTCTGCCCACTGTGGGGCGAAAGATAGGGAAGCGCGCAAGCCCTATAATCTAGTAAAATAAACAACTTTTACCCATTTTTGTTGTTCATATGTACTTTTTAAGTTTTAGGAATTGATATAGCAATGTTAGAGCATTATTCATTAAGTGTAATTTATAGTTTATGGCGTTATATTTAAAATTAATTAGGGGAAGTTTATCTATTTTCTTCATTACTTGCAGCTTCTTAGAAAAAGTAAGAGGATTTATGTTATTCTAGAAAAGGTATTCTATAATAACTCGATTGTAATCTTTTTAGAACTACGGAAGATGTTTTAAAATTAATCACTTCAGCATGAATTTTATACTACAGTGAGGGATTTAAATATTTAAGAAAGCATTTGGAAAATATTTTTAAGTCGATATTTATAAAGCAATTACTATCCCTTAAGAAATAACTTACGACTTTTTAGAATAATTGCCAATATTTCATTCATAAATATTCTCCATTTTAATAAAAGGTTTCAATCATGCTGTTTGTTATGATGCTTTCAGCTTTGTTAAATTTTTATTATTGTTATTAGAAATAACTGCGTATAATCATGGTAAAACTTTAAAAAAGCTACTCCTTAAGGGATGATGTTTAGTTGTTCATGTTTTTAACACTTGAGATGTAAGGTGCATGTTTCAATATCTTCAAAAAAATGAAAAACACAATAAAACAAAAGCTCTTACAATTTAGGATTTTTTAAGATAAAAACTACAACCCATTTTCATGTTTTTTTAAGTTGTTTAGCTACAAATACCATGTCCCTTTCATTTTTAATTTTGGTTTCAATAAGTTCCATACAACAAAAATAATTTAATTTTAAATCTCAGCCTGGAAATGTCTAGAAATTGTTAGTTCAAAGTAATGACAACTTTATAAGCATCAAAACTTTTATCAATAACAAAGATTTTTAAATTTTGCAACCAGTTCCAGGTGCCCTAAACATTTTATAATCAAACGACAATGTTTTTTATTCTTTACACAAGTTGGATTTTTACTTCAATAAGCGGTTTTTGTTAAGGCTCGCCCCACAGTGCGGCAGTCCTCTAAAACCATGTCATGCACTTTATCGATAATTTCTATAGTAGTTGCTGTTTTTGGGCATCCAGACCGTGGTTCATCAACAATGCTTTCACGACATCCTTTAAATTCATTTACCCAGTTGCATACAATGGGGCAGACTGTTGTAATTACCATATCTTGATCAATTTCTTTTGGTGAAGAAACTTTTACAAAGGTCTTTTATTACTGCTCGAATCTCTAAATAAAAATTTCACTACACAAATCTCTCTTTAAAATGATGTTAAACCATACACATTAATCAAAACTAATTCAAACTTAACATATTATAATATTTTGAAAGTTGATATTTCAAAAAAACAATTAAGATTTTACTTAAAAATGCCATCTTTGGATTTTCTAGACTTATCTGTATACACTCGTACCTACATATATCATATATTGTATAAACATTAATAATTCCAATAATATGGGATAAATCATATCTTAATATAAATAAATATTAATAAACACAGACAACAAACGTGTAACAATACTAACAGTAAATAGGTGGACGTTCTAGTTCCGAATTGCCGGTGTTTGGATTATAGTTAAGCTGGTCACCTACACAAAAGCCCTGAACTGGAGCACTAAAATGTATCAAGTTTAAAAATGTTAAAGTTTCATTTTTCTGAATTTGTCATAAATGACGACAGGTTATGCATTTCTTTACCAATTTCCACTGCACCAAAAATGAGAGGTTTTGTCGTTGACACTATGTGAAGGGACTTTATAAATTTAATGTGCTGTTCAATTCAAATACCAATCAAAAGCATGTGAATATGAAAATGAAAACTGGAAGAAATTTGATAATGACCTAAGATTCTATTCATGCGAAGAAAAGAGCACCATAGTCGGTTTGGAAGGTGGTCACTTTTTAGGGTACAATAACTAAACTGCAAATTATGACACGAGTAACCATGCTAGATGTCTGGGGATAATATCAGTGAAAAGAGCGGACTTTCTAATATATGACCCCTATAATAGGTCCCTTTTTTCGTCCGCGGTCACATATTACATCTCTAGGGCTACGATGGCTATAAGGATATGAAATAATTAATAATATGGATTAATTAATAGTTGAAGGAATAAATGAAAATTAATAAAACTAAAATTAAATATATAACTATTTTATTAATCGGTTTCTTTACTTCGTTTGTTTCTTTATAAGAGAAACTACACCCGGACAATAACTAATGACTAATTACTTAATGAATAACGGGATTTGGTAGTGCAAACAACCCTAAATTCAAATATTATATACTATGTAACTGCCCAAGTACCCACACAACTGAAAGAAGTAGAAATATTTGTATTTATTACAGAGATGCGCCAAACCATTTGTTATATAACTTGTAATTTATGTTCATTTTGTTATTTTGCTAAAAAGATTGTTATACAGTAAGCGCCGCTTCTTAAAATCACGTTCGTACACGGCATTTTTGAGTCAATTAAGCTGCCTTTGTATAAAATATATATTTATGTGATTAAAAGGAATTTATGAATCATAATAGTTAGTAGGTTATGTAGTATGTATTTTTGTTCGAACTCAAATTTTCCAAATTTAAGCAGATTCTTCGAAACAAGATTCTTCCGGAAATTAATAAAAGGGAAAAGATCCGTTATAATCCTATTCATTCAAAGCGGCACGTTCAATAAGTATTGTAGATAAATGTAAAATCTCAACCCTAAGATGGCAGGGCAGGTAGTAAAGAAACTGTTAGTAAATACAAAAGAAGTTTTGTATGTTATTAATTTTTTTGTTTAATGATGTAAATCCGGCGAATATTTTAGTGAATTTAGTGATTCCAATAAACGGAAAATTTTATAAATAATTAACAATAATATAATCACAAAATAAAATATTTATTCAATTTGTGCAGAAAAAGGAGATTAGTTAAAAAAAAAGAAAAGCCCAGAGAAGACAATTTCTAAATTTAAACATGACTATTTTTAAAAAAATAGTATCGACATCTGTTGAAGGGTAGAAATATTATGCTTTGAAAAGTAAATCTTTTTGTTGAAAAGTAAATAAAATTTTCATTACTAACCAAAATTTAGTACTCATGATTATAAATTTGTTGTAGGGGGCTTTCATTTCTGCCCTTAATGCATGTACGATGTTAAACCTTGCACAAAAGCAAATTAATTCAGTTGAATCTAATTATCATGTAAATGAATTACTAGTAGCAAATGCCGATATTTTTAGAGGAATTGGAAAAGTTAAAAAACCCTATCACATTCAGATTGATACAAATGTTAAACCAACAATTCATCCAGTTCGAAAAATACCGTTTGCCCTAGAAAACCAATTTAAAAAATGCTTAAAAGAATTAGAAAAATCTGACATAATTAAGAAATTTGGTCAATGCTCTAGTTTTGGTCAGGAAGCCCGATGGCTCGCTTCGTATTTGCCTTGATCTGCGAGATCTCAATCGAGCAATAAAAAATTTATTTTATTGCTAACAATTAACATTTTAAAATTCCAGTCATCGAGGAAATAATATCCAAGTGAAACGGCGCAAAATATTTTTCAATACTAGATGCCACCAATGGGTTTGGAACATCCCGTTGGACGAAGAGAGTAGTAACCTCTGCACGTTCGGAACTCCTCATGGGAGATACAAATTTCTCAGAATGCCCTACGGTATTTCTTCAACCAGTGAAGTCTTTCAAAAAAGAACGAAAGAAATTTTTAATGTAGATGGCATAGAAATTTACAAAGATGATATTGTAACAAATAGTAAACCCACATATGATGTCATCAAACATTCTAGATGTATAAGTCATCAACTGTATGACTCATCAATCAACACGTGCAAGTATGACTCATTGACACGCCTCATTGACGTCACTTATCGACAGCTGCGTGTATGACTCATCAACACGTCATCGAATATTCTAGATGTATGAGTCATCGTATGAAAGATATAAATTGAGTTAGCGGGTAGGAGGCAGTTAATGTTTTACCGGCGTCGTGTTGAAATGTACTCTGAATAATTAGTTAATACATAAATAGTTTTTATATAAATAAGTCCTCAAATAAATTTGTAAATATTTAGCATTTTTAATAGTTTTGTTAAATAGTTTATAGTTATAGTGTTTTTAATTAAGTGCATTGTAAATAATCTTTTCTTTATTAATAGACGATTTTAAACAGCATTAAAAAGAACGTTACAGTGGTGACAGGTGTGGAGTTTTAAAATAAATAAAATCGCGTGATAATTAAATAAAGTGCTGTGAGAATAAATTTTTAGCGTTAAAAATAATTTCAACATATAATTAAAATGGTGATGAAATTGTTAAAAGATCTCTTAGTGATAGATTTAAAACGGGAATTGGACGAGAGAGACTTAGATAGTAATGGAAAGAAAGAAGTTTTGATAAATCGGCTAAGAGAATGGCTTTTAGAACAGAAGGAAGATCCTGAAAATTACCGCTTCGGAATACCTGGACCCGCAATTGATACTAATTTGTTGTTAAGTAAAATGGAAGAAAGTTCTAGAAAAGCCGAAGAGAATGCTAGAAAGCTAATGGAAAATACTAAAGTGCTGGAACAAAAAGTTTTTGAAAATTCTAAAAGGCTTAAAAAAGAATTACTTGAAAATACTAAAGCACTGGAAGAAAAAGTACTGGAAAAACACGAAGAGAATTCTAGAAGGTTTGCAGAATTACTAGAAAAGGCCGAAGAAAATGTTAGAATGCTTAAGGAAGAAATTCTGTAGAATTCCAGGAAATCCGAAGACAGTTCTAGACAGCAGTCCTTAAGGCTGGCACGACCAAAAACGACTGATAATGCGCTTGCCCATGCTCTAGAATTTGAAGCCGCAAAGCAAGCGTCCCGAGGCCACGGGTGAGTTCGAACCGTTGCCGGAGAAGAATAAGGTTCGAAAGATCGCCTAGAGGAGTTACTAATGAGAGTTCTTCAGAAGGAAGACAGTCGTAAGAGGAATCCTCAAGAAATTCGAGGACCCCGTTGCTTGAACTGCGGCGAACAAGGACATGTAGAACGCCGTTGTCCCAAAATAAGAAAAGTACAACCGTCGGAAAAGTTAAAGGGGGTTGGCAAGAGAGGGCGAACGTTGACTGTTAGTAAAGATGCCCCACAGATCACCGTCCATGCCGTAACATCAAGGAATAGTACCAGCAGTTTGTTCATAGATGGGAAAATTGCGAATCGAATTGTTCCACTACTCATTGATACGGGGGCGACAAAGTCCATCATACGGCCTAACGTTCTACGAACAAGTATGAAGCTGTTACAGACAACTACTCAACTCCGTACAGCCACGGGCGAAGTAATACCAACACGCGGAGTGGTGAAGATGAAGATTGGCATTCGAAGTCAAGAACGTGATCATGAGGTGCTGGTAGCCGACATCACTGACGACTTCATCTTGGGAATGGACCTCCTGAGAAAATTTGGTTTTACATTGGACTTGAAGGAGCGTGTTTTGAAGGTTGGTAACGAAGAACTTTCGTTGCACCCACGAGAAGATCCTGTCGTGAGGGTTTTGCTGACAGAAGATGTGATATTGCCGGGCCAAAGCGAGATGGTTGTCGAGGCAGGTTTGGATGGAGATCTTCGGGTAGGATTATGAACGTTAATGTGGATCCGGTGACATTGAAGAAGAGTACCCTTGTGGGACAGTGTGTGCCAGTATTCCGAGTAGCCAGGTGTATGGCTGATGTTCTAAAACCAGTGCCCAAAGACCATGTTGAAAAATTAGTGGGTATGGTTGTTAGTTTGTGCGAAGACCTTAATGGAACGGAAGTGAAAAAGGGTTTGGTTCACCGATACCAATATATCTTCGCTCTTAACGATAGCCAGGGACGAACAGATACAGTAAAACATAAAATCAATACAGGCAACTCTATGCCTGTCCGTCAGCAGCCGATGCGTCTACCTCTAGCAAGGCGAGCAGAAGCCGAGAAGATTATTACCGATATGGAAGAACAAGGGGTCATCGAGCCATCCAGCAGTCCATGGGCATCACCGGTGGTCCTGGTCAGTAAGAAGGACGGGTCAACGAGATTTTGTGTGGACTATCGGCAGCTTAATAACGTGACCAAGAAAGACAGCTATCTCTTACTACGCATCGACGACACGTTAGATACCCTGTCTGGTTCACGATGGTTTTCGACTTTGGACTTGAAGAGTGGTTAGGGCAAGTTGAAATGGAACCTGAAGACCGGGAGAAGACCACGTTCACTATTGGTCCCGGACTATGGCAGTTTACAGTTATGCCTTTCGGTCTATGTAACGCTCCGGCCACCTTTGAGCGTCTAATGGAGACCATCCTGAGGGGGCTGTCGTGGAAGACTTGCCTGGTCTATCTGGAAATCTGGAGGAAGTGTTTCGGAGACTGCGTACAGCCAACCTGAAATTGAGTCTGAAAAAGTGCCACATATTCCGAAGGGAGGTAAAATATCTCGGGCATGTCGTATCACAAAATGGAGTGGCAGCCGACCCCGATAAAATTCGTGCAGTTCAAGAGTGGCCAACACCGAAAGATAAACACCAAGTTCGTAGTTTTCTTGGGTTATGTACCTACTACAGACGTTTCGTTCCTGGGTTTGGCAATATAGCGAAGCCCCTGACAAGGTTAACTGAAGATGGGCGCGAGTATGTTTGGAGCGGAGAGTGCGAAACAGCTTTCCAACAGTTGTAGCGTGCATTGACAACAACGCCAATATTGAGCTACCCAGGAACAGAAGGGAAATTCATACTTGACACAGATGCAAGTAACCTGGCCATTGAGGGTGTACTTTCTCAGATACAGGATGGACAAGAAAAGGTCATCGGCTATTTTAGTAAGGTTTTGTCGAAAGCCGAAAGGAATTATTGTGTGACCAGAAAAGAATTATTGGCTGTCGTGAAGTCCGTTGAGCACTTCTACAAATACTTGTACGGACGAAAGTTTTTATTGACGACGGACCATGCAGCGTTGAAATGGCTTCTACAATTCCGTAATCCTGAAGGCCAGGTCAGAAGGTGGATCGAACAATTACAAGGATACGACTTTGACACGGAACATCGAGCGGGCACTAGTCATCGAAATGCGGATGCTCTTTCAAGAAGACCCTGTCCGACGGACTGCCGTCATTGCTCTCGTCTGGAAGAGACGGTTTGCCAAGTATTAAGAACTACTATCGTCAACGACAACTGGTTGCCGGAAGAATTGCAACGACAGCAGGAGGCTGATCCCGAATTAAAAATGGTACTGGAATGGAAGCGTGTGGAAGAAAGGCCTGCCTGGGAAGCTGCCAGCCCTTTCAACAGAACCCTCAGAGCATATTGGACCCAATGGGAGTCCTTGAAGGTGGAAGACGATCTCCTGAAGCAAGTACTGGAGAGTGAAGATGGCACCACTATTGGTCTCAGGTTGTGGTTCCAAAATCCGAGTGGCTACAGTATTGCGACATCTCCATGACGGTGCCTCAGGAGGACACTTCGGTGTCAAAAAGACTTTGGAGAAAGTTAGAGAGAGTTTTTATTGGGTCAATTCTAAAGATGACGTGAAAGAGTGGTGCCGAAAATGCGAACTTTGTGCCACTGGTAACGGACCCTTGCGGAAACGAAGAGCACCTATGAGGCAGTACAATGTGGGTAGTCCTCTGGAAAGAATAGCTATAGACATTGCCGGACCATTTCCCGAGACTGACGATGGGAATAAATACATTTTAGTCGCAATGGACTATTTTACCAAATGGCCAGAAGCATATGCCCTACCAAACCAGGAAGCTACGACTGTTGCTGACGTACTAGTCAAAGAGTTTTTCAGTCGCTTCGGAGTGCCAATGGAGCTGCATTCGGATCAAGGCCGCAATTTTGAGTCTGTACTCTTTGGAAAAGTCTGTCGATTGTTGGGCATTCGCAAGACTCGGACCACACCGTTATATCCGCAGTCCGATGGAATGGTAAAACGCATGAATCGGACAATGGGCAAATATTTGGCGAAGGTCGTCTCCGATCATCAACGAGACTGGGATCAATACCTACTCTGTTCCTGATGGCTTATCGTGCATCGGTTCACGAAACAACCGGTCAGTCACCAGCGTCTGTGATGTTTGGACGTGAGCTACGGTTACCGTGTGATCTGGAATTTGGATGTCCACCCGCAGAACAGGAGGTAGGCGGAAATGATTATGTTGTCACCTTAAAAAAGAAGTTGGAGGATATTCACGACCGAACCCGAAACAATAGTCGAATCGCGAGTGACCGGATGAAGGCTACGTACGATGTGAGAGCCCAAGAAGGAGGGTTTCAACCTGGAGAGCTTGTCTGGTTATACAACCCGCAAAGACGTCGTGGCTATTCTCCAAAGTTACAGCGGAATTGGGAGGGCCCATACCAGGTGAAGAAACGAATAAATGACTTGATTTATCGCATCCAGAAATTGCCAAGAGGGAAACCAAAGGTGGTATACTCCAATCGTCTGGTTCACTATGAGGGAAACAATAACGTAGTCCCGGATCGAGAAGATGATGCTGAGGTGGCTGTCAATACCGTAAGGCCTGAAGATGATCAGCCAACCTTTGGAGAATTTATGGCTGCGTTTTCCGGAACTAGAAAAGCCCGATTCGGAGTCACGACCGAGATGCAACAAGACCTCTTCCGGGCCCCTGGTGATTATTCCATTGCCCACTGTGTCTCCGAGGATCTCCGCATGTCCAGGGGGATCGCAGTAGTGTTTAGGAATAAATTTGGACGGCTGGATGAACTTCGAGATCAAAATTCCTCTGTTGGCAAAGCCTTACACTTGCCTGATCATGACCGCTCCATTTACTACTTGGTAACCAAGCAGTTTTACTACTAGAAACCGAGTTACGCCGACCTGTGGAGGGCATTATGGGATTTGAGGACCGAGTTACTTACCAGGGGTATTAGCAAATTGGCAGTTCCCAAACTTGGCTGTGGCCGAGAATCGTTCGAAACCTGCTGGAAGTTATCTTTAGAGACACGTATGTGAAGACCTTAGTCTGTAGCTTCGATCCCCAGCCCGCATCAAGGCCAACAAAGAGTGTAGACTGTTATTTCTACCGTAATGGAACATGTAGTCGAGGTGAAGACTGTCGATACCGTCACGACCCCTTCTACAGAAACCAGAGAATAAAACCTGTTCTGGGACAGAACAGACTTGAAGAGGGGGGCAGTGTAACGAATAGTAAACCCACATATGACGTCATCAAACATTCTAGATGTATGAGTCATCAACTGTATGACTCATAAATCAACACGTGCAAATATGACTCATCGACACGACTCATTGACGTCACTTATCGAGAGCTGCGTGTATGACTCATCAACACGTCATCGAATATTCTAGAAGTATGAGTCATCGTATGAAGGATATAAATTGAGTTAGCGGGTGGAAGGAGTTAGTTAATGTTTAACCGGCGTCGTGTTGAAATGTACTCTGAATAATTAGTTAATACATAAATAGTTTTTAAATAAATAAGTCCTCAAATAAATTTGTAAATACCTAGCATTTTTAATAGTTTGTTAAATAGTTTATAGTTATAGTGTTTTTAATTAAGTGCATTGTAAATAATCTTTTCTTTATTAATAGACGATTTTAAACAGCATTTTTGATTATTATTTTAAAGAGAACGTAACAATATATTGATATGGGGGCATACCATAGAACATAATGAAAGTTTAAAGAAAGCATTTGAAATTGCACGACGACACAATATAAAAAATCCAAATGTAAATTCGCACTCAAGGAAGTAAAGTATTAAGGACATAAATTCTCCAAAAATGGCATTTCTTTGATAATAGTAAAATAGAAGTAATCAAGGACATGCCAAAACCACAGAATAAAAAAGGAGGTCAAAGATTTCTTTGCTTTTGTGACATACGTAAGCAGATTCATTGAAAACTTGTTAGAGAAAACAAAACCGTTGAGAGATCTAATAAAAATGACATTATTTTTCAATGGAATGACCAGCAGGAGAAAGCATTGCAAGAAATAAAAAAAGCAATTCTCAACAGCTCAGAATTGAAATATTTCGATCCAGAAGAAGAGGTGACGATATCAGTAGATAGTTCACAATCCGGAATTGGTGCTGTACTTCTACAACGAGGCAAACCTTGTGCATTTAGTTCAAGAGCAATGACTCAGACGCAGACAAACTATGCACAGATTGAAAAGGAACATTTTGCTATATGCTTTGGAGTGCAAAAATTCCATCAATACGTATTCGGCAAGAAATTTACCGTAGAAACGGATCACAGCGTTTTGATTTGTAATAAAATATTGTAGAGAAACATATTGTAAAGAAAGGGGATGCATATTATAATGTATACTTTCTATTCTGTAACACCGAGCACAGACGAAATAAAGCAGTAGTTGTTTGACGTTCATATTAGTGATTGTGTTTTCTGTTACGCTCCCTCCAAACCGAATGTAATAGTAGTTACGGAAAACGGTCAGTTGCGACTTTGTGAGGATTACAAGGTAACTGTAAATAAATATTTAGAGGATGTTAAGTATCCTTTACCATGTATTGAGGAATTATTCACAGCACTTCAAGGAAGAGAGCATTTTAGTAAGTTAGATTTTTCCAATAGATATAATCAACTTGAATTAGGAGAAGAAACAAAACTTTTATTAGCATGGAGTACACATCGAGGTATTTACCAAATGAATAGACTTTCCTATGGCACAAAGCCAGCGTGCACAATTTTTCAAAAAAAATGTTGAAAAAGTATTGCAAAGTGCAAACGGTGTTATTAACTTTATGAATGATTATGGTTACCGGCAAAAATAAGGTAGAACATTTAAAGAATGTAGAGGAAGTTCTAGATAGGCTAGAGAACGCAGGATTTATGATTAACTTAAAAAATGTAACTTTTTCAATCTGAAATACGGATTTAGGCCATTTCATAAATAAAAATGGTTTACATAAGGATCTAGAGAAAATTAGGGCAATCGTGGAAGCACCGCGACCGACAGATCAGACACAAGTTAAAGCCTTTATAGGTATGATTAACTACGACGAGAAATTTCTTAAAAATTTGTCGACATTATTGGATCCACTTAGTTATTGTTACAACTTATTGCATAAAGATCAGAAATTTAAATGACCACAACAATGTGATATTGGATTCAAAAAAGCAAAATTAGGAATTTCTTCTCAACAAAGAAAGCTTAGCGTATTTCGATCCAAATGTTCCTATTAAATTAGTACGCGATGCATCAAAAGTAGGGTTAGAAGCTGTATTGTTGCACGTTTATTCAGATGGAACTGAGAAACCAATAAGTTTTTTTTCTAGAACGTTGAGTAAGGCTGAATCAAATTACTCAGTCATTCATAAAGAAGCGTTAAGTATATATTAAGTCGTAAACAGATATTACCAATACCTAATGGGTAATAAATTTACATTGTGCTCAGATCACAAACCGTTATTAGTTTTGTGTGGTAAGAATAAGGGTATTGCGCAGATGGCAGCAGGAAGCTTGCAGCGTTGGGCTTACTATCCTAGGATACCTGAAAAGCATTATTAATTATTGTTCCTCATAATTTTTAATATATGCAGTCTATTTTCGGTTAATTAAATGAGTACCTACTTAAATTTACAAATAATGAAAATTTCAATAACAAAGTAGTCAAGAAAGAAAATTTAATAGTTCTTAATAACACTTAAGGCAATCTTCTGAACCTTAGAAATTCCTAATAAAATAAAACTTATTACTCTATCTTCATTAACCCCTAAATGTAGTTGTTTATTTAACGCCTACGGCATTTATAACGCACATGTTTAGCTGGCGTAATTTAGTGCCTGGAAGAATATGGCGTTCATACTCACCTATGAAGACAAATCTGGATTTAAATAATCCAATCTTTTACACACTGCACAACCATATTTATTCACTAAAAACCAGGGACTGGAACAGGAACCCAAAAAAACTGGAATCGGAACCGATTACTTTTACGGAACCGAAACTGGAATCGGAACCCTTACTAAAATCCGTATTAATATTAAGATGAGAACACGAACCGTTATAAATTTTCAAAGGAACCGATATTTTTCGGTTTTACTGGTAAATAAAGACAATAGTTCAACATTTTCTAGACATTCTCCCAACAGCGCTACCATAACCATTTTTTACTGAGTTGATGTTGATACTAGGTCCACTTCCACTACTAATTGACCAACAGTCTGTGAATTGCTTAGATCATGAATTGACTAGAACAGTGTTACCTCACATTTTATATTGGTAGCCCTGAATATTTCCAAACAAATTTCATCTTGAAAGAATCTACAATAGCCGCGTTCAATATTTCACATCTGTTTACTCCAAGAGCTTAGTTTCTATGATATTCATTGTTGTAAATAATTGTAACTATAGCAATAGAGCTTTCAGAGTAAAAAGAGCTGAAATACCAAACCCAGCAAATATTTCTCACCCATGTTATAAATAATACTTTAACCTAACATGCATCGACTGTCAGTTCTCAAGATCCTATTTATTTCGAGATATTTGGAACTATATACCAACATAAAATGTGACGTCATTACTTTTGCTTCCGAAACCCTTATGGAACCTAAAAAATCCTGGAACCAGAACCTTAATGTTCAGAAAATTAAAATTGGAACCGGAACCGAAACCCTTATTTTGAATTACGAAGAATCGGAACTGGAACCGGAACCTATATTAATAAAGGGTTCCAGTCCCTGCTAAAAACAAGCACAAGCGTTTCACAAAGAGACCATAAGAATAATACTGAAAATGACGTGTAATTTTGAGGTGATGTCACGTATATTAACCACTATAATAACATTATTAAAATTACTGAAATTGCTTGTCGTTGCCCTTGGTTGTTATCCGTCGGGGACTTTATTGCATATATGAACCAGTTATGACCCAGTACTTTATTGCATAATCAAGTTGGGGTTCTAGGTTATTTGTTTAATAAAATTATACGTATTGTATTTCTTTAAAACATGTATTATATGGAAATGAAAGAAATAATTACTGAGTTCATAATAAGATGACTACTGAAATCACTTTCTTTAATTAGAAGTATTTAGTATTATGCAGTCAATAAAGTCTTTCATTGTGATACAAATGTTTTAACAAAATACGATACGGCCCCATTAATAAGGAATAAATTGCACGAGCAAATTTGAAATAAAATAATTCAATTAAATCTAACCTTATTCAGTGAAAGAAAAAATTCCATGTAAGAAATAGTTAGAATACGTTTATCGGAGGTAAAACTATATAGCAACATTATTTACAGTGTATGGATTCTATAAATTAAATGTATTGATCAATTATTCACATACTCATCGAAAGCATGTGAAGGTTAAGGTAAATGACGAAGACATGAAAAGGACGTATTTTTTACGTAATGATTTTAACGTGACAAAGATATACCGTGGGGAACGTAATTATTACGTGCCACTGTTGGCCACTGTATGGCCCAGCGCTGCTTGGGCCATATCATCTTTAATAATTGTTGCCTTAATCGGTATAAGAATTTAATTTTTAAATTACTAACAAAATACTTCTATGTTTGCTATTATAATCATTTAGTCCTGTTCCTGTAATACCCTGTTGCAATAAATAAATTATTGAAAATATGAATAGAATTTAATTTATAGAGATTGATACACTTAAAATTTTTATGTTTAAATAATGTATAACTTCAACGCTACACAGACTTACAACAAACAAAACAAAGCATTTACAATATTCGCGACATAAAACTACATCGAGAATTTTGTCGCTTGCTTTAAATGAACCCTTTACTACTACTGCTTCCGCACCTCACCGCAGGATTTAAACATTTGCATTGGAGACAGTACATATTCTTTAAAGAATTAGTTATTAATTAATTCATGAATATTTTCAAAATCTTTTGACGTATTTCTGTTTTATTTAAAAATACTATCGTTTGGAAAAAAAAAGATTTTGATTATGGCACCAGAACACCAAAATGCATTACCTTCTACTTCACAAAATAACTTAAGACATAATCCATAAATCAAATTACAAAAATTGTCACATACATAAAACACTATTACCTTCTTGCATGTAAAATTGCATTTAATTCTGTAGAGTAGTTATTAAAATATTAATTATTAAAAAGACGCTTTTTGTCAAAACTCACAAAAAACAGCACCTTTTGCAACATAATTTGCAAAAATTCAAAAACCATTACTCAAATAATTTTAAAAATTGACTATTTTATACAATAATAAATTGTCTATCTAACTGTGTTTAAGTAATTTGTGCTGTTGGTTTCTGTGTTATGAGTATTCAAACTCAAAGCTCAGAACCTTTGCATTTGATAGTAGATGGTTTCTCACCAGTGCGAGTTAACTTGTGTATTCTAGTAAGAGTACCACTTTGAGAACATTTATAGTCACATAAATTACACTGAAATGGTTATGCACCAATGTGAGCTCGCATGTGTGTTTTAAGATCATCACTATTTGCACATCTGTAGCAACATAAATTACACTCAAATAGTTTCTCACGAGTATGAGTTTGCATGCGTCTTTTTAGATGACCAATTCAAAACAATTTGTTGTCACACAAATGGTTTCTCACCAGTGTTAGCTTGCATGTGCATTTTAAGACTACTACTTCGAGAAGATTTGTAGTTAAATAAATTACAGTCAAATCAGTTTTCACCTGTGAGTTCTCATGTGTGTTTTAAGTATACCACTTTGAGAAAATTTGCTGTCACATAAATTACACTCAAATGGTTTTTCACCAGTGTGAGTTCGCATGTGTGTTTTAAGAGTACCTCTTCGACAAGATTTGTAGTCACATAAACCACATTCAAATGATTTTTCACCAGTGTGAGTGCACATGTGTGTTTTAAGAGTACCACTACTTGAACTTTTGTAGTCACACAAATTACACTGAAATGGTCTCTTGCCAGTGTGAGATTGCATGTGTTTTTTTAGATGATCACTTCGAGAAGATTTGTATTCACACAAATTACACTCAAATGGTTTCTCACCAGTGTGAGTTCGCATGTGTATTTTAAGATTACCACTGCGAGAACATTTGCAGCCACATAAGTTACACTCAAATGATTTTTCACCAGTGTGAGTTCGCATGTGTAGTTTAAGATTACCACTACTTGAACATTTGTAATCACACAAAATACACTTAAATGGTTTCTCACCAGTGTGAGTTCGCATGTGTATTTTAAGATTACCACTGTGAGAAAATTTGCAGCCACATAAGTTACACTCAAATGATTTTTCACCAGTGTGAGTTCGCATGTGTTTGCTAATATCACCACTACTTGAACATTTGTAATCACACAAAATACACTTAAATGGTTTCTCACTAGAGTGAGTTCGCATGTGTCTGTTTAGATAACCACTTAAAGAACATTTATAGTCACACAAATTACATTTAAATGGTTTCTCGTCAGTGTGAGTTTGCATGTGTGTTTTAAGAGTACCTCTTCGAGAAGATTGGTAGTCACATAAATCACATTCAAATGATTTTTCACCAGTGTGAGTGTACATGTGTGTTTTAAGATTACCACTACTTGAACTTTTGTAGTCACACAAATTACACTTAAATGGTCTCTCTCCAGTGTGAGTTTGCATGTGACTTTTTAGATGATGACTTCGAGAAAATTTGTAGTCACACAAATTACACTCAAAAGGTTTCTCACCAGTATGAGTTCGCATGTGTTTTTTAAGACTATCATTTCGAGAAAATTTGCGGTCACATAAATTACACTCAAATGATTTTTCACCAGTGTGAGCTCGCATGTGTTTTTTAAGACTATCATTTCGAGAAAATTTGCAGTCACATAAATTACACTCAAATGATTTCTTAACACTGTGGCTTTTTTTACTGTCACCAATGGCTTGTGTGCTTTCTTGTGGAGTACAAAAGTTGTGGAACAGATGTTCGACTCTCTTAGAATGTTCGTCAGTCTCGTCCATGGTATAAGAATCTTTCAATATTTGTGGTTCGATTTTGATCTCCAATTCTTCTTTGATTGCTGTTACGTCATAGTCGTCCATTGTATCAATATTCAAGGTATTATCACAATCTGCAGCAAAAAAAAACAGTACTAAAATTGACCTTTAACTTTTATCTATGACAAGAACTTTCTGAATTTATTGGCATCAATGGTAATTTTTGTATACTCAGTTTAACTTTATTGGATTGAATATATTTAAAGAAGTGAGTACGCTCTCAAGCTCAATGTTATGACTATCAGTAGGTAATCAACAAGTATCATTCACAAGCAACTTACATTTAAAGATGTATATACATACATACATACAATAATGGATATAACAGTATAATATATACCTCCACAGTAGTTCAATTAAAAAAATAAAATAGTTTTAACTGCATATCTTTAAAATTCTTTGCCAGATCCTATCAAATGTTTATCGAATACAACTTTTAAAAGGCAGCTATAACATACCAATTTAAGTCCACTGCGTAGGGTAAATGGATTTTTTTTTACAACTTCGTAATTAACCTCGACGCATTTTTACAGGCTATTTTCACTCGAGTATTAAACGTTTACTTGACTACATGTACTTATATGTATTTCTGTATATGTATTGGGTATTGTTATACAGTTATTGATTGTAACTAATCTTTACTGAATATTATTAGTCATTTATACGGATATTAGTCATGTGATATTTCACAAATTATATTCTAGACCTATTTATTAACATTTCTTATGAAGATATGTAAAAGATATAAATATAAAAGCATAATTTTCTTGAGCACGAAATTAATTATTATTACTAACAAATTATCGGCAAAGCAAATGAGTCCACATTAGCGTTTAAAGACACAATGCTTGAAAATTAAACAATAATAGAAACTTACAAGATGATTGTATGATTCAATCCAAAAACCCGACAACAGCTGTCGTATTACTCAATCTATGGCTGACTACGATTAATAGGGCAATCCAGATAGCTGTCAAAATATCAAGTTCCTTCTGGAGTACGTACATGCGATGTAACCTCAAATGGTACCGTGCTGTTTATGTTACATATAATATACGCTAAAGCAAAAATTGGATGTTTAAATTACCAACACGCAAAACAGAATTTTAAACATTTAATAGTTTTGAAACTACATTTACGTAGACAAAACGACAATTATTTATGTTAAATTGTGTTAGTCTCCAACTTATTAGATTTCCCAAAAATCAATCTAGGGATCTAGATTTTGTAAACAGAAACGGCACGTTCACAATGAACCCCTCCTTATTCATCGAATACCTAAGCACGAATATAAAACTTTAGGAAGGAGCATATTTATCTGCCACATATGACCGAGATGGAATCTCAATACGGCGGAGTAGGTATTTCCGGTTTTATAATTAGTTATTGCCATTGGCGGTTCTCGCTGTTTCGAATTGTGCACATAAACTACATAACCTCAATTTTAAACATAGTATTTTGATATTAATCTTTGTTTTAATATAAGTTTTATATTTAATATTTTAAACAAACGAATATTTACTTATGAAATGTAATTCCCTTCTTGGTATTTGTCAGGAGTTTGAGGATAAGCACTGAATTATCTACAACAATTATTTTAATAGCTTATAAATCGAGCTCTTCTAACAACTAGATTTAGGAGGTGTCTAATGACGGTCAGTCTGACGTCTCATCCGTCGATTTTATAGTTCATAGCGCCGGATAGTTATGCTCCTTCCTACAGTTTTATATTCTAAGATTCTTGGCAAAAAAAATTGCAAATGAATTACACTGTGCTACACATGAAGTACACAAGACCTCCTACCTATATAAACGGTTCGATATTGAAGAATAAAGATTTTTCATACTTGCAGAATTTTCCCATCACTTTGAGTTTTTTTTCAGTTCCCTGAATGTACCACACCCAGTTTTGGTGCCTTGCACTACTCTAATTGCCAAAACTTACCCATTTGTAGTACATTTTGGAAATCTTTCTCTACTGGGCAGATAAAAAGTGCAGCTTTACAAAAGTTTAAAAATAATAAAAATGATATTTATGTTCAAAAGGATATTTACTCAACAAATACATTGTCTTTCTCTTCATTTATTGAAGATATATTTTGTTTCATTTCTAGGAAATTTTTGTTTTTTTAAATTGGTTAAGAAATGACCGAGTTATGGCCGATAATATGCAAAACAACAATTTCTTTTCTTTATTTGAATCTGTCATTATAATCCAGTGTCCAGTCAATCTGTACATTTTACCTTGCAAAAACTCAAGTAGTTTTGGTTTTTGAATATATTTTGTATGTTGAGGCCCTTTATTAGAAATCCAAGATTTCGATCATGGCGTTCGCTGATCGTGAGCTGATACACTCGAGGAAAAAAAACGCACCACTTGCAAACACACCAAAAATACCAAAACTTCAAACCGTCATAACTCGGCGGATTTAGGACGAAAATGGATGAACCTTTGAGTGCTAAAAAGTTTAAAGTGTATAGTTTAAGGGCGTGTGAGAGAATGTTACATTTAAGCTTTTCCGTTCCCCGCCATCCCCCGAAGAATAAAAAATGTTTTTGATTCAAAAAATGTCAAACTTTAACAGCTTGTACGGTGTACCAAAAAAATCGTGGACCCAATAGACCGCCAGGTCAATAAAGATCAGCCCTTTTTCTATAAAGTTCTCAAAACTTAGAGTGCCTACGATGACTTGGCGCGAAGTTATGAATTTTTGAAATTTACCCTGCATTTTGTCGGGAGTCTTTCGTCTTCTGCCAGCGACATTATTACCGGTTGAGTTTGAACATTTTTTCTTAAATTCAAAAATTTTGAAAAATGTTTTTAATGAATAAAAACATTTTTTATTAACTTTAATTTTTTTAACGTGTAACCGCCGACATCAGCGTTACCCGATGTGCACCATTGGAGGAGGAGGTTGTCGGTCGGATTTTACACATCGTGTGTGTGTGTCGCATGCTAACCTCCTTTCCTACCTCCAAAAGAGCAACAATTCGTGCACGTTGAATGCGCGTTAATTGTGGCATTGTAATGCTTCGAATAACTTTCTGATACTGATTAATTTCAACATTAGTAAAATAAAAATCAAAACCTTAATTTAGGCACTTGCACATCGGGTAACGTTGTCGGCGGTTACACGTTAAAAAAAATGAACGTTAATAAAAAAATGTTTTTATTAATTCAACATTATTCAAAATTTTTTGAATTTGGAAAAGAAAAGATTCAAACTCAACCGATAATAATGTCGCTGGCAGAAGAGGAAAAACACCCGACAAATTGCAGGGTCAATTTCAAAAATTCATAACTTTGCGCCAAAAAATCGTAGGCACTCGAAGTTTTGAAAACTCGACAGAAAAAGGACTGAACTTTATTGCCTTGGCGGTCGATAGGGCCCACGATCTTTTTGGTACGCCGTACAAGCTGTTAAAGTTTGACATTTTTTTAATCAAAAACATTTTTTTTCTGTGGGCGGTCGCGCGGGGCGGAAAGGCCTTTACGTAACATTCGCTCACGCCCTTAAACTAGACACTTTAAACTTTTTAGTACTCAAAGGTTCATCCATTTTCGTCCAAAATCCGTCGAGTTATAACGGTTTGAAGTTTTGGTATTTTTGGTGCGTTTTCAAGTGCTGCGTTTTTTTCCTCGAGTGTATATTGAAGAATTGCGGAAAATCTCGATCTTTCTTCGGTTTTCGCGGGATATATCCTAAGCTATGTGTTTTACGGCAAACATGGTTTAATTTTAAAGTAGACTAAATTTTTTTCAGTTTGAGTGCAGAATGACTTGCGGAACCTAATAGTTGCCAAGATACAGACTCTTCAAAGTTTTGGTAATTCTGATAATCACGAATGATCAAGCCAGTTTTGGGAAATGAAGGGTGCTGATAAAACCAGTCTCTGAACTTATCCATGTTCTCATTAACTCGGGTAATGTGAGAAGGCTTCATACCCACATGTTGCTCAGAGGTTACTGAGTTAATATCACAGTATTTCTTAACTCCATCAAAGATGTTACCATTTCTATGGTCAGATATAACCATAAAACAAAACCTGATCAAAACTTTTTTGTGCATTTGATGGTGAAATAGCCTTCAGTCGTTAATTTATTGTATTTAACAGCATCCAATTCATTCTTCCAATTATGTCAGCATGTCTTGCAAATAGAGATGTACACCCTCGACATAAAAAAGTGCATGAATGAATGGCAGCAATTTTTGGACAAAAACAAGATGAGGAGTCCAGTTTCCCATTCTCTCCTAGCTGTATCTCGGCAACATTCAAAGTATTACAAATCTAGTTTACTTTAAAATTAAAAATAACTACTTTCGCTGTAAATCACATCGTTTACAAAATATTCCAAAAATATATATATTACAAAAGGTAAGGCCTGTTTTTCTGACAGATTGACTGGACTATTAATACAAATTTAGGTTTTTCTAAAATATTTGATAGATTCTTTTATAAACTTTACCACTGAAACATGAACAATTTCTGAAAATATTATATGCCGATGGACTAAAGTGCATCTTATAATTCTAAATGTGAAGTTTATTTTCCCGAGCGTAAGCCAGGGCAATAAACACACGCGAGATTAAAAGGCTCTTTAGTTCTGTGGTGTATACGATTTTTGCACGACCTAAAGGACTTAACTACAAAATCACCGAAATTTTCGAAAATACTGTTAAAACCCATTGCATGGGGTAGGGTACATATGTTCCCGTGCGCTGCCTACACAGTGATGGGAACGGGTACATATGTTCCAAGTGATGATTTTTCTATTAATCTTCGTCCTTAAGGTTCGTTTTTTCTATATTATAGGAATCTGTATTCTTATGCCATCTAGTGAAAAGAAGAAAAAAAAATTTTTTAAACATTGGTTTGTTGTAATCAGCAGAAATCTGCTAAGACCACATACTTCATGTGCGTACGGTTATCTGTAAAATGGGCGCTTTCGTGGGTGCAGGGTAGTGCACCACATCGTTACAGACATCGCTTTTTTTGGGTTTTTTTTCAATGGTTTGGATTGTAATAAATTCTTGAAGTAATAAATTATTGTTAGATGTCTCTACTTGTATTATATAAACTAAATAAACGCAGAATTTTGGTTTTATATTAGTTTATTGCTTCTTTTTATGATACTTTTTCAAAAAGGCTCTTTTGTTGCAAAACTAAAAATAGTTGCGTTTATGGATTCTTTCAAGGCGCTTCTTCTAGTTTCATACATGTTTCTTTGTGATTTTTTTAAAATCTTGTGGAGAAATAGTGTCTGAAATTATTGTTTTTGTATAATGCTGTGATTTAGAATTGATCAATTTTGCTTATAAAATTATATATTTATAAAAAATATTATTTAGAATGCAAATTCATATAGAAAAATTTATCGACTCTGCTGGGACTCGAACCCAGGACCCTCCACTGTCTAGGTGGTATCTCCACCAACTGAGCTACAGAGTACGACTACCAGCATAGCGAGAAATTTTCCATATGAATGCTATTCTGGTAGTCGTACTCTGTAGCTCAGTTGGTGAAGATACTACCTAGACAGTGGAGGGTCCTGGGTTCGAGTCCCAGCAGAGTCGATAAATTTTTCTATATGAATTTGCATTCTAAATATTATTTAATGTAAAATCATTATTCAACATAACAAAAATTAATTTCAACTAAAATATATATAAAAAATATTCTAAGCTGACAACTAGACAGTAACGTTTGCAACTTTGTTTTGTTTTGTCTTATTTCGAATTATTTTGTAATTTGATGTATGTGTTTATTCTGTTTCCAGGTTTTTGCATAGGAAATGCAATAATCATTTGATTTTCATACTCATTTTAATTTTATTTTTTAATAGAATATAAAAACAATACCACATTATTATACAAAATCAATATATCTTTAGCAGAATGTGGAGTAATTTGTGAAAGTTTTTTAAAGCACACACGGACACATTTTCTAGACAATTAGTGAATGCTTTTTTACTTAAACTTATAATAAAGTGTATGATAATATAATAAGTGTCATAATGGAGAGAAAAACGAAATTTTATTTCAATAATGAAAAGGATGTTGAATACCTGAGAGACCTGGCCTATGCAAGCAACGAAGAGAGCTCTGATTCTGAAGAAGAACATTCTGATTCTGAAGAAATCGAAGATACAAGCTTTAGTAAAGTAAGATCTGGGAGTACTCAACCTGGTCCTAGTACTGCAGTAGTAGAACCGGCACATTTTACCGTGCTCAGGCGTTTAAAAGAGAGTGATGAAGAAAGTGAAGAAGAACAATATGTTTAAATTCGAACCCCTTTTTTAAAAAACTTTTTACCCGCCACTGGAATCTAAAATTTCAAAAACCTTTTTTTAGCAAAAATGATTAATTCTTGCCTAGTCATTGACATTTGGATAGAAGAAATGTAGAAATATCGACAAAATTGCAGAAAAAAGTTTCCCCATCGCGTGATAGATAAGGTAAAAAAACTTCCACGCGCAACGAGTTAATTGTCATTCTGACAATTGAATTTTTAACACCAATATCACATAATTTTAGCATAGTAGGTTAGGTTTCCTTGGATATGACGCGATTATTTTACTTTACTCTATAGGGAATAAAGTAGAGCTTTACATATAGGCCGTACAAAATAGTATATTGTGTTACAAGTGCAGAAAAATTGATGTTTTTGCACGCGTTACACACTATACTTTATCTACGACAACAAAAAAAAGTAATAAACAATTAACAGCTAAGAAAGTTTTTTAACCTAGAATTTACACTCGCATTCATATTTTTTACGTGAAATATTTGGCAATAAATTAAGAGATGTAATGTGAGCCGCTTCCACGATGTTTGGAGGTGTACGAGTGTACACCCCAATTTTCCTTCATCGGATTCACTCATGATATATCTAGAATTTTAAAAACGACAAAAGTAAACATTAAATTTGTAAAGACAATAGTAATAATACGTTTACAATTTGTATAATTTCAGTCAATCCTATTTAGTACTTACAGCTAAATAATTATGTACTCGCTTTAAAAAAATAATATATGTACAAAAATCACCATTCAATTGTCAAGGTTATTAACATCTGCGCAAAATGTCAAATATTCTCGCATTATGCAGCAAACTATAAATGTTTTCAATGTTTTTATTGTAATTTAGCAATAATAATAAATAAAATTACATTAAAAATTATATAATAATGTAAAACATTAATTAATTTTACGTTTTAATTGAATAACAATCATTGTAACTTTATATAACGAGAAAAACAATCATTGAAAGGCATCTCGATAGTTCAATGCTTACGCTCTAGCTACTAACCGAGCGATCCGGGTTCAATTCCCCGGGTCTGACCTTAGTTTTTTTTCTAGATGGATTTCCATTCGAAATATAATTTAATGTAAAATATTAATTAAACAAAATAAATTAACCTTTATCTGAAATTTATAACATTTTATATTTCAAATAATTAATAATATTTTAAATATTGCAAGTGGTGACATCTATGGCGTTTTAATACAACTACTGATCGTGAGAAATCATTCCTCACGGTCTTTACCGTTGAGTTTGGAGATTGTTTGCAATTGATCGTTTTCACGGTTACTAGAGTGTGCGGAATGTGTAACTTTCTATTGTGGTCGTAGATAAAAGTCGTTTCTTGTTTTTTTAGGTTATAACTCAGTCAGTTCTTTACCGATTTTAAGTAGAAATCACACCATCATCCAACTCAAATCAACTCTGTTGTAAAAACATTAGTCACTAGATCACAAAGACTAGCTGATTCAGACAACATTAAACAGGAAATGGAAAAGTTACAGAATGCTCTACAACAAAACGGGTATTCACAAAAAGATATAAAACGAGCACAACGACCACCTCGGAACATACCACAAGAAGAAAAAGTGGAACCGATAGCTAAGGCCTATTTGCCTTACGTCAAAGGAACCACTGAGAAAATCAGCAGAGTACTCTGTAAGCGCAAAATAGAAACCACCTTCAAATCAGAAAGGAAAATAGGCACCATGCCCAACAACCTCAAAACAAAGATTCCGCTAGAAAACCAGGGGGTGTACGAAATTCCTTGCGCAGACTGCAACAAATCATACAAAGGGCAAACAAACAGAAAAGTAAGCGCCAGGAAAGAAGAACATAAAAATGCCGTGCGAAAAGAAGAAAAGACATAGTCACTAGCCCAATATGGAAAAGAATCAGCACATAAAATCGATTTTGACAACACAAGAATATTAGCCAACATTGCATACATACAAAAACAAAAATACTTAGGGAAGCAATCGAGATAGAAAAACGACCAGGGCCCGTATTCTTGAGTTTCGCATACGAGATGACTTGATTCTCTATTACTTACTGACATTTGATTGGTTAAGTTGCATTTCATGACGTAAAAATTACGTCATCTCGTATGCGAGACTTGTTATGCGAAACTCAAGAATACGGGCCCAGGCAGCCTAAATACAGCAATGCTGATCTTCATTAATAATATTCAAAAAAAATATCTAGTTACTTTGTATGTTTGCTAAAATATCTAATTCATATGGAATATTTCTCGCTATGCTGATAGTCGTTCTCTGTAGCTCAGTTGGTAGAGATACCACCTAGACAGTGGAGGGTCCTGGGTTCGATTCCCAGCAGAGTCGATAAATTTTTCTATATGAATTTGCATTCAAAATATTATTTAATGTAAAATAGTCCGAGCTCATCAGAGAGAATGTCGTGGCAGAGATGTTCCGAACCATGGCGGGCCCTGATGGAGGCCCCCAAAGACCAGAACTCCGGTTTCGAAATTCAGAAATTGTGGAGCCAGGGTGATTCCTAGTGACTTCCTAGGACGAAACCTTGATGCGATGGCTGCTCGAAAGCTGGGTCAACTTAGCGTTGAAGATGTCACCTTCATACCAACCAGGGCACCAGAGGCGCCATGGCCAAAAAGAGTGGGATTCTGTCTGAGAAGTCAGGAGGTGGACCTGGACAGGCTGAGGAGGATGCTTTCGTTGCAGAACCGCTTATTAGCGGTGAAGCAATGGTGGCATGTGCAGACGTCTGGGGGCCAGGAGGGTGGTTCTTGACCTTTATGGTCAGCGGCGATACCGTAAGGTCCTTGGAGGAAGTCGTGTGGCAGCTCCTCCTGGACCATCGGGTTAAAGCAGGCCAAGGAGAACAAATAAAACTTTAGGCCCCGCACCATTAAATCCCCATAGTGGGTCCTCTGCGGGTAAGTTAGATAAAGTTTCAGCATAGTATCATCTGTATCAGCGTAGTATTATAGTATCTGATCATCGATGATCAGACTAGAGATGAAGTCAGACAAATCTACAGAAATCCTCCGCCGCAACACCAAGGCAATGAACTGGGAATGTTACATTTCCGGTCTGACCTGCCAAGGAGGTCAACTAGTCGAGGAAATATCTACTAAAGAGCAAATAAACAAAGAGGTAGATCAATTGACGAGTACAATTGTCTTAGCCTACGAGGAGGCCTGTCCATTCAGGGCGGTGAGAGCTCGTAGGGTATCATGGTGGAACGGCACTTTAGCCAATCTACGCAAGGAATCTAGACGAACTTTTAATCGAGCCGCTAGAGATAAGACGCAGGCTTTCTGGGGCTTTCTGTAGGGAGCTCAGCTCCATATCCGATTCAGCTAGACTGATGAAAATATTAAGTCGCGATACAAGTCAAACAACAGAAGCACTGAAAAGGGACAATGGGACATAGACCACAAGCAGCGAGGAGTTATTGCAACTACTCCTGGAAGTTTGTTTTCCCGGTGACGGCACCATCCAAACAGCACCCATGGCAGAACAAATACAAGTTCAAGTAGAAAACTGGCAGTTTGCCAAAGGTGTTATAACGGTGGATGCAGGCACGTGGGCTGTGGATGAGTTCGAACCTTTTAATCCAGATGGGATCTACTCAGCGCTGCTACAAAAAGGCCTGTCTGTCCTTCTTCCAAGTATTGAAAGTATATATAGGGCCAGTGTAGCAACGGGATGTGTACCCAAACAATGGAACGCAGCCAGAGTGGTCTTTATCCCCAAAGCGGGAAAGAAAGACTACACAAATGCCAAATCCTTTAGACCCATTAGTATAAGGTCTTTTCTTTTAAAAACTTTAGAAAAAATCATTGATAGGTACTTAATGGAAAGGGTAATAATAGTAAATTCATTCCATAGGAATCAACATGCATATAGACGTGGATGATCGACTGAAACTGCACTCCACGCAGTCGTGCACAAGGCAGAAAAGTCCTTCACTATAAAGAAGTGGCTCTTGCGGTCCTTTTTGATATTGAAGAGGCTTTCGACAAGGCGAGAACAGCTACCATCGGTCAAGCTTTATAGGCCAGGGAGACCCCTTCGGTGATGGTCAGTTGGGTAAGCTCGGTGTTGGCGGAGAGAACCATAACAGTGAACCTAGGGAACTGTTTAGTTGAGACTGGAATAACTGAGGGCTACCCGCAAGGCAGCTGCTTTTAGCTCCATTTATGGTGCCTCTTAAAGGACGGCTGTTGGAACATCTCACGATAAATATAGGTATATAGTCCTAGTGACTGGGAAGTTTTTAAAGGTCGTCTGCAACAGAATGCAAGTAGCCTGCAGGATTATAGAAAGATGGTGTGAAGAGAAAGGATTGTCGGTAAATCCACTTAAGACGCAAATGATTCTCTTCACTAAAAGAAGAAAAATCGATGACTTCAGGGTACCCATAATGTATGGAAGACCACTGGTACTAGCGCAAGAGGTTAAATACTTAGGGGTCATTCTCGATAGCAAATTAAGTTGGAGCCCGCACGTCGAAAAATCTGTAAAGGGATTATGACAATTATGGCAATTGCGCCCAGCGATGGGAAAGAACTGGGGAATCAATCCTCAAATTCTGTATTGGCTCTACACACTGGTAATAAGACCAGAGTCAAGTACGGCCCAATTGTCTGGTGACCTAGTGTAGAAAGATCAACCATTTCCAGAAGACTGGCAAAGGTCCATCGGCTAGCCTGTCTGGGGACTACGGGAGCAATGAGAACTCCAACGGCCGCACTCGAGATTATACTGGGTCTCCCAAGCCTTCACTTTTCGATACAGAGAGGCCATGGCAACCCACCTCGGAATACGGGATTATGGGCTTTGGAGCAATCAAGGTATATGCACTGGGCATGCAAAGATTGCCCAGGTGGTGGCAAAGGAGCTACTTTTGTCGGTCAATCAAGTCGGTTCCTGTATTTTGTTTTTAAAATTGAGAGTGTAGAAAATGTTTTGAAAAGGTCGCACAAATAGGCAGTAGAAAAATTTAACAAGAACTTCATAGCTTTCTTGCTCAGTTCTGGATATTCATTTTTCATTGCAATCCACAATTGTACAAGAGTTTTAGATTTAAAGTTTGATACTAGTGTTACATCAGAAGAAAGTTCAATGAGTGCTTCCTTTTCTTTAATAGTAAGGTTCGTAGCGCGCGTATCCTTTATAAATGGATCAGATATCCATATGTTTAATTTTCTTGGATCTTAGATTTCTGGATAATATTGTTCAAAATTTTGAAGCAATGCTTGCAGATTATCTGACACAAACAGCACGTCTTTGCGATGTATATCTAGTGATGTTAAAACTTCGTCAAATCGTGGAAACATTTTAAAATCTCCTTTGTGCAAACACTGTTGCCAAAATATTATTTTGTTCTTAAATGCTTCCATTTTGTTCCAAAGAGTAAAAACATTTTTCATATTTTCTTGGAGTGATAAATTAAGATCATTAAGAAGTGAAAATATATCTGCCAAATATGCGAGTTTAGCTATCCAATCTTCTTTTAACAAAAGCTCTAAGTTGGATGACCTTTGTTCTCGAAGAAATTGTTGTATTTCTTCTCGTAGTTCAAAGAACCGGGATAGAACCTTACCTTTTGACAACCATCTTACTTCCGCGCGAAGAAGAAGATTGTGTTGTCAGCAACCAGGAAGCATGAACTTCCTTAGTTGCATACTGAGAACTTCAGCCTACTGATTCCCACTACGATGCTAATTACTTCCCCGTTCAGCAGTATATAACCAGCTTACTTGAGCTATTCAAACCAGTCAGTGAGTTGACTCCACACTACATCCACAAGCAAGCTGGTGAGTACCTGTTTAATTATGTAATGCTTAGTGGCTTAGTTGAGTGGGCGGCGCTAAGCGCCCACTCTCTGCGAAATTATGGGTAGTTGTGACCAGGCTACCCAAAGCTTAGTTGTAAATCACCAGGAGGTTATCTCCTACGCTTAGTTTGTAGACCTAGTGCTAGAACAGGGTTGGTTCCGACCTCCCCTGTATTGTAATAGTTTAGGAGGACATGTACGTTCTCACGATGTATTATTTTTATTTATGTAAACCTTTGTATTTGTATTCTCTTATTGTCTTTAGTATATAGTTGTTTTTTACAACTTGTGTTTGATTTCTCTCTACCTCTGACTACGTCCTCCAGTCACGAAAACCCCACGTGACAATATGTCAAAAAGCACTATATTTAACTTCTAATCATAATCGGCTGCAATCAGATAATCATAAATATAGAAACGTATTCCTATTACTGGCTCCAAGCGTACTGGCTATCGCCGGCACGATCGCTGCGAACCTCTAGCGTCAGCTACCCTACTGCACATGTACAGATTATGTATATTGCGGTGTTATCAAATCACCGTATTGAAAATTTTATTAACGACGGTACGGAAACGTTAAAACAAACATTTTATATATCAGATTTAAAACAAAAGAGGGACATGCCATGTCATGGGCATAATTAATATAAAGGCTATACATAGGACCACAGTTAGGTTTATTAATGCTTAAATTAAAAATTAAGAATAAAAATTTCATGCAAACATAACCTAGCTTTCTTATGCATAATTAAAAAAAGGTTTCATATTTTTAAAAAAGGATATCAATTAGTTAGATTGCTTGATCATAAATATGTTTATGCAACCCAAGTTACACTTTGGGACGGTTCCTAACTTGCAAGGAAGATGTAATTTCCTTATTCAAATTTATAGATTACGATGTTTAACATTAGATAGATTTTTCTCCTAAATCTTAAATCTCTCAAGAATCTTAAATAAAATATAGATTATTGTTGCAAACATTAATTCAACATTTTAAATAGAAATAATGCGTTAAAATGCCCGGAACCCGGCACTATAGACTTGACATTTCACCTAAATACAGCTGTTGAAACATTTCAATTCAAATCTGTTGGGCAGAGATTATGTTAGAAAATCAATTTTCAGTAGGTACTGTTTGTGAGATAAGTCTTTAAAACTGAATTGAATAGTCACAGTCAAAATTGATGTTAGAACATGACCAGAGTGCATATACCCAAACGTAAAGTTTGCATGCCACAAATTACATCCTCAGAATTTCAAGCAAAAAAGAATAAATGCACCGTACACAGAATATATGTCCTTGAAGATTTAAGCATGAATCCCAACAGTTCTTTGATGGTGAATCCAAATTGATTTACCAAAGTGACCAATGTCATCAATTTTTTAAATATAAATGACTACAAATGACTTTTTTAGCTAATACAAACGAATAACTATATTCAGTAGCAGTATGGAATAAGATTCTAATATAGCTTAAAATCAAGTTTAGGCCTTAATAAACACAATTCACTAATTAAGAAATTTACTTTACTTTTTGCTCTATTACATGATATTGAAAATCTCAATGAGACTGTGCATTTTGATAGACAACTTCGGAGAGCTTCAAGAAAACGAGAAAGAATCAACACTTAGATCTTCAAAGGCAGATATAGGTTTTATTTTTGTTGTAAGTGAACAACCCCAACTGTTTAATATATTTTATTAATAAATATATCGGTAAAAACATTTAAAAGCGTGTACATAGCACTTCTTTCTGTTCGAGACTGACTCTAAAATCATTCCATATCATTATCACATAACTAGCCTGTTATGTGTCCACTGATGACTAAACGATTGAGTAATGCCCTCGTAACATAACGAACAATATGCTGCAGGTTTTGTTGGATACAAAGTATTGAGGGTAGATCACAGTTGGCTACGCTACCGTATTCCACGTCCACGTGGATTGGTCCTTTTAGTAAACCTGTAGAAACAGAGAAGTATTATAATGCGCCTTCTCCTAAACATTCTAATAATACTATAACAAGCATCCCTTCCAAACAAAACTTCTACGACAGAAACTACTATCATATACAACTCTTTTACAGTCCACACAATTTACAACCTTGACAGAAACTACTATCATATGCAACTCTCTTACAGCCCACATAAACTACAACTTTCAAACTAAACAAACAACGTAGTCAGGTTTTAACGTCAACGTCTGTCGTTTGAACCTGCACCCTTAGGAGAGCTCTCTTATGAAGGATCCTTTTCATTCGTTTCAGATTCTTCGTCAGAATCTGAGCTAACATGAATGCGGTAGGGCTTCATCTTATCAAGGGATACGATTCCCTTATACCTTCTCTGCGATCGAGAAGATCCCCTCGCGTCCTTAACAACGTAACGATCGTTATCTAAAACCTTGATGACGACAAAGGGCCCGCTATATTTAGGGAGAAGCTTACGACTTTGCCCCTGATTGTTCGTTGCAGAGGTTCGCACCACCACTTGCTCCCCAACCTTGAACTGGTTACCTGCACAACGATGCGTATCATATCTAGCCTTTCGTTCGGCCTGCTTAGCTTCTGTGATCTGTTTCACCTCGCTTCTTACATCATTTATATTGTCCAAGTGCGTTGGTTCTATAGCGACGTCGTTTGCTAAAACCGCATTTGCCATTCCTCTGGGAGTGTACCCAAACAGTAATTCGTATGGTGAATTACCGGTGGTTGAATTCCTTGTTGAATTCAGGCCCCACCTGAGCTTTTCCACCATGTCGTCCCACCTATTTTCGTCTTCAGTCGACGCAGAAAGCGATGCCAATATTGTACGATTGTATCGCTCCACTTGCCCGTTGGCCCTTGGAGTCGCAGTGGCATTCAAGACATGTTTAATGTTCAGACCTCTACAAAATTCTTCAAACTGTTTGCTCGTATAACACGATCATCTGTCACTTATTATTCACCTTGGCACTCCAAAGTTCTGAATTACACTAGTCACAAACAATATCAAAGGTCGCACTTTTGTTGACGGTACAGCCTTCATAAACACAAATTTGGTGAAGGCGTCTACAATTACAATCAAATACATGTTTTTCTTTTTAGATTTCACGAATGGGCCAAGATGATCCACATGTAGTGTATCGAACGGATCGACGTTTTTCTCGATCGGGTGCATGAATCCTGGTTGTCTTCCTCCTGGTTCCTTGTTGTATAAACATTGCAAACAGGAAGAGATAAATCTTTTTACATATCTTCGCATACTTGGAAACCAATAATGTTTGGATATAGCCGAGATTGTCTTTTCTAATGATAAGTGTCCAATGCCGTCATGAAACTGTAAAACGACCTGTTTGCGTGCTGTCCTTGGCACGACCCATTTCTTTCTCCCTTCCGTTATTCTATACAATCGGCCATTAACTAAACAGTAATTCTGATGAAGGCCATGTTCTTCTCGGTCGATTGGTGGTCTCGATAAGGTGTCAATAATCATCTTACATCTCTCATCCATCATCTGAGCGGTAAGTACCCAGTCATCTTCGTTTATATTGACGGTATACACTCGCTCAGTTCGGTTTTCAGACAGATCATTTACAGGATTTCGACTTAGTGCATCAGCGTGTGGTATTTTGGGTCCTGCTCGATATTCTACTTCAAAATCATAATCTTGTACTAATAGCCACCATCTTCCAATTCTTGGGATTAAATACCTCTTGCTGAGAGTAGTTCTAATGGCATTACAGTCTGTGACTACCTTAAAGTGGATGCCTATTAGATATATCCTAAAACGTTTGAGAGAATAAAATAACGTTAAACTACAGCACTTCACGTGGCCGTAGCATGAAAACGACTAGTCTTAGAACTTCGCACCCGTTGAGACTTTTGTTCAATAGCTCAAAACCTATATCATATCCTATTTTTAGCCAATTTGACCGAGCGGCAAAATCCATAAAGTTTGTGCAGGGTTCTTTTTAGCAGAATCTTTTATTTTAGGTATTTTAGGACAAGTGGGAACCCTGCGATAAAAGTAAGTTGCATTTGGTTTAATTGACCCATTTTAATCCTAGAAATTTACCCTTAAATGTCTGAATACTGAATACACCGGTTCTGCGGCAATCCTTATGGAAATTAACATGGGAAATCGCTAAGGTCCAACATAGAATTTTTGGTCAATTTCAAGGTCATCCGCGACCAGTCTCAACGCGCGCCAGCGCAACGTATACGCATTAACTCTACATATTACGCAGTGATTGATGCAGTCGTCTGAGATTATAAGGATTTTATAATGACGACATCACGGCATTCTAGGGCTTCACCCCAGTAACAGGGCCCCATGACAAGTGAAATGATTATACTTCTACGCTCACATCTAACTACCCACGTGATCAAGATCGTGTTTAAGCATTTCTAACCGATGAGATCATGAAATTTAAAGAAACCGACAGCCCTTGACACAACTGCGAGGTTTGCAGGCTCGTCTAACCGTTATATCTATGTCAGTAGCTACCCTTCGTGAAGGGCTTTCGGATCTCAAGCTTATGAAAAATATTATTATTGAAATATTATATAATTACTATGTTAATAAATAAATACTAATCATGTGCTGCCGGCATCAACTACACGACAGAGCTCGCTATTCTCACTCGGCATGTAATACTCATATGACTATACATATATTATTTAATAAAGAGCTGTAAATAAAACACACAAATATGGTTTATACACTTTTATTTTATTTAGCTATTATACATTTCAAGCTAAATATATACTCAACTAACCATAATTAAAATGTTATAGTAGAAGATCATCATTTGTTTAAACTAATCTACCTATTAAGAAATACTAATTATCAAGCCTGAGTAAGGACTTTTAGTAATATCTTACAGGAAAAAAATGTTATAAACATTCATTAATGTAGAAACATCAAACTAATCAAATATAGTAAATGTACAATAGTAAGTAAATATACTTAATTATAATAAAAATACTAGATGATATGATTAACATTATCTTATGCTAAACTACTTATTAGGAAACAATAATTACGGAGCACAATGCTTTTATAATATCTTACATGAAAAGAAGATATCATTCAATCTATTAGCTCAAATTGAAACATATAACATTAACATAGAAGTCAGATATCATAATGAATATATTACATATTAAAACATACATACAATATACAACAAACATACACAGATTACATTAATATCTAACCTTACAGAATTTTATATTACATATAAGATTTTCGGTGAGGACATACATCAGTCTACATTCATTTGTTCTAATATTGAATAATGACCCAAAGGCAGGGTATCATAGGAGCCAGGTATGAGGTAACGTTTATCATCATACGGACTAAGAGCAATCTTTTGCTGGGTAATTGAATGAACATTATGCTTATCGGATCGGATTATATTTTGATGTACACGTTTTTCTATATAGTTTTCAAGACATTCTACGTAGTCTTCGAAGATAATTTTTGTGTGAACAACAGATTTTTTAACTCCTTTAGCCTTTTTGGTTAAATTATAATTAGATATAATATCGGTGATTTCATCATCATCATATTCTTCTTCATGTAAACGATTTCTTAACGCTTCTACGTCATCTTTTGAAACGGTAGTTTTTATAGTATATAATTTTGATCGGAGCTCTACGTAATGAGTCATTGGTACCCCATTACACTCATCCTTCATCATACCCAATACTTTTTTATTAACATGTGGAATGCCGTATACATTATTCACAGAGTAATCGCTCGTATCAAAATACTGAAGACAATCACGCTTCATATCTTCATAGGGATCCTGATTACGAATCTCATATATGAGAGAATCTGTATCAGAATATAAGACAGAACACCTATCGCCAAATGTTCTTTTCATATAGCCATAATGGAAGTCGTAGATGGTAGTTTTAGTGAAATCCAGAATGCTCATACCAACATAAATCGGTTTGTTCAGGTAGATTTCAGATTTTCTTAACCCGATTGCTATTAAATTCTCATTAAATAAACTAAAATTTTTAAATTCAGGCTTGGAGATGTAAGACTCCGCTCCATATCTACCCGCCCATTTAGTTAAAAGACGTATATTTACACGCTTACGCAAATTCTCCATCGTCTTACCAAAGACTGCGTTATTCATGAGCTTAAATAAGTTTTTCTTAAACTCGTTTCTTGAGTTCTGGCGTAGCTTAGTGTTTAACTCGATATATGACTTTAGCCATGCTGATTGTTTAAATTTAAGTACTCTATAAATCTGACTGTATTCCAGATCAATCTCAAATATATAACCCTTAGGAGCATTATCAGAGATGGATAGTACATCAATACTATCAGATTTGACCCATTCGAAACCTCCATATGGAAGGTACTGCGACATCGCCCATCCATACTGATTATTGACATCATAGTACATTAAATAACTTTCAGGACTAGTCGGATCATATGTTGGAAGGTATTTATTGTTAGCTGTAGATCTCCTTTTAGAGCAGACTTAACTAAGACCAGCTCGAATTCCACGTTCAACAAAGAGGTATCTGGTATTAAAGAAGTAAGAGGTATTATTATATTAATATAATAAATATATATTAATATACATAACGTTTCATCGTGTTTTTTCAAAACACATTTCATTGTAAAAGAATAAGAATAATTTCAATTTTATTTATCAGGCGATATACATTATATTATTTTCATATATTAGTATGCAAAGTTGTCGTTTCAATAAAAAGTAAAATATTTATCTGATTTATTTTTCCAGGTTAAGTCTTCAGAGTTCTCATAACTGTAGATATTGCAAGAGGTAACTACCCTGTGTTTCAAAGTTATAAAGACGTATTACAAACATATGTTATAGACTTATATTTCGAAGGTAAGTTACAGATTATTATTAATCATACGAGTTTACTATAGATACGATGAATATCCTACAAGAGTATATAGTATATTATTACATATCTGCGTATTTCGAAGCTATTGAAAATGTATGATATATTGTAAAATAACGTTTAAATATGGTGATGAATATCTATATGATGTATAAACAATAAGAACACATATGTAGAAACAGTTTACAAGGTAGTAGATATAACGAAAGAGGCTAAAATCTGTTCAAAACTACTTTATGTCTAGAAACTAGAAAATTAGAGAATTGTAGCATACGCTTGTTAAAGAGCCTGTAACAACTCATGCGGCTTCGATGTAGCTGTTGTTGATACAGTAGTTGTAATATATTAATTTATGATATTTAGTTAATGATAAATGTTGATTCAAGTTAATAGATTGAATGTAATCTTATTATCCTCAAAGATACTATAAAAGCCTTATGCTTCATAATTACTATTTCCTAATGTGTAGTTTAGTATAAGATAAAGTTAGTCATATAACTCTGTATTTTATTTATAATTAAGTAAATATATTTAGTTTAATGTTTCTATGTTAATGATCGAATATAATATTCTTTGCCTGTAAGATATTACTAAAAGTCCTTACTTAGTCTTGATAATTAGTATTTCTTAATAGGTAGTTTACATCTAACTTATACAGATTAACACAAGGGTGAGTAATTGTCATTTAAAACAATAATTTATGCCGCTTTTAAGATGACGATCTCTTAACAAATTGTACCTATTCTTTTCTCTCCGTTTGTATAATATGAAATATATATTCCGCGTCAGACTGATTAGTATCGTCATATGTACCGATTGTTATCTTTCCGTGAATATTTGAGTTTTTACCAATACACAGGATAAATTTTTATCTCTAATTTTATATATGGCGTTTTATATAGAGCACGAGTCTAACGATAATTTATACATATATTGTCTTTGAATGCTTTAACACAACTCCTGCATTAATATACATAACGTTTCATCGTGTTTTTCAAAACACATTTCATTGTAAAAGAATAAGAATAATTTCTCCAGGTTAAGTCTTCCGGGTTCTCATAACCGTAGATATTGCAAGAGGTAACTACCCTGTGTTTCGAAGTTATAAAGACGTATTACAAACATATGTTATAGACTTATATTTTGAAGGTATCGAAAATGGTTACAGATTATTATTAATCATATGAGTTAACTATAGATACGATGAATATCCTACAAGAGTATATAGTATATTATTACATATCTGCGTATTTCGAAGCTATTGAAAATGTATGATATATTGTAAAATAACGTTTAAATATGGCGACGAATGTCTATATGATGCATAAACAATAAGAACACATATGTAGAAACAGTTTACAAGGTAGTAGATATAACGAAAAGGCTAAAATCTGTTCAAAACTACATTATGTCTAGAAACTAGAAAATTAGAGAATTGTAGCATACGCTTGTTAACAACTCATGCCACTTCGATGTAGCTACGGTCTATGTACATTAATAATAATAGGAAAATGCTTTTGAATCCTAAAATTTATTTAAATAAAACTTAAAGAATAAAATTTAGAAAAATTCTATTGCTATAATATAAGGTATATAATCTCAGTAAACCTTTATTGTCTAGTTAGAGTACTTGTACAGGATTTAGTTGATAGCTCTGTATGACATTCTGAGTTAGATGCTAACTCTATCAAGTTTTTCAGTTTGCTGATCTGAAGTTGTTGAAGCCTTTCACTTCTGCGGGGTAGGAGCATTCTAGATCTTGCTACCGTACGTGCTTTCATATACGATGAATACGTTTAACATAGAAATAAGTGAAAAACTATAATTTTGTTTTATCGTTTTATTTATAAAATTTTAATAATAATATGGAATGTTTGTATTGTACGATATGATGATGATAGGGTAAGTGAATTGTGAGCATTTAGCAGGCTTGAGTTTCTAACTGCAGATCTATAGGTTAGAAAAATCATAAAAGTATTAGCATTGTTCATTGAATAGACTTCCTGCTTCATTTCATAACTTATTTGTTTTAATAAATAGACATTAGTCAAACGATGGATGTCCTCATGTCTTTACTCTACCTTTGATATATAATCTATTTATTTAAGATATCTAGTTAATGATATATGTTGTGATCCTGATTGAATGTAATCTTTTTTCCTGTAAGATGCTATAAAAGCTGTAATTAATATTTCTTAATATATAGTTTAGTTTAATCCGTGTATGATAGCAATTAGATGATAACCGTTTCTTGTAAAACGCTAGACTTGATATTAATTTCAATATGGCTACTATCTTTTTAATAGCTTACACTAACAACGCAATTATGATATATAAAGCAAAAAAGTTACACTTTCCTATAATGGTATCAGTGTAAAACATAAATCCCTACTTATATATTTCCTGTTAGTGATTCGTAGATAATCAAACTTTGTCTAATTAGTGGAAATCTACTAGCTGTATAATAATATAAGATTTTTATATTACATATCGGGTTTCAATATGGAATATGTTCATTTATGATATCTAGTTAATCCTATTACATATAACCGTATAAGGTTTTCATTAGATCAATTAAACAATCGCATATAAATATTTATAAACACTTTTTACATTATTATTTTAGTACACGTATCAAGCTAGCAATGTTGTAAGATATCTGCTGCTTAAAATTCCTTTGCTGTAAATTTTAAATAAATTTTTAACTAAACATGTGACTATATTGAAAGTAATTATATTTGCTTTCATAGTGATCATGTCGGGTTAATAGCTTCTCGAGAATTAATATAGATGCTTAAATAATTCGCTATAGATTTTTTTATACCGCATCATCCTACTACATATAACCATATAAGGTTTTCATTAAATCAATTAAACAATCGCGTATAAATATTCATAATCACTTTTACACTATTATTCCAGTACACGTATAAAGCTAGCAAATACGTTTTTAATTTAAACATTAATGATAAATATATGTTTTCATCCAAGTTGAAACTGACTCAGGGTTAATCCGTGTAGAACCTAACGATGCAGAATAATTGTTATCGTAATAAACGTGAAACGCGAGACAATTTTAAAATATCAATATTTAAACGTTATAATTCTATAAAACCGAAGTTAGATGTTGACTCTATCAAGTTAATAATAATAGATATTTATAATTGATAAGAACGTAATTCAAGCATTAATAATAATACTGAGGGTTGAAGTAAACTGTTTAATGTATCTATAGCAATTATAAGTATTTACTGAAATATGTTTTGAATTTACAAAAGCATTACGCAATATCTCTTTTCTCTATAAATAAATAAATTATAGTTGTTTTAAACATAATGGACACTTTTCAAGAAATTTCAAAAGGAAGCTAATCGGTTAATAAATGTTTGTCGGTCGTTGTATGAAACAATACATTTGAGAGATGTCTAATTAGGGAAAATCTGCAAGCTGAATAATAAGATAGGATTTTTATATTACATAACAGGTTTCAATATGGAATATATTCATTTATGATATCTAGTTAACAGTTTAATATGTTGTGTTAAAGAGATAATGAGATAAGGATGTAATCCGCATTCATTCCGAAAAAATATGTAATACTAAACAAGTGACTATATTGAAAGTAATTATATTTGCATTGTTTTGAACATAATGGTATGTTATGATAAGAAATATTTGACGGGCTTAATTGATGAAACAATACATTTTACTCGAGGTTTCTTGTTGGCGTACAGATAATCCTTATAGATCCGCTTCTGAGAACTGAGGTGAAATCAATAATGAGAAATGACAAGTTTCTACATATTAATTATGTTACACATTTTAAATGTTATGACTAATAGATTTATATTTTAGGAATGTCTGTAGTTGAAAGATATTACAAAAGTTAGAGTGTACGACATGTAGTTAAACCTAAAAAAAATAGCGGTTAAATGCGGGCCTTGTTAGTCGTATTCTGTTTAGAGTGTTTTCAGTAATTTATTCGAATTCATTATCCATATAAATGTTAATTAATTATAATTGGAATGAGATATGCATATGATACCGTGAATTAATTTAATTAGCAAAAATGATATGTACAAATGAGAGATGAGTTATGTAAACAATCATAATGTAATATGTAGCGTTGATCTGTATATGTGGTAATATCGCATGCTGATCCGCGCTAATCCGACAGGTGATTGACGGTAACCTTTCGATGAAATCACGTTTAACGATGTCTGGGGCATCCTTGAAAGCATACATCATTTAAAAAGGATCTTAGTATGAGAGATGAGATATGCAAATGATATCAGTAGGTATTGGGCCACCTGGCCCAGACATTTTTGTGGGGATGCAGTCGTCGTTAAGTACGGAATCTGCATTACCGACATTCTGTATTACCGGCATTTGGTTCGTCACTCGGCTAAATGGCAAAGCTGTTGCTAGGGGAAAACAGATGGCGCCAGTGTCGTTTTTGTATCGACATTCAGTATTATCGGCATTTGGTTCGTCACATGGCTAAATGGTAGCGTCGTTGCTAGGGGAAAACAGGTGGCGCCAGTGTCGTTTTACGTGATTTTTGTACCGACATTCTGTATTATCGGCATTTGGTTCGTCACATGGCTAAATGGAGTTAGTGTTGCTAGGAGAAAACAAGTGGCGGCAGTGTCGTTTTACGTGATTTTTGTACCGACATTCTGTATTATCGGCATTTGCTTCGTCATCATGAAGAAAGCTGTATTACCGATTACGGGCGTTCTGCTGATTGTTAATAGGGGGAGCCAAGGTTTATCATTTTATATTAATAAATTTTACCGATTTCTTAAAATAATTATCGTCGTCATTAATACTTTAATTACATATAATAATTTAAGATAATTAATTCAGCATTAAAATTTTAAACGCAAATCACGGAACAATTTACGGATAATAATAATAATAACAATAATTATAATAATAATGTCTTTATTTCCTTACAGGTTTACACCCAAATAGGGAAAAATATGAATTTACAAATGTTTTCATCGTTTATGCTATTCTCGTGTAATATCTCATGGGTAATGTGTAAAGAGCGGAAATATGCAATGTGCATTTTATGATGTTGATGAAATAAGAATTGTTTGTAGATTCAATTAAAATGCCTAAAACCTAAAATTTAAGGCTTTAATATTATTGTTTATTGTATATTTTATATCAATAAATGCGAAACTCCGTGTAATGCCATGTAATAATAATGCAACAATGTAACATAACTGTATACATCGCTGTATACATAAAATAAACTTGATGTTGATGAAATAAATAATAGAAACAAAATTTAATTTATGATTTGATTTATTGAAATTTCCTTATTCTTATAACAAATAAGTTTTTACTAATAATATTTAGTTATTACTAGTTAGTTAATAGTATATTATATACATATTTGTTGCATTTTTTGTCGAAACCCATGCATTTTTTGTCAAATTTCGTTGCATTTAAATGTGCATATGTTTTCTTTTTGCCTTGCATTTTTTCCGCTCTTTAGTAATGTGTATTGTGGTGACAAGATTCACTTGGTATTGTTATGTCTGTTTGTGTTGGTGAATATTTCACCATTTACAACATAATCATGAATAAAGTGGTTGGTGTATTTTTGCATACGAAACAATGGAACATTTATTTACGTTAAAATTTAGGCGATTAGATTTACACCAATCACATAGAAAGTTAATGTTAGACTGCAAATATAAGCAATCATTGATATCTCGTACTTGATGATATATTTTTAAATCGTCAGCAAATAATAGTTTCTCGCAGTGTATAGATTGATGATGATGATGAATACCACGTAGACACGTCCATTCGTGACGCGTATCTTGGAATACGTTCTGCTTGGTTTTTCCAGAGTACATAAGCTACCTTGAAATTCTATCCCAGAGTTCAGTATCTTATTACGAATTCTTGTAAATACCACGTTGCGTTATAAATACACCAATTAAAATAATTTGTTTCGTTTTATACCTTTTAACGTTGGGTGTCTCTTTTCAATTATATAATACTGGTGAATAATCGACCTGATGGTTTCTAATTCACCTTGCAGTAGGTCACTCTTCGGATTTGGTCTATTACGATTTTTCTTCGGACTGGAAAACTTGACGTTTTCGCCTGAAGCAACTTGCTTGGCTTCTTTCTTAATCTCACGATAACTGTTTTCCCCTATTTTTGTCGCAGCCAGAACTCTTTCTTTAAAACGAGTTACAGGAATTGTTACACCATCCTTAGCTTCTTTCTCCATAAATGAGATGACGTTTGCGATAATTTCGCGTGCTTGGGAATGCAGAACCTTTCCACGTACACCTACACTGGACTTTTAACTACAACAAATATTTATGTGATATTCGTATCTTCTGCATCAGCAGTTATTAATTTACCTACGATTCGCAAATAAATATGCAGAAGCTCTGAAAAGAACTGTTTTGTAAACTGATTTCAACTTTCAACAACAAACGTAAACACACCTATAACCTCCAAACGCACACGCAACAAGACAGAATGGAAATATACCGACGCTACTGCATTAAGAAAGACATGCGCGTGCGACGCAATTTTTAACGCTCATACGTATTTCGGTTTCTGCGCATTGTGATGTTTCGAAACCATTTCACCTTTAATAGCTTATAAATCGAGCTCTTCTAACAACTAGATTTAGGAGGTGTCTAATGACGGTCAGTCTGACGTCTCATCCGTCGATTTTATAGTTCATTGCGCCGGATAGTTATGCTACTTCCTACAGTTTTATATTCTAAGATTTTTGGCAAAAAAAAATTGCAAATGAATTACACTGTGCTACACATGAAATACACAAGACCTCCTACCTATATAAACGGTTCGATATTGAAGAATAAAGATTTTTCATACTTGCAGAATTTTCCCATCACTTCGAGTTTTTTTTTAGTTCCCTGAATGTACCTCACCCAGTTTTGGTGCCTTGCACTACTCTAATTGCCAAAACTTAGCCATTTGTAGTACATTTTGGAAATCTTTCTCTATTAGGCAGATAAAAAGTGCAGCTTTACAAAAGTTCAAAAATAATAAAAATGATATTTATGTTCAAAATGATATTTACTCAACAAATACATTGTCTTTCTCTTCATTTATTGAAGATATATTTTGTTTTATTTCTAGGAAATTTTTGTTTTTTTAAATTGGTTAAGAAATGACCGAGTTATGGCCGATAATATGCAAAACAACAATTTATTTTCTTTATTTGAATCTGTCATTATAATCCAGTGTCCAGTCAATCTGTACATTTTACCTTGCAAAAACTTAAGTAGTTTTGGTTTTTGAATATATTTTGTATGTTGAGGCCCTTTATTAGAAATCCAAGATTTCGATCATGGCGTTCGCTGATCGTGAGCTGATACACTCGAGGAAAAAAAACGCACCACTTGAAAATACACCAAAAATACCAAAACTTCAAATCGTCATAACTCGGCGGATTTTGGACGAAAATGGATGAACCTTTAAGTGCTAAAAAGTTTAAAGTGTATAGTTTAAGGGCGTGTGAGAGAATGTTACATTTAAGCTTTTCCGTTCCCCGCCATCCCCCGAAGAATAAAAAATGTTTTTGATTTAAAAAATGTCAAACTTTAACAGCTTGTACGGTGTACCAAAAAAATCGTGGACTCAATAGACCGCCAGGGCAATAAAGATCAGCCCTTTTTCTATAAAGTTCTCAAAACTTCGAGTGCCTACGATGACTTGGCGCGAAGTTATGAATTTTTGAAATTTACCCTGCATTTTGTCGGGAGTCTTTCGTCTTCTGCCAGCGACATTATTACCGGTTGAGTTTGAACATTTTTTCTTAAATTCAAAAATTTTGAAAAATTTTTTTAATGAATAAAAACATTTTTTTATTAACTTTAATTTTTTTAACGTGTAACCGCCGACATCAGCGTTACCCGATGTGCACCATTGGAGGAGGAGGTTGTCGGTCGGATTTTACACATCGTGTGTGTGTGTCGCATGCTAACCTCCTTTCCTACCTCCAAAAGAGCAACAATTCGCGCACGTTGAATGCGCGTTAATTGTGGCATTGTAACGCTTCGAATAACTTTCTGATACTGATTAATTTCAACATTAGTAAAATAAAAATCAAAACCTTAATTTAGGCACTTGCACATCGGGTAACGTTGTCGGCGGTTACACGTTAAAAAAAATGAACGTTAATAAAAAAATGTTTTTATTAATTCAACATTATTCAAAATTTTTTGAATTTGGAAAAGAAAAGATTCAAACTCAACCGATAATAATGTCGCTGGCAGAAGAGGAAAAACACCCGACAAATTGCAGGGTCAATTTCAAAAATTCATAACTTTGCGCCAAAAAATCGTAGGCACTCGAAGTTTTGAAAACTCGACAGAAAAAAGACTGAACTTTATTGCCTTGGCAGTCGATAGGGTCCACGATCTTTTTGGTACGCCGTACAAGCTGTTAAAGCTTGACATTTTTTTAATCCAAAACATTTTTTTTCTGCGGGCGGTCGCGCAGGGTGGAAAGGCCTTTACGTAACATTCGCTCACGCCCTTAAACTAGACACTATAAACTTTTTAGTACTCAAAGGTTCATCCATTTTCGTTCAAAATCCGTCGAGTTATAACGGTTTGAAGTTTTGGTATTTTTGGTGCGTTTTCAAGTGCTGCGTTTTTTTCCTCGAGTGTATATTGAAGAATTGCGGAAAATCTCGATCTTTCTTCGGTTTTCGCGGGATATATCCTAAGCTATGTGTTTTACGGCAAACATGGTTTAATTTTAAAGTAGACTAAATTTTTTTCAGTTTGAGTGCAGAATGACTTGCGGAACCTAATAGTTGCCAAGATACAGACTCTTCAAAGTTTTGGTAATTCTGATAATCACGAATGATCAAGCCAGTTTTGGGAAATGAAGGGTGCTGATAAAACCAGTCTCTGAACTTATCCATGTTCTCATTAACTCGGGTAATGTGAGAAGGCTTCATACCCACATGTTGCTCAGAGGTTACTGAGTTAATATCACAGTATTTCTTAACTCCATCAAAGATATTACCATTTCTATGGTCAGATATAACCATAAAACAAAACCTGATCAAAACTTTTTTGTGCATTTGATGGTGAAATAGCCTTCAGTCGTGAATTTATTGTATTTAACAGCATCCAATTCTTTATTCCAATTATGTCAGCATGTCTTGCAAATAGAGATGTACACCCTCGACATAAAAAAGTGCATGAATGAATGGCAGCAATTTTTGGACAAAAACAAGATGAAGAGTCCAGTTTCCCATTCTCTCCTAGCTGTATCTCGGCAACATTCAAAGTATTACAAATCTAGTCTACTTTAAAATTAAAAATAACTACTTTCGCTGTAAATCACATCGTTTACAAAATATTCTTAGAAAACCGAAAAGAAATGTCGAAATTTTCATTTGTTTTTCAATATGGCGGTGGTGTGCCAAGGTCGTAAACTTGGATTTTTAATAAGAACCACAACACAAAACATATCCAAAATTCAGAACTACGCGATCTTTTGCAAGGTAAGGCCTGTTTTTCTGACAGATTGACTGGACTATTAATACAAATTTAGGTTTTTCTAAAATATTTGATAGATTCTTTTATAAACTTTACCACTGAAACATGAACAATTTCTGAAAATATTATATGCCGATGGACTAAAGTGCATCTTATAATTCTAAATGTGAAGTTTATTTTCCCGAGCGTAAGCCAGGGCAATAAACACACGCGAGATTAAAAGGCTCTTTAGTTCTGTGGTGTATACGATTTTTGCACGACCTAAAGGACTTAACTACAAAATCACCGAAATTTTCGAAAATACTGTTAAAACCCATTGCATGGGGTAGGGTACATATGTTCCCGTGCGCTGCCTACACAGTGATGGGAACGGGTACATATGTTCCAAGTGATGATTTTTCTATTAATCTTCGTCCTTAAGGTTAGTTTTTTCTATATTATAGGAATCTGTATTCTTATGCCATCTAGTGAAAAGAAGAAAAAAAAATTTTTTAAACATTGGTTTGTTGTAATCAGCAGAAATCTACTAAGACCACATACTTCATGGGCGTACGGTTATCTGTAAAATGGGCGCTTTCGTGGGTGCAGGGTAGTGCACCACATCGTTACAGACATCGCTTTTTTTGGGTTTTTTTCAATGGTTTGGATTGTAATAAATTCTTGAAGTAATAAATTATTGTTAGATGTCTCTACTTGTATTATATAAACTAAATAAACGCAGAATTTTGGTTTTATATTAGTTTATTGCTTCTTTTTATGATACTTTTTCAAAAAGGCTCTTTTGTTGCAAAACTAAAAATAGTTGCGTTTATGGATTCTTTCAAGGCGCTTCTTCTAGTTTCATACATGTTTCTTTGTGATTTTTTTTAAATCTTGTGGAGAAATAGTGTCTGAAATTATTGTTTTTGTATAATGCTGTGATTTAGAATTGATCAATTTTGCTTATAAAATTATATATTTATAAAAAATATTATTTAGAATGCAAATTCATATAGAAAAATTTATCGACTCTGCTGGGACTCGAACCCAGGACCCTCCACTGTCTAGGTGGTATCTCCACCAACTGAGCTACAGAGTACGACTACCAGCATAGCGAGAAATTTTCCATATGAATGCTATGCTGGTAGTCGTACTCTGTAGCTCAGTTGGTGAAGATACCACCTAGACAGTGGAGGGTCCTGGGTTCGAGTCCCAGCAGAGTCGATAAATTTTTCTATATGAATTTGCATTCTAAATATTATTTAATGTAAAATCATTATTCAACATAACAAAAATTAATTTCAACTAAAATATATATATAAAATATTCTAAGCTGACAACTAGACAGTAACGTTTGCAACTTTGTTTTGTTTTGTCTTATTTCGAATTATTTTGTAATTTGATGTATGTGTTTATTCTGTTTCCAGGTTTTTGCATAGGAAATGCAATAATCATTTGATTTTCATACTCATTTTAATTTTATTTTTTAATAGAATATAAAAACAATACCACATTATTATACAAAATCAATATATCTTTAGCAGAATGTGGAGTAATTTGTGAAAGTTTTTTAAAGCACACACAGACACATTTTCTAGACAATTAGTGAATGCTTTTTTACTTAAACTTATAATAAAGTGTATGATAATATAATAAGTGTCATAATGGAGAGAAAAACGAAATTTTATTTCAATAATGAAAAGGATGTTGAATACCTGAGAGACCTGGCCTATGCAAGCAACGAAGAGAGCTCTGATTCTGAAGAAGAACATTCTGATTCTGAAGAAATCGAAGATACAAGCTTTAGTAAAGTAAGATCTGGGAGTACTCAACCTGGTCCTAGTACTGCAGTAGTAGAACCGGCACATTTTACCGTGCTCAGGCGTTTAAAAGAGAGTGATGAAGAAAGTGAAGAAGAACAATATGTTTAAATTTCGAACCCCTTTTTTAAAAAACTTTTTACCCGCCACTGGAATCTAAAATTTCAAAAACCTTTTTTTAGCAAAAATGATTAATTCTTGCCTAGTCATTGACATTTGGATAGAAGAAATGTAGAAATATCGACAAAATTGCAGAAAAAAGTTTCCCCATCGCGTGTTAGATAAGGTAAAAAAACTTCCACGCGCAACGGGTTAATTGTCATTCTGACAATTGAATTTTTAACACCAATATCACATAATTTTAGCATAGTAGGTTAGGTTTTGACGCGATTATTTTACTTTACTCTATAGGGAATAAAGTAGAGCTTTACATATAGGCCGTACAAAATAGTATATTGTGTTACAAGTGCAGAAAAGTGCCAATTTCTCACGAGTGTGAAGATTTTGCGGCATGAGACGTAGTCGAATGCCGCAATCACACGAGTGACACAATATACTTTATCTACGACAACAAAAAAAGTAATAAACAATCAACAGCTAAGAAAGTTTTTTAACCTAGAATTTACACTCGCATTCATATTTTTTACGTGAAATATTTGGCAATAAATTAAGAGATGTAATGTGAGCCGCTTCCACGATGTTTGGAGGTGTACGAGTGTACACCCCAATTTTTCTTCATCGGATTCTCATGATACATATAGAATTTTAAAAACGACAAAAGTAAACATTAAATTTGTAAAGACAATAGTAATAATACGTTTACAATTTGTATAATTTCAGTCAATCCTATTTAGTACTTACAGCTAAATAATTATGTACTCGTTTTAAAAAAATAATATATGTACAAAAATCACCATTCAATTGTCAAGGTTATTAACATCTGCGCAAAATGTCAAATATTCTCGCATTATGCAGCAAACTATAAATTTTTTATTGTAATTTAGCAATAATAATAAATAAAATTACATTAAAAATTATATAATAATGTAAAACATTAATTAATTTTACGTTTTAATTGAATAACAATCATTGTAACTTTATATAACGAGAAAAAAATATCATTGAAAGGCATCTCGATAGCTCAATGCTTACGCTCTAGCTACTAACCGAGCGATCCGGGTTCAATTCCCCGGGTCTGACCTTAGTTTTTTTTCTAGATGGATTTCCATTCGAAATATAATTTAATGTAAAATATTAATTAAACAAAATAAATTAACCTTTATCTGATCTGATTTCAAATAATTAATAATATTTTAAATATTGCAAGTGGTGACATCTATGGCGTTTTAATACAACTACTGATCGTGAGAAATCATTCTTCACGGTCTTTACCGTTGAGTTTGGAGATTGTTTGCAATTGATCGTTTTCACGGTTACTAGATTGTGCGGAATGTGTAACTTTCTATTGTGGTCGTAGATAAAAGTCTTTTCTTGTTTTTTTATGCTATAACTCAGTCAGTTCTTTACCGAAAATCAACTCTGTTGTAAAAACATTAGTCACTAGATCACAAAGACTAGCTGATTCAGACAACATTAAACAGGAAATGGAAAAGTTACAGAATGCTCTACAACATAACGGGTATTCACAAAAAGATATAAAACGAGCACAACGACCACCTCGGAACATACCACAAGAAGAAAAAGTGGAACCGATAGCTAAGGCCTATTTGCCTTACGTCAAAGGAACCACTGAGAAAATCAGAAAGGAAAATAGGCACCATGCCCAACAACCTCAAAACAAAGATTCCGCTAGAAAACCACGGGGTATACAAAATTCCTTGCGCAGACTGCAACAAATCATACAAAGGGCAAACAAACAGAAAAGTAAGCGCCAGGAAAGAAGAACATAAAAATGCCGTGCGAAAAGAAGAAAAGACATAGTCACTAGCACAATATGTAAAAGAATCAGCACATAAAATCGATTTTGACAACACAAGAATATTAGCCAACATTGCATACATACAAAAACAAAAATACTTAGGGAAGCAATCGAGATAGAAAAACGACCAGGGCCCGTATTCTTGAGTTTCGCATACGAGATGACTTGATTCTCTATTACTTACTGACATTTGATTGGTTAAGTTGCATTTCATGACGTAAAAATTACGTCATCTCGTATGCGAGACTTGTTATGCGAAACTCAAGAATACGGGCCCAGGCAGCCTAAATACAGCAATGCTGATCTTCATTAATAATATTCAAAAAAAATATCTAGTTACTTTGTATGTTTGCTAAAATATCTAATTCATATGGAATATTTCTCGCTATGCTGATAGTAGTTCTCTGTAGCTCAGTTGGTAGAGATACCACCTAGACAGTGGAGGGTCCTGGGTTCGATTCCCAGCAGAGTCGATAAATTTTTCTATATGAATTTGCATTCAAAATATTATTTAATGTAAAATAGTCCGAGCTCATCAGAGAGAATGTCGTGGCAGAGATGTTCCGAACCATGGCGGGCCCTGATGGAGGCCCCCAAAGACCAGAACTCCGGTTTCGAAATTCAGAAATTGTGGAGCCAGGGTGATTCCTAGTGACTTCCTAGGACGAAACCTTGATGCGATGGCTGCTCGAAAGTTGGGTCAACTTAGCGTTGAAGATGTCACCTTCATACCAACCAGGGCACCAGAGGCGCCAATGGCCAAAAAGAGTGGGATTCTGTCTGAGAAGTCAGGAGGTGGACCTGGACAGGCTGAGGAGGATGCTTTCGTTGCAGAACCGCTTATTAGCGGTGAAGCAATGGTGGCATGTGCAGACGTCTGGGGGGCCAGGAGGGTGGTTCTTGACCTTTATGGTCAGCGGCGATACCGTAAGGTCCTTGGAGGAAGTCGTGTGGCAGTTCCTCCTGGACCATCGGGTTAAAGCAGGCCAAGGAGAACAAATAAAACTTTAGGACCCGCACCATTAAATCCCCATAGTGGGTCCTCTGCGGGTAAGTCAGATAAACTTTCAGCATAGTATCATCTGTATCAGCGTAGTATTATAGTATCTGATCATCGATGATCAGACTAGAGATGAAGTCAGACAAATCTACAGAAATCCTCCGCCGCAACACCAAGGCAATGAACTGGGAATGTTACATTTCCGGTCTGACCTGCCAAGGAGGTCAACTAGTCGAGGAAATATCTACTAAAGAGCAAATAAACAAAGAGGTAGATCAATTAACGAGTACAATTGTCTTAGCCTACGAGGAGGCCTGTCCATTCAGGGCGGTGAGAGCTCGTAGGGTATCATGGTGGAACGGCACTTTAGCCAATCTACGCAAGGAATCTAGACGAACTTTTAATCGAGCCGCTAGAGATAAGACGCAGGCTTTCTGGGGCTTTCTGTAGGGAGCTCAGCTCCATCTCCGATTCAGCTAAACTGATGAAAATATTAAGTCGCGATACAAGTCAAACAACAGAAGCACTGAAAAGGGACAAAGGGACATAGACCACAAGCAGCGAGGAGTCATTGCAACTACTCCTGGAAGTTTGTTTTCCCGGTGACGGCACCATCCAAACAGCACCCATGGCAGAACAAACACAAGTTCAAGTAGAAAACTGGCAGTTTGCCAAAGGTGTTATAACGGTGGATGCAGTCAAATGGGCTGTAGATGAGTTCGAACCCTTTAAGTCACTAGGTCCAGATGGGATCTTACCAGCGCTGCTGCAAAAAGTCCTGTCTGTCCTTCTTCCAAGTATTGAAAGTATATATAGGACCAGTGTAGCAACGGGATGTGTACCCAAACAATGAAACGCAGCCAGAGTGGTGTTTATCCCCAAAGCGGGAAAGAAAGACTACACAAATGCCAAATCCTTTAGACCCATTAATATAAGGTCTTTTCTTTTAAAAACTTTAGAAAAGATCATTGATAGGTACTTATTGGAAAGGGTAATAATAGTAAATTCATTCCATAGGAATCAACATGCATATAGACGTGCAATATCGACTGAAACTGCGCAGTCGTGCACAAGGCAGAAAAAGTCCTTCACTATAAAGAAGTGGCTCTTGCGGTCCTTTTTGATATTGAAGAGGCTTTCGACAAGGCGAGAACAGCTACCATCGGTCAAGCTTTACAGGCCAGGGACACCCCTTCGGTGATGGTCAGTTGGGTAAGCTCGGTGTTGGCGGAGAGAACCATAACAGTGAACCTAGGGAACTGTTTAGTTGAGACTGGAATAACTGAGGGCTACCCGCAAGGCAGCTGCTTTTAGCTCCATTTATGGTGCCTCTTAAAGGACGGTCTGTTGGAACATCTCACGATAAATATAGGTATATAGTCCTAGTGACTGGGAAGTTTTTAAAGGTCGTCTGCAACAGAATGCAAGGAGCCTGCAGGATTATAGAAAGATGGTGTGAAGAGAAAGGATTGTCGGTAAATCCACTTAAGACGCAAATGATTCTCTTCACTAAAAGAAGAAAAATCGATGACTTCAGGGTACCCATAATGTATGGAAGACCACTGGTACTAGCGCAAGAGGTTAAATACTTAGGGGTCATTCTCGATAGCAAATTAAGTTGGAGCCCGCACGTCGAAAAATCTGTAAATGGATTATGACAATTATGGCAATTGCGCCCAGCGGTGGGAAAGAACTGGGGAATCAATCCTCAAATTCTGTATTGGCTCTACACACTGGTAATAAGACCAGAGTCCAGTACGGCTCAATTGTCTGGTGACCTAGTGTAGAAAAATCAACCATTTCCAGAAGACTGGCATAGGTCCATCGGCTAGCCTGTCTGGGGACTACGGGAGCAATGAGAACTCCAACGGCCGCACTCGAGATTATACTGGGTCTCCCAAGCTTTCACTTTTCGATACAGAGAGGCCATGGCAACCCACCTCAGAATACGGGATTATGGGCTTTGGAGCAATCAAGGTATATGCACTGGGCATGCAAAGATTGCCCAGGTGGTGGCAAAGGAGCTACTTTTGTCAACATACAGGGTAACTGAAGCAGAAAACCGGTTAAGGCTAGATGTAATATCCTATCATAGGTAGTAAAGCGAACTCTGTTTATATCATTGTAATTGTTCTGTTGTAATATTGGTTGCATACCTATAATAGCAAATTATGATCTAGTGCAGCGGTTCCCAACCTTTTTCGTTCACGGACCGCCAAACAACGTAGCATTTTTTTGTGGTCCGGTAAGGTAAGAAATTAAAGAAACATTTCGCAAAATAAATGATATAATAATAAATAAACTTTTATACTCTAAAACAATAATCTGAAATAAATATATCCATTTTTTACAAAAACAAAAGTAAATAGACTTATAATTTGAAGCATTCGGAGCAAAATAGTAATAAGCCACATTCGTGTTATAGTATTTTACATTATTAGCAAGGTAAACCTGTTTTTACTGGCGATAGAAGGAAATGACTGGCGAGCCGGCAGGCGAGCCTGTCACCTTCTTGAGCCAGTAAAAACAGTTACCTTGCGTATAATGTATAATATTTTATTTGTTATTCATTTGTAAACAACACACAACATTTATTGTATCTATAAAACCTGGCCCTAATCCTAACAATGACAATAAAATGTTACACTTTTTAATAATTTTATTAGCCGTGGAAGTGTGCGTAGACGTAGAGGTTATTATGACAATTGGTCTATGAATGTCATATTCTACTAACTTGTAAAACTTTTACAGGTCAGCTGTCAGTTTTACAAGTCAGTAGCTTGTAAAAGTAACCTTTCGTTGTTTGTATTCCGTCGCATAAAATGACGTTTACAAGTGAGTAACAAATAAATTTTTTTAAATAAGTTGCACTTAAGCTTATTTACATAAAAAAATATGAGGAAGCAATATTTGTAAACTTAGTAGTTAGTATGTAATTAATGAGACATCTGCTGCTGCTTTTCGTTTATTATTTTTTCGTGACGTGGCTGCAGAGTTGTTTCGGCAAGACGCAGTGCGGGATCTGAATCAAGTCGGTTCCTGTATTTTGTTTTTAAAATTGAGAGTGTAGAAAATGTTTTGAAAAGGTCGCACAAATACATCAGAAGAGAGTTCAATGAGTGCTTCCTTTTCTTTAATAGTAAGGTTCGTAGCGCGCGTATCCTTTATAAATGGATCAGATATCCATATGTTTAATTTTCTTGGATCTTAGATTTCTGGATAATATTGTTCAAAATTTTGAAGCAATGCTTGCAGATGATCTGACACAAACAGCACGTCTTTGCGATATATATCTAGTGATGTTAAAACTTCGTCAAATCGTGGAAACATTTTAAAATCTCCTTTGTGCAAACACTGTTGCTAAAATATTATTTTGTTCTTAAATGCTTCCATTTTGTTCCAAAGAGTAAAAACATTTTTCATATTTTCTTGGAGTGATAAATTAAGATCATTAAGAAGTGAAAATATATCTGCCAAATATGCGAGTTTAGCTATCCAATCTTCTTTTAACAAAAGCTCTAAGTTGGATGACCTTTGTTCTCGAAGAAATTGTTGTATTTCTTCTCGTAGTTCAAAGAACCGGGATAGAACCTTACCTCTTGACAACCATCTTACTTCCGCGCGAAGAAGAAGATTGTGTTGTCAGCAACCAGGAAGCATGAACTTCCTTAGTTGCATACTGAGAACTTCAGCCTACTGATTCCCACTACGATGCTAATTACTTCCCCGTTCAGCAGTATATAACCAGCTTACTTGAGCTATTCAAACCAGTCAGTGAGTTGACTCCACACTACATCCACAAGCAAGCTGGTGAGTACCTGTTTAATTATGTAATGCTTAGTGGCTTAGTTGAGTGGGCGGCGCTAAGCGCCCACTCTCTGCGAAATTATGGGTAGTTGTGACCAGGCTACCCAAAGCTTAGTTGTAAATCACCAGGAGGTTATCTCCTACGCTTAGTTTGTAGACCTAGTGCTAGAACAGGGTTGGTTCCGACCTCCCCTGTATTGTAATAGTTTAGGAGGACATGTACGTTCTCACGATGTATTCTTTTTATTTATGTAAACCTTTGTATTTGTATTCTCTTATTGTCTTTAGTATATAGTTGTTTTTTACAACTTGTGTTTGATTTCTCTCTACCTCTGACTACGTCCTCCAGTCACGAAAACCCCACGTGACAATATGTCAAAAAGCACTATATTTAACTTCTAATCATAATCGGCTGCAATCAGATAATCATAAACACAGAAACGTATTCCTATTACTGGCTCCAAGCGTACTGGCTATCGCCGGCACGATCGCTGCGAACCTCTAGCGTCAGCTACCCTACCGCACATGTACAGATTATGTATATTGCGGTGTTATCAAATCACCGTATTGAAAATTTTATTAACGACGGTACGGAAACGTTAAAACAAACATTTTATATATCAGATTTAAAACAAAAGAGGGACATGCCATGTCATGGGCATAATTAATATAAAGGCTATACATAGGACCACAGTTAGGTTTATTAATGCTTAAATTAAAAATTAAGAATAAAAATTTCATGCAAACATAACCTAGCTTTCTTATGCATAATTAAAAAAAGGTTTCATATTTTTAAAAAAGGATATCAATTAGTTAGATTGCTTGATCATAAATATGTTTATGCAACCCAAGTTACACTTTGGGACGGTTCCTAACTTGCAAGGAAGATGTAATTTCCTTATTCAAATTTATAGATTACGATGTTTAACATTAGATAGATTTTTCTCCTAAATCTTAAATCTCTCAAGAATCTTAAATAAAATATAGATTATTGTTGCAAACATTAATTCAACATTTTAAATAGAAATAATGCGTTAAAATGCCCGGAACCCGGCACTATAGACTTGACATTTCACCTAAATACAGCTGTTGAAACATTTCAATTCAAATCTGTTGGGCAGAGATTATGTTAGAAAATCAATTTTCAGTAGGTACTGTTTGTGAGATAAGTCTTTAAAACTGAATTGAATAGTCACAGTCAAAATTGATGTTAGAACATGACCAGAGTGCATATACCCAAACGTAAAGTTTGCATGCCACAAATTACATCCTCAGAATTTCAAGCAAAAAAGAATAAATGCACCGTACACAGAATATATGTCCTTGAAGATTTAAGCATGAATCCCAACAGTTCTTTGATGGTGAATCCAAATTGATTTACCAAAGTGACCAATGTCATCAATTTTTTAAATATAAATGACTACAAATGACTTTTTTAGCTAATACAAACGAATAACTATATTCAGTAGCAGTATGGAATAAGATTCTAATATAGCTTAAAATCAAGTTTAGGCCTTAATAAACACAATTCACTAATTAAGAAATTTACTTTACTTTTTGCTCTATTACATGATATTGAAAATCTCAATGAGACTGTGCATTTTGATAGACAACTTCGGAGAGCTTCAAGAAAACGAGAAAGAATCAACACTTAGATCTTCAAAGGCAGATATAGGTTTTATTTTTGTTGTAAGTGAACAACCCCAACTGTTTAATATATTTTATTAATAAATATATCGGTAAAAACATTTAAAAGCGTGTACATAGCACTTCTTTCTGTTCGAGACTGACTCTAAAATCATTCCATATCATTATCACATAACTAGCCTGTTATGTGTCCACTGATGACTAAACGATTGAGTAATGCCCTCGTAACATAACGAACAATATGCTGCAGGTTTTGTTGGATACAAAGTATTGAGGGTAGATCACAGTTGGCTACGCTACCGTATTCCACGTCCACGTGGATTGGTCCTTTTAGTAAACCTGTAGAAACAGAGAAGTATTATAATGCGCCTTCTCCTAAACATTCTAATAATACTATAACAAGCATCCCTTCCAAACAAAACTTCTACGACAGAAACTACTATCATATACAACTCTTTTACAGTCCACACAATTTACAACCTTGACAGAAACTACTATCATATGCAACTCTCTTACAGCCCACATAAACTACAACTTTCAAACTAAACAAACAACGTAGTCAGGTTTTAACGTCAACGTCTGTCGTTTGAACCTGCACCCTTAGGAGAGCTCTCTTATGAAGGATCCTTTTCATTCGTTTCAGATTCTTCGTCAGAATCTGAGCTAACATGAATGCGGTAGGGCTTCATCTTATCAAGGGATACGATTCCCTTATACCTTCTCTGCGATCGAGAAGATCCCCTCGCGTCCTTAACAACGTAACGATCGTTATCTAAAACCTTGATGACGACAAAGGGCCCGCTATATTTAGGGAGAAGCTTACGACTTTGCCCCTGATTGTTCGTTGCAGAGGTTCGCACCACCACTTGCTCCCCAACCTTGAACTGGTTACCTGCACAACGATGCGTATCATATCTAGCCTTTCGTTCGGCCTGCTTAGCTTCTGTGATCTGTTTCACCTCGCTTCTTACATCATTTATATTGTCCAAGTGTCAATAACCTTGGAAACCAGCTTAAGGCGAAACTCAAATCCTTGAGGGAAGACTCGTTGAATACCTATCTCTCAACCATTAACCGATACGACAACTCAATATGGAGACCAGTCAAATCATCTTTAAAACCCCAAACCCCATCCCCACCAATACGAAAACTACCTCCAGCTCTAGGATGGGCCAAGAGTGACAAAGAAAAGGCGGATTTATTCGCTATTCACCTATCGGGAGTATTCCAACCTCATGACGAACCACTCAACGTTAACCTCCCAGTCCAACCAGCACCTGAACCGAATATACCCCCCATACCACTAATAACACCGAAGATTGTAAAATCTGAAATTCAGAGATTAAATCTCAAGAAAGCTCCGGGACCGGACAAAATTACATCGAAATTGCTCCGTGAGCTTCCACGAAAAGGAATAGTTCTGCTGACTTACATATTTAATGCTATACTCCGACTTCAATATTGGCCGAAAGAATTCAAGATTGCAGAGATAATACTCATCCCTAAACCAGGCAAAGATTCCAGCTATGCGTCATCAAAGCGTCCCATAAGCCTGCTACCAGTGTGCTCCAAACTCCTTGAAAAGTATGTCTTACAAACCCTAGACCCAGAATTCACGGCAACTAACTGGATTCCTGACTATCAATTTGGCTTCCGTCGACACCATTCTACCATACAACAGTGCCATCGCATCACACAAGAAATTAACACAGCATTCGAACAGTCAGCCTACTGTATAGCTGTACTTTTGGACATTCACCAGGCGTTTGATAAAGTCTGGCACAAAGGACTCAAATTCAAAATACATCAAATCTTACCTCCTCAATTTCACAAACTTCTGGACTCCTACCTAACAGACAGAAAATTTCGAACACGCGTTAACGACGAAGTCTCTCCAGTGTACCCAATCCAATCTGGGGTCCCGCAGGGTAGCGTTCTGGGCCCCTTTCTTTATACGTTATACACCTCAGACCTTCCAACCTCCCCAACCACTACTATAGGAGCATACGCCGATGATACAATTATACTTGCGAGACACACGGACTTAAACCTCGCTGTGGAATATGTCCAAACTCATCTCAGCTTACTTGAAGACTGGCTCCAGCGCTGGAACATTAAGGTAAATGAGTTCAAATCTACCCATGTGACCTTCACTCTTCGCAAAGGGATATGTCCTCCACTCCATCTTAATAACATAGAGATACCACAATCCCCATCAATGAAATACTTGGGTCTACACTTGGACAGCAAGCTCACCTGGAAGGAGCACATTACTAAGAAAAAAAAACACATAGAGCTCAGATTCAAAACCCTTTACTGGTTACTAGGCCGACACTCCCCATTATCCCTCTCTAACAAAATCCTTATCTACAAAACCATCATTATACCAATCTGGTCCTATGGAATAGAACTTTGGGGCTGTGCTAGCAAGTCTAACCTTGCAATCATGCAACGATGTCAATCCAAAATCTTAAGATCTCTCGTTGATGCTCCCTGGTACATCACCAATCAGATGATACACGAAGACCTTGGCATCCCGATGCTCAAAACGGTAATACAGGACAGAACTATGAAACATCTTGACAAACTTGCCACCCATGACAACCCTCTCCTCCAAGAACTTCCGCACAATCAAGTCATTAGACGACTCAAGCGCCGCTGGCCTACAGACCTCCACTGAAGAGGACCCCCACACGGGTCCAACATCTTAGCACTATCTTCTAGGACGAGGACCAGTCATTGGACGGGCCCTCATCATGTTACTTTATAAATCAAAATATTAGCTTATAGAAATACAATGTATTCTGATTGCTAATTTATACTCCAATTAAAAAAAAAAAAAAAAAAAAAAAATTCTGTTGGGCAGAGATTATGTTCGAAAATCAATTTTTAGTAGGTACTGTTTGTGAGATAAGTCTTTAAAACTGAATTGAATAGTCGACTGTAATTACACGAGAGGTCTTTTTTTGTCCGGATAAAATTGATTTTTTTAACGATAATTTGGTTGCTTGGTAAATTGACGATACAAACCACCTACGATAAAAAAACGAGTCCGAAGGACGAGTTTTTTTATCTGGTGGTTTGTAGAGTCAGTTTACCAAAAAGAAACCAAATTAGAGTTTAAAAAATCAATTTTATCCCGGAGAAAAAAACCTCGAGCGTAATTCGATGAGATAATTTAATGAATAATAAAAAGGAATAACTAGGTAATTATGAAGAAGTCAAGAACACATTTATTAACTTGAAAATGACAATTATTAAAAACAATAATCAGGTTCGAGAAAGTTAGCCATGGAAGTTTAAACACATTTTATCCAGATGCAAAGTTAGGGCTAACTTTATCCGATGTCAAAGTGACAAATGTATCGCGGCTTATGGGATTTTTTATACATGAATTAAATTATCACAGTCAAAATTGATGTTAGAACATGACCAGAGTGCATATACCCAAACGTAAAGTTTGCATGCCACAAATTACATCCTCAGAATTTCAAGCAAAAAAGAATAAATGCACCGTACACAGAATATATGTCCTTGAAGATTTAAGCATGAATCCCAACAGTTCTTTGATGGTGAATCCAAATTGATTTACCAAAGTGACCAATGTCATCAATTTTTTAAATATAAATGACTACAAATGACTTTTTTAGCTAATACAAACAAATAACTATATTCAGTAGCAGTATGGAATAAGATTCTAATATAGTTTAAAATCAAGTTTAGTCCTTCTAAATAACCACAATTCACTAATTAAGAAATCTACTTTACTTTTTGCTCTATTACATGATATTGAAAATCTCAATGAGACTGTGCATTTTGATAGACAACTTCGGAGAGCTTCAAGAAAACGAGAAAGAATTAACACTTAGATCTTCAAAGGCAGATATAGGCTTCATTTTTGTTGTAAGTGAACTAAATATAAACAACCCCAACTGTTTAATATATTTTATTAATAAATATATCGGTAATAACATTTAAAAGCGTGTACATAGTACTTCTTTCTGTTCGAGACTGACTCTAAAATCATTCCATATCATTATCACATAACTAGCCTGTTATGTGTCCACTGATGACTAAACGATTGAGTAATGCCCTCGTAACATAACGAACAATATGCTGCAGGTTTTGTTGGATACAAAGTATTGAGGGTAGATCACAGTCGGCTACGCTATCGTATTCCACGTCCACGTGGATTGGTCCTTTTAGTAAACCTGTAGAAACAGAGAAGTATTATAATGCGCCTTCTCCTAAACAATCTAATAATACTATAACAAGCATCCCTTCCAAACACAACTACTATCATATACAACTCTTTTACAGTCCACACAGTTTACAACCTTGACAGAAACTACTATCATATGCAACTCTCTTACAGCCTACAATCTACAACTTTCAAACTAAACAAACAACGTAGTCAGATTTTAACGTCAACGTCTGTCATTTCAACCTGCACCCTTAGGAGAGCTCTCTTATGAAGGATCCTTTTCATTCGTTTCAGATTCTTCGTCAGAATCCGAGCTAACATCAATGCGGTAGGGCTTCATTTAAGCAAGGGATACGATTCCTTTATACCTTCTCTGCGATCGAGAAGATCCTCTCGCATCCTCAACAACGTAACGATCGTTATCTAAAACTTTGGTAATGACAAAGGGCCCGCTATATTTAGGGAGAAGCTTACGGCTTTGCCCCTGATTGTTCGTTGCAGAGGTTCCATATCCGTTTCACCTAGCTTCTTACATCATTTATATTGTCCAAGTGCGTTGGTTCTATAGCGACTTCGTTTGCTAAAACCGCATTTGCCACTCCTCTGGGAGTGTACCCAAACAGTAATTCGTATGGTGACTTACCGGTGGTTGAATTCCTTGTTGAATTCAGGCCCCACCTGAGCTTTTCCACCATGTCGTCCCACCTATTTTCGTCTTCAGTCGACGCAGAAAGCGATGCCAATACTGTACGATTGTATCGCTCCACTTGCCCGTTGGCCCTTGGAGTCGCAGTGGCATTCAAGACATGTTTAATGTTCAGACCTCTACAAAATTCTTCAAACTGTTTGCTCGTATAACACGATCCTCTGTCACTTATTATTCACCTTGGCACTCCAAAGTTCTGAATTACACTAGTCACAAACAATATCAAAGGTCTCACTTTTGTTGACGGTACAGCCTTCATAAACACAAATTTGGTGAAGGCGTCTACAATTACAATCAAATACATGTTTTTCTTTTTAGATTTCACTAATGGGCCAAGATGATCCACATGTAGTGTATCGAACGGATCGACGTTTTTCTCGATCGGGTGCATGAATCCTGGTTGTCTTCCTCCTGGTTCCTTGTTGTATGTACATTGCAAACAGGAAGAGATAAATCTTTTTACATATCTTCGCATACTTGGAAACCAATAATGTTTGGATATAGCCGAGATTGTCTTTTCTAATGATAAGTGTCCAATGCCGTCATGAAACTGTAAAACGACCTGTTTGCGTGCTGTCCTTGGCACGACCCATTTCTTTCTCCCTTCCGTTATTCTATACAATCGGCCATTAACATGGAATTTTAAACTCTTGTCTTAGATAACTCTTGTTGTAATCAATTAATCAAATGCCAGCTTCGATGTATTAGTGGTAAGTATGTTTGCTTCATAACACAAGGGTCGCAAGTTCGACTCCCGACCAAGCTGGTAATTTTTCATAGAGCTCATAAATGATCATATATAGTAACGATGTCATGAGGTACGAGAAGTGAAACAAGTAAAATTAATCAATTAATCTAATAAATAACTTAACAAGATTTGAAGCGTAATTTATATTGTAATGAACGGGAAAACCCATGTATAGGCTAGCGGCGAAAGCAGACGTCTAGAGAATACCAGATATTCGAGAGTCGCGGCGAGGATTCTAGAACATTTTGCACGAGGAGCAGTTAATTAAATGCACGCAACGTGAAATAGTATACATTAGACATAAATATTGGTTTATTCAAAATAAATATTGCAATTAATTAAATACATAAATAGCCTGTCAATATATTAATTAATTAATTCGATTAATCGATCAATCGATTTAATCGATTAAATTAAATCGATTTTAGATTATTAATTCGATTTTTCTAATTGATTATTGATTTCGATAATCGCACAACCCTAATTGTGAGCAATGAATCATTTTCACGGTCACTAGATTGTGCAGAATGTGTAACTTTCTATAGTGGTCATAGATAATAGTAGATTGTTCTATAAGTTAAGAAAAGTGGTTGTTTTTCAGTGAGTGTAAAAGTTTCAATTCACGAGCGAGCGCAGCTCGCGAGTGGATTAAATTTACACGAACAAGGAAAAATCACTTTTCTTAACGTCTTGAACATGCTATTTTTTCGTGTATTTGACCAAAAGGACTAAAATGTAAAAATGAAGAAAAATTAATTGATCATGGTGTCATATTTTGCTAACATGGTAGCAAAACAAGAGAACGATGTTTTTAGTAAATAAATTTTTCATTGTGCAAAATGACTGAATTGGGTGAAGGGTTTTCCAATATTTTAACAACAGTAGCAGAAGTTTATTCAAATTTGCTACCGTCGAAGTCAAGAGAAAAGTATGAGAAAACTTATGAACAGTTTTGTTCAAGGAGAAAATCAAAGAAAGTAGAGGGAAGTGATGAAAACATCCTAATCGCTTTCTTTTTTGAAAAGGTATTTATCATTAATTACATTAATTTTCAGTACTAATTTTTTAACGTGTTGTTGTAGGCTAAGAGTTTGAAATTGTGGTCATTGTATTCAATGTTGAAAAGTACGCTGGCTATTAATGAAAATGTTGACATTTCTACTTATAAAAAGTTGCTTGCATATTTAAAACGTCAAAATGACGGAAATGTGGCCAAAAAATCTAAGGTTTTTACGATGGATAACATTAACACGTTTTTCACTAAGGCCCCCGATGATACCTTCCTGTTCATGAAAGTAGTTATGATTTTTGCTTCATATGGAGCCTACCGAGCTGATGAATTACGTTTGCTAAAAGTAGAAGATGTTGAAGATACTGGATCTGTTCTGATTGTAACATTGCACGATACTAAAACAAAAAAAAACGTGTTTTCGTAGTGAGCTCAGAAATGAAAGACGTTGATGAAATTGAATTATATAGAAAATATTTGAGTTTAAGGCCGAGAAAAACTGACCATCGTAGGTTATTTATATTCTATAGAAGAGGCAAATGCACAGTACAGCCGGTTGGTATTAATACCTTTTACGCTGTACCAAAGAAAATTGCGGAATACTTGGAATTACCAAATGCAAACAGTTACACTGGACATTGCTTTCGCAGGACTAGTGCTACGTTACTTGCAGACAGCGGAGCAGATATACAAAGTCTCAAAAGACACGGGGGGTGGCGTTCCGATGCAGTCGCGGAAGGATATGTCGATGATAGTATCGAAAATAAATTAAAAACTTCTAGAAGAATTTTTAAAGGTGAGACTGTCCAGAGATGCACGACTTCAAGAGAAAACTTAAGTGATTGCCAGAATGTTGATAAACAATCTGCTTCTGTCGCAGTGTCTTGTGTTGTTCAATCGACTCAACAATCAAGCGAAGACCTTTGCACGGCAGTTCCAGATTTTAGATCAATAGCGGCATCTTCTGGGATAACATTTAATACTTTAAATAATTGTACATTTTCTATTAATATTCATAATTAAAATGTATAAAGTTTAATTGTTGCTTTATTTAATGGTCGCTAAGTATCCAAAATCGTGAAGAAAACTGTTGCTAACTGAAATCGTGAAGAAAAGTTTTGCTAACGATCAAAGTCCCACTTTTCTTTACGATTTTGAATTGAACAATGTACTACATTTCTATCAAATACACGAAAAAGGTATTTTGTCTTTAGTTCCATGTTTCCAAAGCATATCTGATTTTTGCAGAAACGGAAGTTTTATTTTCCTTTTTCCAATTCGATCAAAGGAAATCCGTCACCAAAGGCATCATTCAATTCGTATTTTTTCTTTATAGCTTTCCTTAATACGTATCTTTATTATAAATTAATTAGGGGAGATATTATTAAGGTTTGAAACAAAATGCGCGTAAAACTGTATTGTACATGAAACGATTCTACACCCTGTATATTGTGATGATTTATTATACCGAACATCATACGAAGATTGAATTAAAAATGGTTTTTCTATTTTGCGTGTATAATAAAGCTGTTAAAGCACCCAAAACAGTGCGTTAATAGCTCATTTGAGTGCTTTAATAGCCCAACTTTTTCAAAGTTGCTAGCATTGAAAAAAAAATTGAAAAACCAGAAAACTGACAAATACTTCATACTAAAAATTTGAATTTTCAAATGTCACATCACTGTTGTCAACTTGTTTGCAGCTACAATAAAATTCCCTAAATCTTGAAATTGCGATTTTTTTATTTAAAAAGGGAATAAAATGCGCAAAATAGAAAAAATAGCATAAAAAACTCGTTTCATAAGTCATTATTGCACTCGTCCTTTAGAAAACGAGCCGCTTGCCGCGAGTTTTCTAAATTTGGACTCGTGCAATAAATCTTGCCTTATGAAACGCGTTGTTTAATATACTATTACTTCCAGGACTAGGGCTTTTAAGAATAAACAATAACATTGAGAAACACTGGTTAATTTCATGGAAACTCTTTCAGCATGTAAACAAACTCGAGTACATAACCTCAAAGTATAAACTACATGAAGTTACGACGACAGCAAACCCGATACCACATTAGAATCGCTCTTCTCGATATCGGGTTTAATGTCGTGTTTAGTAACGTACACGATATGTGTCGAGTAGAGTAATCAGAATCCCACTGCTCGTTTAGACAGTCTTAAACCAAAGTGGAAAATGTATTGATTTCCACTTTCTATGTAAATGACACTTTACAGGCATTTATAGTAACTAATCTTAAGTAAATGAGTAATTACTACTACAGCCCTGTAAAACTTTACTATAAAGCTTAATAGAGACCTGACTATTAAACCAGTGACTTGCGCACTAACAACGTTTTGATTTTGACATTGAGTTGTTTGGTTGTAATAACATCAATTTGTAATTGCGCAGGTCAAAATTATACTTCTAATACCCAATAACTTTTTTAATAAAATAAAATTATTTATTACATATTACCGTATTACACACTTACGGGAAAGTTTTGTTGGTTTTTAGGTTATAGGTCACGTTTTACGTTTACGATTCTTTGAGTAAACCACGCCTACAAAGTAGTGGTTGAAAATACTGCATTCTAGCGACTTTTCCAACTAATAACGTACTCGTTGAACCGGGTTTAAATACATTAAAATCCGGTTTGTCTTCAGAAAACGCCTTAGGTAATATGTAAACTTTTGACTGTACGTAATCTGTATTGTTAGTATGTAACGTGTGCAGTATGTAACACGCTAAAATCTGCCGCTAAGTTGTCTTCTATTAAGCTATGTAAACCTGCCTGTCCCAACTAATCCTCGCAATTTTAAGACAAGGTGTAGACTATAATTGAACCCAAGGTAAGTAGTAAGGAAATGTATGTTCAAGACTAAATCTCCCCATGTTATTCTTATGGGAGTTTCGTTTTTAAGGCAGGACAATTTTGTGAGGTTATGTGTGTCAAACTTACAATTTAGTGAGGTTATGTGTGTAAAACTTGGCGTCCTTCCCGCCAGATGTCAGCATGGGTGCGGGGTTAAGTGTTTAGGCGGGAAAAAGGCGAATGTGATGCTTGTCCGTGATTGGTCGGATCGAATTGCCGGTAAAATAGGTTGCAGCATGTGTCGCTAGATGTCGCTGTGGGCGTGGTTTTGGCGGGAAAAATCAAATCTCAGGCCTGTTCGTGATTGGTCCGAAGTTTTGGCGCTAAAGGAGGTTGCAGGTCGTGTCGCTTTGGAGCGCGTGAACGCGGCCGGGCGGGCCGGGTTAAATAGAAAATTTTGTCGCGGCGTTGCGTGGGCGAGTCGTGCGGTGGTGCGACGCCCCGGTGCCCCAGTGGGCCGTTGAAAGGAGTTAATTTGAAGCGGGTTTTGTGCGCGACCTCGATCGAGGGGTAGAGGGGGGGTGGATTAGTGCTCTAGCCTCCTAAGGGAAACTAGTGCAGTATTGCTTGTGAGATCGACATGTGGATGATGTATAGTGCTCAGGATTATCCCGTGGTGCGAGACGCCGTTAGCGGGGTGGAATGTTTATTGAGGCAGTTCGAGGATGGTGCTAAAGACGCTATGCACGAAGCGGTTTACGACTGGCAACAGATGTATGGCGGTTACGAATATTGTATGAAGCTTCACGGAACGTATTTGAAGGGGATGGAGTTGTGTGAAGCATGTTTGCGAACGGAAATCTCGTTGGAAGTTTTATATGAGGAATTAAAAAAATTAGATTTGACGCATCATCTGTCCGATGAGATGAGAAAGTTTTTTAAAATACCGTCCATCGTTGATGATGAGAAGGGGGATGCGGGGGAGGAGGCGGGGGATGTTGACGCCGACGATGCGGAGGGGGGGCGTGTGAAGTGAAGTTTATTTTCAATTATATATTATTAGCCTTAGTGAATTCGTTGAGTGAAGACGTTTTTTGTAGTAGGGCAAAGATAATGACGATGAGTGAACCGAGTTTGACAGAGATTGCATCATCATCAGTGCAGGCGGCATCAGCAGTGATGGATGGCGTAGCAAGATTTTTTTCCTGTCTGAATAATATTGGATCGGCAGTTCAGAAACCGGTAAAGAAATTGAAAGATCTACCTGTAGATCGGGAATATCTGATGTTAGACGTTCGAGTCATTAACACGAAAACGCATAGTCGCTCGTTGCTGGTAGAACTGGAAGATTTTGTGTTATTTTTGCCGAAAAGAATAAGTGATTATTTAACTAATGAAAAAATAGCAATGTTAAACATGTGCACGTGTTATTTGGCTTATCGAGGACAGAAACTTGCACAAGATGACGTCACCGATGGCGGTGATGGGGAAGAGGCCAGTGAGGGGATAAAGAAGCAAAAATTCGCTCCTAATTCGTTCGCTTTAGTGGAATTTATACCGATGTTTTTCGAGACATCAGAGCAGTAGTAATCGAGTACGTCTCAAGTGAAAAACACGTGCATCATGTTATTGTCGACGGTGGCCTTGGTGTTGTCGTCGATTGTTGCCGACCGTAAAGTGCTTTACGTAGCTCATCCGGTCGGAGCAAAAGAGGCCTACGTTGGGTTCTATTTTAGCGAAAATGACGACACCTCATCACCATCATCATCATCTCCAATACCGGAGGCATGGAATAGAATGCAAACAGAATATGTAAATAGTACCTTCGCATTTTCCTATGCACTGGGAGCCTTTCATCAGCGTCATCGAGAACGTTTTATTTGGATCAAATTACGTTATCTGTATCAAAATGAAAGCTGGCAAGAATCAGAATGGACACCCCTGTTGTGGAATAGAACAAATTCCTCGTCACCGGTAGGAGGAGGAGGAGGAGGAGGAGGAGGTGTGGTGGATAGAACTATTAAAGTTTTGTTAATTTCAAATAATGTATTTGCCCTTGTCATACTACTGATGGTTGTATTAATAATTTTTAGATTGTTTACTTACTTTACTTTGTAGATAATTGTATGTAAAAATAAAAACATTACTCTATTTTATTACATCATCATCTTTTATTTCATTCTTAGTTAAGTACACATAAATAATACAATAATTATAGCTAATAATAATAATAAAAAAGAAATTATTCTGTTTGTTTGATTAATTTGTCATTTTGAGACAGTGCGTAATATATTTGATTTACATTATTAATAGCACACCGACAATAATTGAGAATATGTGAAAAACATGGTGGTTTCCAGTGACGTAGAGGGGCCATCTTTTCAAGGAACTCTTCTTCGGACATTCGATCATCCAAGTCTATCACCGGCAACGTCGTGTGATTTCGCAGGTAATCGGATTTAATTTTACCCTTGCAATATATGGTGCTGTCTCGCGACATGACGACACTTAAGATTTTTTCGATTTCTCGCAAATCCGTATTACCGAAGGACCATCGCAATCCGTGATGATATCTGGTGAGCCAGTTGACGGTGGTCTGTTGCGAAAGTGTCAATTCATGAAATGGACACGGCGGTTTAAAGACATAATGAGCTGTTCGTTCTCCGTCAGTAATGGCCATTTCTTTCGGAACAAAATGGGGTGCTTCGAAGCCCTGCAAATCTATTATTATCATCGTTTACAGGGTGGTAACGGTGCTCGTAACTGGTTCGTACGATACTATGGTGTCGTGAAGTAATAGAACGTACGCGTACGTGTTGTTAGCGAACGCTGTGCTCGCTTCGATCTCAATTTTAATACTAACCGTCCCCGCCTTTACACTCTCGTCCTGTTTCGATAGATCGATGACGTAGAGCGGGGATTTAAGAAATTCGCTGTATCTCATGAGAGGGTGGGGAAAATGGGGGTTGTTTCCGTAGTAGGATGACTGAAAGTCGCAGTAATTTCTGTACGCCTCCGTAAATAAGTTTTTATTAAAGTCCAAGTTCATGCGTCTATTGGGGTGAGCCACCGAATCGATATAGACCGTGATATTTTTTATGTTGGCGTGATTGAAGGTGCTCGCGTTTTCTTTAGCAAATATTTTCCTTGTTCACTTGAAATCCCACGATTACATGATGAGGTCTCTCGAAGGCTTTCACGGATCCCAATTCTATAACATCCTCGCGTCCGTTGCGTAACCCGGGTATGATGTTAAGAGTTCTTTTTCGGAAAGGGATCGTGATGAATTTGCCCTTGTCGATTTTGTTTAGGAGCCGTAACTTGGCGGCGTCGCTCAACCTGAAGTGTGGCACTCGCCATTCTATTTTGCTGAGGCTAATGTTTCCATCGCTTTCTGCGCTTTGAATACAATTTGAGTCTGTACGAGCACGAACCAAACTTAACTGCATTTTGGACCATACGATTAACTTATTGTAGTCCTCGGCTATTCCAAACCACAATGATAAAGGTATAAGGCATGAGAACTTCTTATCCGTACTCTCGATGGAAATGGGAAGAGTAAAGGGGTCGGTACCCCATCCGGCGATCTCGAGCGATTTAATGGTGTCCTTGTTGTAAGCTGCAAGACCCCTCATGGTGGAGGTAATCCCCGGTCTTCGTATAGACTCGATCATGGTATCGTTCAGGCTTAATTTGACCTCTTCGAACAGATGGGAAATAGCGTTGTTGACTAGATTACATTGTTTTGTGGGGTCCACAACTTCAAGTTGTCCTTCCACATACAGGAAACTCTCATAAATGCTGACGAGCGAATCTCGTTGTTCCACCGTTATGGTGACTTCATCGCTAGATTTGAAGTTTTCCGCTCGAGTCGGGGGCGTATGGGCGATCCATTTCTGTTCGATAATATCCTCATCGAGTCGGATGTCGTCGAATATGTTTAATTTTTCACTGCTCATCACTTTCTTTCAGAACTGTAAATCCGAGAGATTTCAAAAAGTGAACGTCTTGAGGTTTTAATCGTTTAACGTTCGAACGATTAATGACGCGTAGAGCGCGAGCCGCTCTTTTATAATGGGATATTATGTCTTCATTCGTCTCCGTTTTTCTCATTATCATATTATTATTATTATTACCAGTAGTACTAGTAGTGAAGTCTAACCCCATTTTTTCTCTCGTTCTTTCTTTTTAAGCTCCAATCGTATAGTAGCGTCTTCGTGTCCGAAATTTAATCGTTCTCCGTTTTGATTCGTGAGTGATAACGTGATATTATCTATTTGATCCGCAACTACTACTGGAAGATATATTACGTTTGTAGGTTTTTCGTTCACTTGTTCCCCCGGCTCCACGTCCAGCGCGAATTCGTATATTGTATGTACCGGGGTGTCGTTATAATGTGCGCCTCCAGTTATATTACAATTTATTCGTATACTACTGGCCGGTGATATTTTAACGGGTAAATCCGATTCGTGTAATACGTCCGCTTCTAAAACTTTGGGGGAGAAGCCGAGCATGCGTCCGATAGAGTCGTCGGGGAGAAATTCAATGGCATATTTACTTTTGATTTCACACTTTAAAGTGTTCGTATTCGGTTGCAGAGAAAATATTTCTTCCTGCTTGAGAGTTTCATTATTGGTTAGCGCCAATTTTTTCGATATGTACTCATTCAACGAATTTATTTCATATGCCCCCTCCGCTATGAGTAGCTGTCTGTTTTTTTTATCGCCCAGTTTGCGCCAATAGATCTTATTATTGCCTGGAAAAATGTTTCGGAGAGCGTTGTAGGTCCAGTAACCTATTAGTCCTAACGTGTACTCGTAGTCGGCATTTAAGGCAACCGGCGGATAATAGTTAGTACTCAGGTAACTGCCTGTACCCGTTAAAGTGAACGTCTCGGACATGATTAAACGAGGACGCGTCACATACCCTCTTTTTATCTCCTCAGAAATTGCAAACACAGATGTCCGCAGTTGTAGGAATTGTAATTTTGATATCGTTCCGTGTTATAGGTCATGTTTCCGGCATTTTTGCCGAAATAGTTCACAAGTTCTCGCGGCGGCTTTAAATTTCCAAATCCGTCGAAATATTCAATCAAGTTGTTGCGTTTCCTGTATGCCACCCAATGCGTTCCTTTCCCCATTGTCGAATCCAAATTGACTATTCCACTTTCGTTCTTCCAAGGTCGCGAAGGTAATCCATCGCGCATAAATACGCCTCGAAAATGGGGTATACCTGCGGCATATTTGTAGATGTCAATGTTGGTGAGAGGACGTCGAGGCAAATTTATTAGTTTTTTGTCGGCTTTTTTCGTAAATAGAGCCCTCTGCCGCCGCTTTTAGGTTTCTTGCTCAAGTACAAACCGAGGCCCGATTTACTCGACGACCGGTGTTTTATAATCATACTTCCGCCTTTTCCGATCGCTATACCCTCCATCCTCCTATTATGGTCCTTCATTTCCGCCAATTGATCTTTAGCGGATTTTACGTCTTTCACGGCTTTAACCACCTGAGATACGCCCCCGGCCAGCGAGCCAAGCGCAGCGAGTCCACCAAAAATGGCTGGCAATAAGGGAAGTAGACCACCTTGTTTTACCGCCCCTCCTGGAATAGGAATTACTCGAGGTTGTCTCACACATCTTCTACCTCCTGCTTCTTTAACGGCTCTTCTCGCCGCACCCACAGCTATTTTCGCAGCTTTCGCGATAGTTTCCGCTTGAGCACCTTTTACGGCGTTAAGTCCGGTTTTCACGATCCTACCGAAAGCGACTTTAGATTGTTTATTACCGCCGCCGCCACCTCCTCTTCCAAACCCCATTCCAAGTTTTCTTTTAGCTTTCATGACGTTGGTCACGAGCCAAGCGTTTGCTTTCTCCGAAACACTGGAATCCTTTGCTTTAACCCGCTTCCAGGCTTCTTGTTCGAGAACTGCGTCCGCAAGATGTCTCGATTTCACGTCCTGATGACTCGAATAAGCGATATCGTGCTCCAAGCGGCGTCCAAGGGATTTACGCCGGGATCTCCGCGTGCTAACCTTTGCCCCAATCGTGTACCGGGACCGCAGAATTGATACCCCGGAAGGTGTAGTTCGACGGGTAGTTTATCTATAAGCTTGTTTAAGACACCTCCGCCTTCGTGCACGATCATTTGAACGAATAACTTCGTATCATGCGTACAAGCTTATTTATAGCATAATCTTCATTTTTTATTACTTGCCGGATATAGCGGAAAAAAGAATGAAAATCGTGCAACAACGTGAAAGGTTAACCGTACCCGATTTGGAAAAGGAGCTGCTCATGGACTCTGGGGCAAAAGTTGATGGTGCTAAGCATAGCAGTTTGTTCCCATCCTCCATCAGGTGCTTGATAGTGGGACCCTCCGGTTCTGGCAAATCAAATGCGATGCTCTCCATGTTGGTGGAGCCCAAAGGGTTGAAGTTCGCCAATATTTATATTTATTCCCGGCCTCTTCATCAACCGAAGTATACGTTTTTGAAAGAAGCGCTGAAGCGTGTAAAAGGCATGGGGTATTTTACTTTTAGCGAAAACGAGTCCGTCATGATGCCCGATGAAGCGCGCCCTAACTCGATTTTCGTGTTTGACGATGTCAGCATGAACAATCAGAATCCGATGCGTCATTTCTTCAGCATGGGGCGACATCACGGTATAGACAGTTTCTATCTCTGTCAGTCTTACACGAAAATTCCTAAACATCTGCTGCGCGATAACGCGAACATGTTATTGATTTTTAAACAGGACGACTTAAACATGCGTCACGTTTACGAAGATCATGTGAGCATCGATATGTCTTTTAATAAATTTCGGGACATGTGCACTCGGTGCTGGAAAGACAGTCGCTACGGATTTCTAATGATCAACAAGGATTGTGAAATCAACAACGGACGTTACAGAATAAATTTTGACGGTTTTATTAGACCCTAACCGCTATAAATTCGAAGTAATTTAGCTAACTCATCTAGTCGAACTAAAGTAGCGATCGATATTGTAACCTTATTATGGGGGACGACATCGCAGCCGATAAACTTCGTAAAAGAGCATTAATTCGAGTTGCTAATGATATACGAAGGAAATTTAAAGCCTTACAATCGGGCGCGCAACTTAAAGAAATCGCTTTTGCTAAAACGCACAAACCCCTTCTGGATCCTATAGAAGACATCGCTCGCTCCCTGAAAACCATTAACAAAAAAGGAAAAATAAGCGCTCCGATGAAAATGCCGTTGGCCTGGTCCACACCCGTTTTTAGCACAGTAGCGGCTACTCCAAGTACTTCCTCTCCTACATCAAAATTGCTTACAAAAATGCACACATCGGTTTCCCCTAGATCAAAATTGCTTTAAAAAATACGCACATCGTTCAAGATGAAGGGTGAAGACGAAGAAGAAGAAAAAGTGGAAGAAGAAGGCGACGAAGCAGGAGGGGTGGACAAAAGGGTGGAGTCTGGTAACGAGGATATATATCCGGCATGGGAAAATGTGTCAACGCGAGACTTTTTAGAACAATATCACCCGCTACCTAGGAAATATCTTTCTCTTATGCTGCGAAACGATCGAAGTATAGATAACTCCCCGTACGGTGTTAAGTATGACGTTAATTTGGATAAATGGAATTTTGGAGATTCCTTCCTCGACGTTGGAAATAGAGAGAAATATTTTAAAGTCAAAGGAGTTAGGTATGATGGAACGCATGGGTTGTATGAACTTTTAGTTCTAAAACGACCCGCTAACTATACAAGGCAAGACGTTAGAAATTACATAAGTATACTTCGCGCCACCAATGTCGATAAAATACGCTATCGAAACGTTATGTTGGCTATAAATATACGGAGATCATTAAACCGATCATTGAATCATTAGAAGAAAAAGAAATGAGAGAAACAACGGGCAAAGGTGTACTTTCCAGTATGAAGCGTGTCAATGATAATCCCATCGAATATGTGTATTGGGATACGCCCTCAGAGCTCGTTCAACGTTTAAGATTGTTCATTGCTTCTCAGAATGCCGGAAATTCCAATGTTCAAAATGAAATTGCTAGTATTGTTGAGGAATTGCGAGAAGATGGTTATATAGCTTGAACATGAGTAAAAATTAATTCATTTTCATGATGCCCGTGGATAAATTTGGACGGGTGGTTCATCGAAGTTCTTCTTCTTTGGGAGGTAAACAATAACAAGAACGTCATTTGTTTCCATTAACAAGCACCGGCGGGTTTGACATCGAACAACGACGACTTTCGAATATAGGCCATCCTTTGGAAGAAAACGATGCAGTGCCGTTAAAACGATTAACTGAAGAAGTAAAAACCTGGGAGCGTAGAGAAAAATTCTACACCGACAAAATAGACCCGTTGTTAGTGCAAATCAATAACGGGATAAATCAATTACAGCCAATTATCGAAGCTAAAAAACAGGGGCAATTACTCACTCAGCAGGAATCGATCGATTTAATGAAAGCAGAAAGGCAGCGTTTCGAGACGTTTTATGTTTCACTTGTGAACCCCCTTGCCGAAAATTTCAACAAAATCATTGCACAATTGTCCGAACGTGTGGATGCGTTAGAAAGTTACCATAAAAAACAAAAAACGTAAAATATTTAAAATACTAGTACTAATATGAGCGATGTAAAGAGAGCAATCGTTAACGAGATCCACAGGCAGGCTAGAATAAATTTCCCCAGACGTTCAGCAATCGTTCTAGGGTTTGATGACCTCTGAGAAAGCGATATAGCAGTCTTTAACTCTTATGCCCATTACAACAAGGGATATAAATACGTTCTGGTGGCAATAGACGCTTTTTCTAAATATGTGTGGGTAAGGCCTCTAAAATCTAAAAGCGGGAAGGAAGTAACCAATGCTATGCGGAGCATATTGGATGAAAACTTGCGAAAACCGAATAACTTGGCCACTGACCGCGGAGGTGAATATTTTAACACTCATTTCAAGAAATTAATGTCGGAACATTCCATCAACCACTATTCAACGTTTTCCACTAAGAAAGCATTTTTTGCGGAAAGGGTGATTAGGACACTTAAATCTAATCTCTACAAGGAGTTCAGTTTCAATGGGAATTATAAATGGTTGAATATACTGCAAGATGTTGTCGATAAGTACAACAGCACCGTGCATAGGTCAATTGGTCTAGCTCCCATCAATGTGACATTTCGCACACCTTTAAATCGTTCGAATGATGATGATGACGGGGTCCCCCCAAAACCTAAATTTAAAGTAAACGATATGGTTCGTATTTCTAAGTACAGAGGGGTTTTTTCGAAAGGTTATCACCCCCAGTTCAGCACTGAATTATTTCGCATAAGCAGGGTGCAATCAACTAGACCGACAACCTATCTGTTAGAAGATGTGAGAGGTGCCCCAATCAAAGGTTGCTTCTATGAACCGGAATTGATGAAAACTAAACACCCAAAAAGCTTTTTAATTGAACGTGTATTACGAGCAAAAAATGATCAATTATATGTGAAATGGTTGGGTTTTGATAACACACACAACAGCTGGATCAAGAAAAGTGATTTATTATAAAAAATAGTCTGTTTATGTATATACTTTATTTACAATATAATAATAATAATAATAATTAGAAAATATGTGCATAAATAATAGTCTACTTATCTATATACTAAGATTTTATTTACACTAAATACTTACAATATAATAATAATAATAATTAGAAAATATATGTACAAATAATAGTCTACTTATCTAAATATATATACTAAGATTTTATTTGCAATAAAAAATTATAAAATATCTTCCTCCTCCTCTTCATTTATTTTAAAATGACCCCATGGAAGGGTATCAATTTTATTTTTTAGTATAAAACGTTTATCATCACATGAATCTAGAGCTTTTTTCCTAATAAAATATGTATAAAGATTATGTTTATCAGAACGAATGCTTCTATTAACGGCATATGTAATCTCCGAATCAAATAAACTTTTGAAATAATGTTCGAAACTTAATCTATTTTTTAGAGCCTGCTGTCCCACGCCTTTGGCCTTACAAACCTCCTTACCCTCCTCCTTCCGCATGGAATACATTTTTGATTTCAAACCGACAAATTCCAATAAAAGTTTTCCGTTTAATTCGTCTTTGAATTTACCGGGAACTTTCTTATTTACTTTCTGTATTCCATAGGGGTTGTCTGGAGGATAATCGGACGTATCGAATATTCCCTCCGATCCTTTCGCGCTTTCCTCTCGTATAACGTTATAAATATCTAGTCCGTCGTTACTTTTTGCACAAGCATACACCATTCCGTCCGTGTCCGTATAAAGCAAGATAGCGGGGCAGGGTTGCTCTAACATAAACTGATAATGAAAAGAGTACATTAATAATTTAGACAAGTCTAAAATCACCATCCCCAAATAAACCGGTTGGTTATATTTAACCACGGTTTTGTTTAGTTCGACGGCGACCAGATTTTCTTTAAATATCGTACAGGAACGGAACTCCGGTAACGCGATATACTTTTGGGCGCTTCTAAAAGAGTACGCTAATTTGATCTTTCGATGTTTCCGGATATTTTGCATCGTCTTGCCGAAAACCGCGTTGTTCATGAGCTTAAAGAAGTCCTTTTCGAACTCGTTTTTTGCCTTAGCCCTTAAATTTGTGTTCAAGTCTATGTAGGGTTTGAGCCATCTCCGTTGAGAGAATTTTAAAACTCTATGAAACTTGGTTAATTGCAGGCCGTACAATAAACATTGAAACAGGTTTCGAACATGTAAAACGTATTTAAATTTTGGAAACATAGTCAACATTAATTTTGGGGGAGAATTATTTGAAGCCGTAGGAGGTCGCCGATGCTCCGGACAAAAGGGGAACGCTGACGTTTTGTCTTGAATTTTCCGGGGCACGTTAAGATCTACTTCCAAAATTAATGAGGTAGGGGCTTCTTCCTCGTCAACCGCCATGTTTAGAGCGAGCAAGCACGCTCGATCGGTATACATTTCCCAATCCGGTTTTTCCTCGCATTTAAAATTTTCTAATATATTTTCTATCTCGCGAACCCGATTTTCCGACAACCATTCAAAATTCCCGTACGGTAAACTTTCGGACATCGCGTAACCGTAAAGGTTATTGGCATCTACATAAAGCAAACAACTTGAAGGCTCCTTCTCGTTATAATTTTCTTTCATATATTTATTGTTTGCTTTTGCGTATCTATGCGAACATTGGGTAATCCCGCCTCTTATCGCTTTTTCAAAAAACAACACCATATCTATGTCGGTCAACAAATCTAATTTTACACGTGTACACTTTAAAGCAGCTGACCACGCTAATCCGGGCCCCGTATAAAAATGTACACTGTCTAAATCGTATATTTTCATACATAAATCGCGAAACTGTTCAAAAACATCAGCTAAGATTTTTACGTCACACTTTAAATAAAGTTCACTGTATTGCGCCAACGATTTTATGTTAAATGTTTTCCATACATTCTGAACGTGCTCGTAATCTTCGCAGCTGATATGTTCTTCGCGAAGAGCATTATAAAACGATTCTTTCGGCGGTAATTCCGTTTCATTGAGTTTCTCCCAACTATTCATGTAATCGTAACAAAATATACCTTTACGTCGTACTAAATTAAATTGTTCGGGATTTGGAAAGGCTTCGCGGACAAAATTAAACATTTCCGGGGCTAAATTATTAGCTAAAACATCCAAGCTTCTAGCTAAGAACCGATAACTGTCTATAAACCTCCATGTCAGCTTAGCACATTTTTTCGATACTGAAATGTAATTTTCTCTTGTCACGGGGAGGATATTTACCGGTTCGCGGTTGAAATTTAATTCATTAATTATGAAATGTATATCATAGCCTGACATGTTATGAAACAATATGGGTATGTAATTACCGCATTTGTATTGCAGGTTACAATTTTGACAAAGGGCCGATAGGAATTTCCCGGTGAAATGATCATGATTTCTAACTTTGACAACCAAATCCTCATTGAATTCTTGCAAACAATGGGGGCACAGTGTGGCATTATCATACCCCTGCTGTTCCTCCAATGTAAGCGGCAGCATTGGAATGTTAATTTTTATCTTTTCCTCTATTATTGCGGTTTCTTTTATCAACTCGTTAACCAGCCATTTTTGAGGATTTGTTCCAACATAACTTTTATAATGTGATAAGGAGGGATCGAACGAACAAACGACCTGGTATGCGACAGCGAAAGGTATATGTTTTTGGTATGGTATAGTACAACTTTTGAAATGCGTAACATCAGCATCATCATCATCAATTTGATTACACGGCACTGTTAAACATTCAAAATCGGCGTATACAACAAAGGGATGACGTAAATTAAAATTTAAATTTTTAAAAGACAATGTATTTTCACCCGGTTTACCAAATTCTATGCGAACTGCATCGAACTTTTCGCAATCATCCAGGTGATTGTGCAACGATTGGACACTGCTGAAGTGCCTTAAGCACCTGTCACATATAAAAGTACGGTTTGTATGCTTGGTGATGGACGACCTACATAAACGGGACATATTCTTTATCCAGCAGTAGTGAGATGCTTTCCTCTTTCTCACGTACAACAAATTAATATGGTGTTGTTTTTTAGATTTTGTATGATAAAGAGGCCCCGTCAGTTTACTACCCTGCAATCCGTACACGTTAACGGAAATGTTAGGATTTTGACGTTCAAATTTGGGAATGTCCATAATTTTCACCGGAGATTTAATACCCTTAATATTAAATAGTTGTTTGAAATTTTGCGGATACGAGGATGGTAATTCTTTATTTCTATTGGAGGGATAAAGAGCGGAAACTAGAGCGTAATAGAAGCATTTGTTATCCATATTTTTTACATTTATAATGGCGTGCTTGCTTTTAATTACAGTAGGCAACTCGATAAATTTAGAAGCTCTTAAAGGTGGATATTTGTTAATATTTATAGCTAACGAATTAATACGACTAAAACTTCCGCCTGAACCTACTTCCTGGAACGTCTCTATCTGTAAAAAGGGGAAAAAACTAATTAAAAGTGAGTTTTTAAAAAACTTTATATACGCACCTGTGATAATAAAGAAATCTCCATGTCCCTGAATATAGAAATAAGGTCGCTGGATCTTGATATAATGAAGTTTGACGTGTTAAAGTACTTGGCCTGTACTGTATCATCTAGCTTCATTTTATAATCGGCACAAAGAACGACATTGGCTTTCATGTTAGGTATTCGGTTTTGGAGGGATGCTTCAATTTTATCCATAAAAATGGGTTGTGCTTCCTCGAGAAACTCTTTTGGATCTAAGATATTGTTATTGATCACTATACCCGTCTTAATACGCCCTTTGAACGCTGATTCCAGCTAAAACATGCAAATTATAAACAATCAAAATGAGAATATTTAATAAAAAACATGAAAAACTTACGTCATAATACGTAACACTGCTTTCGTCACCCCCTCCACTAACGCCTTCACCTGTTATAATAAGGGATTGTTTTATCCTCGCATCCAAGTATTTACATCTGTTCAAAATCGTTTCTAGTTTCCGTTTATCAGCTATTCCCCCCGCATTTGAGTGATTCCTTATCTGTTGGATTGTTAATTCCGTAGTTTCATCAATCAGGGTTGATAACCTTCGAAAATCAGCAGGTGTTGCTGCACGTGCTAAATCATCTTCCACCAATGTAACCTGATTTTGTAAACTGGTAATATCTATTATGGTAACAAGAATAAAATGCAATTCAATCTTTCAAATAAAAATAATTAACACCGTGCGTTAATGAAGTAATAATTGGTAAGCACTTTAATTTCACAAACTGAATCGAACGGGTTTCAAAATGAGTATGTTATTTGCACCAAACACTTGTTTCAACTAAAACAGAGGCACTTTATAGCGAGCTTTTTATACGAGTGCAAGGTGCAATTAATTTTAATTGTTGACGTAAATCGAAAACGCAAAACACCCTCATAAAATAACTTCAAGCAATAACTCATAAATTGCGTGCTTTCCACCCCTAACAAGGCCAACTGCCGACACTTCGAACAAAATAATTCATAACACAATTTTTACAAACTAAAATAATCACTAAAGAAAATAAATGAGAATATTGTAAAGGATGTCCAAAACATCGATTCAATTATAAATGGAATAAAAACACGTAATTTTTAACACAATTTTTAATGTGAGTGAGTTTTTGTACACCCCTGTTGTTTTGTAAATCAAACGGGGAATATCAAGAAACGAATCCAGATGTGTCAATGCCACACATGTGTCTTTAAATTTATCGCCTATGTTAGTGTTTGCACTTAAAAGGCAGTAATTTATTATGACATGATAAAATACATTACTCCTATGACATTAAGAAAAATATTTTTCAGTACACATTTTAAAGAGGGAAACGCAAAACATTTTAACAGCGTTTCAGGTTTCAGTTTCAGTTTTAATTCGTGTGTCGGAAACTCTGCATCTATAAAGCTAAACTCGCGTCTTTTAATCAATAAAAATAGAATTAAAAAACAACACAACCGCTTAATATTAATTGCGATCTTAAAAATTTCGTTATAACGTGTAAAATACGAAAAAACAAGTGCAGGTAAATTGAGATTGTTATTTTAATTAGGGTATAAAAATGTAATGTTTTTCTAGGTCGAACATCATTCATGAAACGAATGTTTTATTTTTCATGCTAGTGCAATAATTCACTGATGACATCATTATCAAAGAAAAAGACGCATTCTTCTTTTAATCATTATTATTGTATTAAAGAAAAAACAGATGCAGGTAATTTGGAAACGATATTTTTAATTGACGGTATAAAATGTAATGTTTTTTTATTTTTTTAGGTCGAACATCAAAACTATACAATAATTAAGCGATGACATCATTCATGAAAAGGAATGTTTATTTTTCATGCACATGTGTTTCTACTGCAATAATTACATCATTCAACAGAATATATAATATTTTGTTAGAAGAAAAAGATGCATTCTTCTTTTAAACAATATTATTATTATTATTGTATTTTATTGGCTACTATTTATTCATTGTATTAAAGGAAAAAAAATAAATGCAGGTAATTTGAGATTGATATTTTATACCGAATGTAATGTTTTTATTTTTAGCCTAACATCAAACTATGCAACAATTAACTGTTGACATCATCCAGCCCAATATAATATTCATGAGAGAGAAGGAAAGAAAAGATGCATTCTTCTTTTTAATTATTATTATTGTATTTTATAGGTCACTATTTATTCGTTATTTGTATTAAAGAAAAATCTACAGTACGCTTATGTTGTTAATATTGTATTTACATCTAGTTAATTTCGAAAAAACGATGATTGTATATTATTTTTTCAACCCCCCCTTTAATAAAATGTTTACCCCACCACCTTATTATTAATCAGCAGCGAGGCAACCGCCAAATTTTTCAAATTAACTCCTTTCAACGGCCCACTGGGGCACCGGGCCGTCGCACCACCGCACGACTCGCCCACGCAACGCCGCGACAAAATTTTCTATTTAACCCGGCCCGCCCGGCCGCGTTCACGCGCTCCAAAGCGACACGACCTGCAACCTCCTTTAGCGCCAAAACTTCGGACCAATCACGAACAGGCCTGAGATTTGATTTTTCCCGCCAAAACCACGCCCACAGCGACATCTAGCGACACATGCTGCAACCTATTTCACCGGCAATTCGATCCGACCAATCACGGACAAGCATCACATTCGCCTTTTTCCCGCCTAAACACTTAACCCCGCACCCATGCTGACATCTGGCGGGAAGGACGCCAAGTTTTACACACATAACCTCACTAAATTGTAAGTTTGACACACATAACCTCACAAAATTGTCCTGCCTTAAAAACGAAACTCCCATAAGAATAACATGGGGAGATTTAGTCTTGAACATACATTTACTTACTACTACGGTACACTTTCAAAAGATGTGTAATAAGCCAGCATTTATATTAAAGCAAAATACTCCTGCCAACAACCCAGATCTTTCATACTTTACACGTCAACAGCTTAATATATACACTATCACTGTGCAAAATACAGGGTGGCTCATAACAAGGACATCAAACGCTACAGGTATATAGACATCGATAAGACAAACAAAAAAATCCCTACAACATTTTTTCTCAGAAGCGTAGTTTTCGGAAAAATGCAAATAAAGACGGGTATAATGTTTTTAGCACATACAGTACAGTGCAGATAAATGATAATTCTGCGAACGTAGATAATTAATTAAAGGATATTGGTATAGGTCAAGCCATTGTAAACGATGATGATTCGCAAAATCGGGGAATCCCCCCCCCCCATTGAATCACGGATATTATAACCTAATAAACACTCTGATATTACCTAAGTTGTTCAAATGACTAAATATGGATAGGGGCGATAGATGTTCATTTTCATTTAACTTCTCTTTAAAATTAACTAAATTAATGTTACTGTAATTAAACTACATTTTTAAATTTTGCCCTTTTAACCTGGTAATTTTTGTGGCTCAGATTCTTCACTTCCTTGTTTAGGTTAGCATCATTAATTAAAACTAATTAGTAAATTCCATAGGCTATTGGAATTCGATGTGGGAAAACTATTACCCAATTTTTTACTATTGAAAGTTGAGACTAGATTTAACCAATTTTACAGTAAAAAGATATGCGAGGTCACGGTTAAATAAAACTAAAATCCCGTTGTATACAAATGTCTTAAAAACTAAAAGCTTAATGCACAATTTTGTATATTTATCTTTTGTATTACAATTAGTCATCATTTGACGCGTGCATTCTAGTAAAGCAAAACCACTATGTCAACAAAGCGAAACGATTTAATTTGCAATAGTACAATGTAACACAATAGGGCGCTTGAAAATGGTGGGTTTGGACTACAAAAATGCACAGTAATATGTGATCTCATCATGTTTGTCTGGCTTTGAAATTTCAAACCTTGCACTTACATATACAGTTAATTTTATTTTTTATTAGTGATATCAATATCACCATGAATGCGTTATAATCTTATACATACTTTTATAAAAACGGCGGTAAAAATTATTGAAAAATTGAACTTTCTCTAATCAAAAAACTTTATTAAGATGTTTTGTTCCAAATGCCATCAGAAATGCGCTGGTAAAGTCTGGTGCAGGGGTATGAGACACCCTGTATAAAAAGGAACTTATTTGTTTAACTTTCTCTACAAACATTCAAACTTGCATCATTCCCAACTATCCTTTCGCACCTCCTACGCCGCACGCAAAGAAGATTTGCATACTTGACACATGAATACTCGTAGTATAATATCAACACTATCACGGTGAAAATATAAAAAAGATGGTGGCACAAAATTGGTTGTCAATTAATAAAAAATATGTTTTTTATTTAGTTTAATACATTATCTGTTAAAATAATAAATACATTTTATTTTTCAATTCGTTTTTCTTTGTCTTTACGTTCAGCTGATAAACTGATTAAATCATTTATTACTGGATTATTATTTAAAAAAAATTCACAGGTGCACTGCCTGCTGAAGTGCTGGCTGCTGAAGTACTGGCTGCTCAAGTGCTGTCTGCTGAAGTGCTGGCTACTGAAGTGATGGCTGCTGAAGTGCTAGCTGCTGAAGTAATTGACTGTTGAAGTGCTGGTTGCTAAAGTACTGGCTACTGAGATCTGCCTGCTGAAGTGCTGGCTGTTAAAGTACTGCCTGAGTGGAATCTGAAAAGTTGCGCTTGTATCTTCCTACCTAGACAGTACAAAGCAGGCGTCGACAATCTATGACCCGCGGGTCACCAAGTGACCCATTAGATAATTTCAAGTGACACAATTTAGTGCAAATAAAGTATACTATATAAAAAAAATTATAAAACATAAACATGAAACTAACATTTTGAGAAAATATAAATAATAAAATTAACATTTTGGAGTGATTACAAAATTGCAGAAACGAATATAGGCAGAATACAGTGACATTGTCGAAGATAGAAATACCCATTGACCCGAAACGTCTTCTTAATAGTCAAAATTTTGGTTGATTTTGACCCGCAGCGAAAAAAGGTTGCCGACGCCTGGTATAAAGCCTAATGCAAGAGTAGCAAATGTTTTTATGTTCAAGTGTCAAAAATTTATAAAACTTGTTTTCTGATGTGACAGGTATAGTCCAGTTAATTTAGGATTACTGTTCTCAAAAAATAGAAACTAACTTTTTTTGTAGTAAACACTTGAGTTTTTCGTTTTAAACAATATATTTAAAAAATTCGTTGTTTTGCGAATGCGCGTCTTTTTTACATGGTTTCCCCAGTAGTTGGTTTAATGTTAAAAAATTACGTTTCGTCTTCGTCTTTGTCAATTTCATGTATCTGTATTTCGTCGTTATTCTCTTTGAGCTCTTCACCTTCACTACCAACTTATATTTGCTACCAACAGATCAATAGGATTGGCCTCATCAGGCTCAGTGGAATAATTATCGGAAGAACCAATGACAGAAGCTTCAGGCGCTGCTTTAAGACATAATTGTTCATGACAATTGCCGCAAGTAATGGAGCAACATAATCCGATTTTTCTTCATCCGCAGTTTTCGCCACATCATTTTGTACAATTACAAATAATTGTATTAAGAATACTGCCCGGCGCAGGTGGTACTAGTGTCGTGGCGGGCTCCAAAAAATCGATTTCAAAACCACCCCCACTGTTGGAGATTTATATCTTTTCTCAGCGAGGTTTGGACGTGGTAATATACACGGTACAAATGTTGTTGAGCCGCTGCAGTTGCAGGTGGAAAAGATGGCAATTTTACAGTCGTATTGAATTTAGTCGACTTTGCAAAATCGATGGTTATCAAGTGAATTTTCGGACTAAGAGGCTCCATACATCGCCAAAATTATATGCATTCCATTCTCTAATATACGTTGTTAAAAGCAATTGTTTATAGTATTAAGTTTTCCTTTATTAAATAAAGCAGAAGTGGTATCTCATCCGGTTATACCGTGTAGAAATAAAATATGTTGCATAAAATGAGGATATTTGTAAAAGCTTGAATAATTAACTATTAATTAGGTTTGATAGGAACTTATCTTGAGAGATTGGCACTTCTATACTTTCGTCAAAAAGAACTTCGAGAGATCCAGAAACTGTGGCAGTAATAATTGACTGCTCCATTGCCTTCATGTTTTTACTGTTGTCATCATAGCCATCGAACAAAACAACTACATTAGCTTCGAAATGTCTTCGTACATAAGCAATATACCTGTTAGTTAATAATAGATTTTGGCTTTTGTGTTCCATATAAAGAAATAAATATGGTGAAGATGAAGAATTCAAAGAGGATAACGACGAAATACAGATACATGAAATTGACGGAGATGAAAAGGAGACGTAATTCTTTAACACTTGGATTAGGCCTACTGGGAAAACTATGTAAAAAAACGCGTCTTGTATTTTACCTCGAATGTGGTGACGAAGTATGTTATACAGCTTTTTTGCTGTTTATCTCGCAACAGTTTCCTGTAAGTAGGTATTGGGCCACCTCGGCAGGCCCCCACTCCTCCTACTTTTAGCCACGCCCCTTCCCCCTCCAGGCTCCTCCCCTCGCCTGTGATTGGTTACCTCCACTCCTGTAGCTCCTCCCCTTCGCTGTGATTAGTTACCCCCACTCCTGTAGCTCCTCCCCTTGCTTCTGATTGGCTGACGACGGCCATTTTGAAACTCGTCGCCATTTTGACCACGCCCGCCATTAAGGGAATCTGTATTACCGGCAAACTGAGTGCTGACAATAGAGAGCGTAATGCTACAATTAGTGTGTATTGCTAAGAGAGGGCGTCATGAAGAAATCTGTATTATCGATGCGCTGTGTACTACTACTAGGTGGCGTGTCATGAAGAAGAAGAAATCTGTATTACTACAGAGAGGCAACCATTTTATATCACAGCATCTTGCGTGCGCGTGCTAAATTTGAATCCGTCAATTTTAAATTTGTCATTTTTGCATATGTCATTTTTTTGCATCTGTCATTTTAAATCTGTCATTTTGCTTCTATCATTTATACGTCTGTCAATTTTAATCTGTCAATTTTAATCTGTCATTTTTGCATCTGTCGTTTTTTTTTGAATTTGTCATTCTTGAAGGAGCCATCTTGGATTTCCCCCAGATTTGATTTTCTTGCTACAAGTTCTGCTGCTACCTTTCTCTCTCCAGCGCACACATACATACACACTGTACTCTTTCCACCACTACCTTTTCTAGAAAAAATAATAAAGTCATATAGGAATTAAAAAATTATGTTTACTAATATATTGTTAAGGCTACATTTAATTTATAATAAAAAATGTTGATAGAATGCTGGTGCTTGAGGACTTCAGGACTGACCTCTGTTTTCTATTTGTGGTTCCAGGGGCTGTAACAACAACGACAACAATAGAACATTAAAAAGGGGTTTATTGTATAAACTTGATGTTTACTCGTACCTTATTTAATTCCACAAACAGGCAATCATCATAACAGTTTGTTTTCCCCAAGTACATCAAGCCTAGAGAAATCGTTTTAGCTTCAATCTGCTGGTTAAGCTCGGTAACCCTTTGATCTGTTAACTTGTCGTTGATTCGCTTTGGTAGAAATGTAACATGCTTTTCGGCAACAACAATCACACTTTGACGTTTATCACGGCAAACGACTCTTTTGAATTGTAGTATCTCTGCAATTTCTTTTATTTTGTAATTACATAACTTCTTGATTGGATTCTGGCTAACGGGAGATTTGTTCAATTGCTGTATTAGCAAATCCATTTTTTCTATGTAAAAAAAACAAAAACTTAAATAGCAGTAAAAAATTTAACATTCACAAGAATAATAAATGATTATTTTAACATACCTAGTTCAAGCAAACAATAACAATATTACTATCACCGTAACCGATGTCAAGAACAAACTAAAAACGGAAGGGTTTTGACTGAGCTTTTATAAACTTCGAACCTACGCGAATGAACACGATTTTAGATAAAATCTTAATTTATTTTCGGAACAAAAAGGGTATTGTTAAAAAAAGGGATCGACACCTGCACTGTCAAGTAACACGATTAGATAAAAATCTAAATTTATTACCCTCGGAGCAAAAGGATATCATTAAAAAAAAGGTAGACACCTGCGCTGTCAATCAAGCAGCTGTTTTTAGATAAAAATCTTAATTTATTACCCCTCGGGACAAAAGATCGACACCTGCACTGTCAAGTAACACGATTAGATAAAAATCTAAATTTATTACCCTCGGAGCAAAAGGATATCATTAAAAAAAAGGCAGACACCTGCGCCGTCAATCAAGCAGCTGTTTTTAGATAAAAATCTTAATTTATTACCCCTCGGGACAAAAGATCTACACCTGCACTGTCAAGTAACACGATTAGATAAAAATCTAAATTTATTACCCTCGGAGCAAAAGGATATCATTAAAAAAAAGGCAGACACCTGCGCCGTCAATCAAGCAGCTGTTTTTAGATAAAATCTTAATTTATTACCCTCGGAACAAAAAAAATCTTAATTTATTACCATCGGAATAAAAGGGTGTCGTTTTTTATAATTTACTACAACATTAAAAATTTTAAATTCAACTTTTAGATGTAACTATTGATACCCATTTAATTTATTACACACACAGTCCAGAGCAAAGAAACTCATTAACGAACAGAAGAACACCTGCGCTGTAAATGTAACACTTATCTATGTGCCCGATCTTCTAAACAAAGGGTTGACAGTGTTAGAGCATTAAAAGTATTTTTGTCATACTTTAGACATTTTTTATTAAAAGTATACCTATTTAAAGAAATGGTTTTTTCGATTTATCATAATCACATTTAACAGAAAAGTTTCAATGGATTATAATATTGATATACTGTAATAACAAAATAATAAAACATTTCATCACTCTTTGTATTATTAAGTACCTGTAAATCTCGCACGTTGACGGGTCTGATTTCTAAAGCTATTTCCAGGTAAAAAGCCCTTTCTGTCTCTTAGAGCATTTAAAAGAACACACTTTAAATTTTTATAGAATTTTCTTTAAATAAAAAGCACACAATTAAATCAAACCCTCAACTGTTTGCTACGTTCATTTATGAGTTGAAAGTTATAAACACATCCTTAAAAGGGAATCATATCGAATTTTGACAACAATCTGTCTATAGCCTAATAAAAAATAATATAATATTACCATTGCATTCTCTGTTCGCACAATACGTTGAAATTTATCACATACCTACCTACCGAACCCCTATTTTTAAAGGATTGATTGTTCAAAGTTGAAACAAGCGCTCTGACCACACGTGTTCAAATAGATATCATCGGGATACTAGGTTTGCTATATAGCCTATAATTTATAATGGTTAAAATTCTTTCTTCGGTCGGATGGGACTATCAGGTAAGACCACAAATAGAACCGAGAAAGACACTAAAGTACTTTTACTAGTATATAACATTCGAAAAAAAAATGAAATGAATTGTATTGAGCAAACATGAATCACTAGGAAAACGTTTAAAAAATTCCTTTTTCAACCTTTGCAATGTAAAAGCATGCCTTCAAAGCAATAAATAATCTTTCGTTTAAAATAAATTAAAAAATAAAAACCATGTAAATATATCCTAAATTGTTTCAGATAAAATTTACATTAAAATTGATCTTTTTTTCTCTTTCACAGCCGATCGATGAAATGAAATAGGTCTACCTTTCCTGATAGTTTTAAAATATTACCTAAAACAAAAGTTTTGTAAAAAATAAAAAGAATATTTCTTGAATCAAAACATATGTGAAAAATTTGTTAATGCGACACTGTTATATTCCAATTTTGTAATTCCTTAATATAAGCTGTTATTAATTCTTATATTTATTTATATTTTAAATCATCTACACACTAGATTAAAGTTTCACACACACACACACACACACAAGTTTTTAATAAAATCTTAAGATAATTCCTACTTTCAAATAACAGTATGATGAAGTGTTGGTTGTCTATACTTTAATTAATAAATCTCATTTATTCGTGAAGCTATTGATGAGGGAAAAATTCGAAACGATACAGTGTTAGAGTATTAAATTGTCTAACGGCTGCTTAATACCTTTAGTTTTAAAACATAAACGCCCGGGCCTTTATTCATATTTACAACACATGTAAGATTATTAATTAGCTACATTTTCTCTTTCACAGCCGATCGATGAAATGAAATAGGTCTAATAGATGAAGCCATGAAGGAATCTATATTGCGGACAAAATATGTTCTCTTTCTATTAAAACAATCTGATTAATTTATATATTTAACAGGTGTAAAAACCTCTTGCATTCAGGTAGCGCTAGACTATAGTCCCTTACGAATCTTTATCTTTTCCCCATCTTTTAAATTAATAAAAAGGTGTTAAAATAGGGTTTCCGCATAGCATTTTAATATATGAACTGAACTAATTTATGTATCGTATTATTTAAATTCCACCTTGCATCCGATGACCTAGTACTGCAAATTAATCTGATGAAATTCCATCCGGAATATAAACACAATAGGGCTCGTCCAGGATTCGAACCCGGAACCTCTCGCACCCAAAGCGATAATCATACCTCTAGACCAACGAGCCAGTTATATATGGAAAAATTTTGCTTCGAGAAGATTAGTATGTTTCTCATTACATCTGAATAATATAAAATATAGAAAATGATAAACACACACACACACACCTTTAAAAAAGGGGCCCGTATCGAATGCTAAAAATACAGGTAAATTCTTTTAAAATTTTAAAATCATTATGACAGCAGAATGAATTATTCCCCTGTTCTGAGAAAGAAAGCTTTAATACCTTTAGTTTTTAAATATAAAAGCAACCTCATAATATGGCATAAACGTTTGAAGGTTTTTATTTAATTAGAGCAAATTCCTTCGTATTTTAGTTATTTGAGCATGATGTCGAACTAAAGAATATTATAGCCATCCTTCAATAATGTTTTTATTTGTTTTCTCAGCTGTTATAAATCTGCTAGTCAAATTTAAAAAAAGGGCCGGTTATACATGTAGCTTATTTTACGTAATCAAGTGTTCTATTGTGTTAGAATTTATAGACATAACAGTTTTTCCCTCATAAACCTAGAACCGAATGACTCTTAATAAATATAAACTGTTGACCCTGGGCATAGGAATAAAACGTATCTATGTTGAGATCTACATTTTTAAACATCAATAAATTAATCGGCAGGTGTTCTCGTGGGAACTTGATTTTACCCAACTCTCAGGTGATAACCCTAGGGGATATTGCGCAAGATCTTGTAGTTTGGTAACGCATTCACCAAGGGGGAGGCTTGTTCACTGTTTGGGTATAAAAACCCAAACTCATAGCAATACCTGCTATATATGTTCGACTACAGTTCAAGAGCTTCATTACGTTTAGTGATTGTAAAATAAAAACTCTGTGTGTGTGTATGTGTTTGTGTTAGTACCTGCCTAAATCATCAACTTTATTCAACCATAAGGTAGGATTTTTCTCTTATTTTTGTAATATGAAAAACTTAACATTAACTTATATCTAATCTTAAGTATTATTTTGTACAACTATTGGCAGGTAAGTGATAGTACCCTACGGTAGAGTGTCGTACGAACTTGGAATGATATAGCGCTTATCGTCGTGATGGCTTAGTGCCATTTTAATCTGAGAGATGTTTGAAACCTGCTGTTTATTGGATCTGAACAGTTTTTGTTGCACAGATGTTTCCCTGCCTTCATTTAATCAATTAGCATAGTCGTCGAATGTGATAGTGTTTTTCACTATGTGTTTTTAACACCATTTGCCTTCTTAACTGTTCGCTTATTTGCCAGAACCTGCTGAATCTCCATTTCACTTTTTCACTTTTTACCTGTCTGAGCCATAGGAAAATCGTGTACCTGTTTTACCTCATACCACTTTAGGAATTCTTTACGAGCTTTTGGTTTCACGGTATCATTGCTGTAGAACTTGATATGCGGAAGAGGACCGGTGTAGTTAGCGTTAGAATGATCCACATGAAGCAGTTTTGATCGGAATTTTGAATGTTTTCTGCTTAGGTAGATCGATATATGAAGAGCCATGCTACTGGGTAAACTTGTTGATGTTTACTTGGAGATTGATTATTGTTTTTAGCGTCCAACCGCTTTGCTTTTTGCTGTAAAAAGTATACGCGCGCGTTAGTTTATTATAGATGTAACAAATGATACTTTTGTTATTATATTCGAAAAATTTTTCTTAGCATTCCTCTAACGGCGTTACGAACCATTGGGGTATATAGTTATCCTGATAAATGGCCTCATTTCTCGTATTCATGTACTTTATTTCCTCTATGATCACTTCTCCCTCTCTCTCTTCTTGACCTCCTGTTTGAAATTGCGCGTGTTTATGCTTTATTATGTACGTCCGTGCGTGTATCTGTTTAAAATTGCGCGTGTTTATGCTTTATTATGTACGTCTGTACTTGTATCTGTTTGAAATTGCGCGTGTTCATGCTTTATTATGTACGTCTGTACGTGTATCTGTTTGAAATTCCGCGTGTTTATGCTTTATTATGTACGTCTGTACGTGTATCTGTTTGAAATTGCGCGTGTTCATGCTTTATTATGTACGTCTGTGCGTGTATCTGTTTGAAATTGCGCGTGTTTATGCTTTATTATGTACGTCTGTACGTGTATCTGTTTGAAATTGCGCGTGTTCATGCTTTATTATGTACGTCTGTGCGTGTATCTGTTTGAAATTGCGCGTGTTTATGCTTTATTATGTACGTCTGTACGTGTATCTGTTTGAAATTCCGCGTGTTTATGCTTTATTATGTACGTCTGTACGTGTATCTGTTAGAAATTGCGCGTGTTCATGCTTTATTATGTACGTCTGTGCGTGTATCTGTTTGAAATTGCGCGGGTTTATGCTTTATTATGTACGTCTGTGCGTGTATCTGTTTGAAATTGCATGTGTTTATGCTTTATTATGTACGTCTGTGCGTGTATCTGTTTGAAATTGCGTGTGTTTATGCTTTATTATGTACGTCTGTGCGTGTATCTGTTTGAAATTGAGCGTGTTTATGCTTTATTATGTACGTCCGTGCGTGTATCTGTTTGAAATTGCGCGTGTTTATGCTTTATTATGTACGTCCGTGCGTGTATCTGTTTGAAATTGCGCGTGTTTATGCTTTATTATGTACGTCCGTGCGTGTATCTGTTTGAAATTGCGCGTGTTTATGCTTTATTATGTACGTCTGTACGTGTATCTGTTTGAAATTGCGCGTGTTTATGCTTTATTATGTACGTCTGTGCGTGTATCTGTTTGAAATTGCGCGTGTTTATGCTTTATTATGTACGTCTGTACGTGTATCTGTTTGAAATTGCGCGTGTTTATGCTTTATTATGTACGTCTGTGCGTGTATCTGTTTGAAATTGCGCGTGTATGTACATGTAACTAGACTATATAAACAGGAACGTTGTTCCTGATCATTCATTAGACGTTATGGAACGACGCTTGTGTGATGTATGCGGTCTGAACATTCGATGCTCCGGGTATGCAAGCCATATGAATATACACCGCGGACACAAAGTCCCATGTACTAAATGTTTCAAATCTTTTTCACGTAATAGTAGTTATAAAAGGCACTTGAAAACAATCCATTGTACCACCATAGGTGCGAATAATAATAATGATAATAAGACGAAGCCTAGAAATGATGTAATAATTAAAGACGAGGGTCTGAAACGTATGCATACCAATGCACCCCATGACATAAATAAAGAAATAAGGCATGATGATGATGATGATGTAATAATAAACGCTCGTAATGCTATACGAAATAAATTAGCCTACTTTCACAGTGCTAAAACTGAACCTCGACCAGGGACCGTTTATCTCTCACCGAAACTTAAACAGGCATCTTCAGTTACATCTGTTGAAGATGATGATGATGATGATGATGATGCTGAGGAAGAAGAAGAAGAATGCGATTCCGACTTAAGGATTTATCAGGAATTCTCTAACTATTATAGAGCATTATTAGCTAGCGGAGAAAACAAAAACGTAGATAAAACTAGGTACGGTCTATATAATGACATCGATAAGTGGCGGTTTGCTTGTTCACGAGTACAGTTTCAAGGAAAAGATATTTTAATTAAAAACAAACTTTTCAATGGAACACCCGGTCTGTTTACTTTACTAACGCTTAAACGAATAAGCCCTCCTAGTCCAACAGAGGAAGATATCGACAACTATATGAAAATAATCTCACTTACTAATGCTCATAAGAAAGACTATAGACGCAACGGTCGACTAATAAGCGTTAAACATTGGAAATACGAAAATGTAATCAGACCAAATTTATACAGAATAATAGACTTTGAGGTTAGTCTTCCCAAAAAGTTAAACAAGATGATGAAACCGGATTGGATACGTCAGAGTACGCCTGATCAACTAGTGGATCGACTACAATTGTTGTACGCCCCAAAGAAGGCTCATAGCAACAGTCTCGAAAACGACAACGAAATAATTTCAGTCATCACAGAGCTTAAAGCGAGAAAAATCATAGAATAAGTAAATATTTAATTTGTACTATGTACTATAGCCGTATTGTAATAGTATTTATATCTAATATTTTTGATAAGATGATAAAATAAACGAAATACATTCTATAAAATCTTCTTATTTCTCAACCTCTCTCTCTCTCTCTCTCTCTCTCTCTCTCTCTCTCTCTCCCCCCTCTCTCTCTTCCTCTCTCTCTCTCTCTCCATCTCTCTCTCTCTCTCTCTCTCTCTCTCTCTCTCTCTCTCTCTCTTTCTCTCTCTGCCTCAGTAAACGTTCTGGTATGTCTGTTTCTAGACTTATTTAATAAGATTGCATAATTCTCTATGGATTTCATAAAGCGATTGATTAATTTAAATATGTTTAGAATCGATGACTCTGCATAATGTTCTATATGCGTGTATTATTACTATTCTCACCTAGCTGTACCATGGCATGAAAAGTGATAGCTATAACTGAGAGAGAGAGAATGAGGTAATTACCTACACACCTGCCTGTGATGATGATGACGTGTCAGCGACAGGATGAAACTTGTCTGCCAGCGATGACCGCTTGTTTACCGTATGCGTGGAACAACGAAGTCGAAGAAACAGGTAAGATGTTTAAGACTTTTGTGTGTGTTTATGCTTATATTAATCGATTATTGTATTATTATTGTTTTAGCGTTACTGTCCCAGCAGCAGCAGCAGCCTCTATACTACGCTGATGACGTTGTAGCAGCATCAGCAAACTTTACCATCATAGATACACCAGTAGCAGCAGCAGCAGCAGCTAAACGTGAAGTACGTGTTCAACTGCTCGGGGCTGTCCAGTATCCGTTGTATGTTACGAGACCTCCCGGGGAAAAAGAAAACTACGATCATATACACAACATCCAAGTAGGACTTATTCCGCCCGACGACGACCAGGGAGAATTTGCCGTGGTAGTGAAGCTCGAATGCGTGAATAGCATATGTGAGTATGGTGAATTGGTGTTGTCGGAACGGGACTGGTTCGAGCTGTATGATATACGAGTCGAGGCAATGTTTAAAAATTTCTTTTATGGTTGCTGCTGTTGCAACAAGGACAACAGTGTACTACATTGCGATAAACATTTGAAATTCCATCTATGTGACAATTTATACATCGAGATTATTCACAACGAGTGTTTCGGCAACAGGGTGGCGATTCATGATAAACAGCGGACTATAACCTTAAAAGATTACGAGTTTCAGTCTATACTGCATTTAGCACCGTTGATCAATCATCATGCTCGAACGTTACGTCACCTGGACTTTTCGCGTTTCTACCACGCAAACATAGAGAACGTAGCAGAAGGTCAACTGAGACGCCATGAAGATGCCTATAAATCGCTCCCGACATCCGATTCAATTTTATTCACGTCCGAACTGTTATGCGGATACTACTCAGCTACCAGTTTAATAGACAACACAGCAGCAGCAACTGGTGGTGGATTGAACTCGTTCATTTTATTAGAAATAATAAAACATTATCCGCAAAAGTTTATCGATGCCGTACGTACACGACTGCAATCATATCAGCAGTAGCAGCAGCAGCCGGAGACGTCAACGACAGCAACGTTTGCACCGTCATATTAAGAACACCATGGCGGAAATAAACTATCTTAGAAATAGGCTACAAAAATATTTGAACAATTTGCAAGTGTTACGCGATGATCTCAACTCATACTGTGTAATGAATAATTTGTCAAATCATATGTTACAATTGTCCATTAAATATCAAAATAAATAATATGTATAAACATTGTTGTTGTTTCATTTACTAGCACAGGGTGAAGGGGTTGACTATATAAAAAGGTAGATCGTTGTCATCAACGAGAGAGTACACGAATAAAGCCTAAGATTTCCGACGGCGAACATCCTAAGCTACAAAGTCGGTAAGTAGTCATACTATGAGAGAGAGAGAGAGAGAGAGAGAGAGAGAGAGAGAGAGAGAGAGAGAGAGAGAGAAAGAGTTTCAGCTTAGTGAAAGGATCCAATCCCAGAGTTAGCGCTAAAATTCAAATCTGGTAAGATGGTTGCTTTAAGAATGACAGATTTAAAATGACAGATTTAAATGACATATGCAAAATGACAAATTCAAAATGACAGATTTAAATGACTGATGCAAAAATGACAAATTTAAAATGACAGAAGCAAAATTGACAGATTTATAATGACAGATGTAAAAATGACAGCAGTAAAATTGACAGATTTAACATGACAGATGCAAAAATGACAAATATTTAAAATTGACAGATTCAAATTTATCGCGCGCACGCAAGATGCTGTGATATAAAATGGTTGCCTCTCTGTAGTAAAACAGATTTCTTCTTCTTCATGACACGCCACCTAGTAGTAGTAGTACACAGTTCATCGATAATACAGATTTCTTCATGACGCCCTCTCTTAGCAATACACACTAATTGTAGCATTACGCCCTCTATTGGTAGCACTCAGTTTGCCGGTAATACAGATTCCAGTAATGACGGCGGCGGGCGTGGTAGCCTGGCGCCAGGGCGTGGTAGAATGGAGCCAGACGTTCCAAAATGGCTGCCTTCATCCAATCAGAAGCAAGGGAGGAGCTTCAGGAGTGGGGGTTAACCAATCAGAGAGAAGTAGGCAGGGAAATCCAAGATGGCGGCGACCAATCAGAAGCAAGGGGAGGAGCTACAGAAGTGGGGGTAGCCAATCAGAAGCAGGGGGAGGAGCCATGCCATTGGCATGCCACATGGCATGTCAATTTCCGTCTGCCTTAGGTGGCGCAATACCTACTCCTGTACTTATTTAATATTTTCTAACGCCGGCACGATCGTTTCCTCGAATTTTAACATATTGTTTAAAACGACAAACACAAGTGATTAAAAAAAGTTAGTTCAGATTTTTTTGGAATAGAAGCTATATTTATGTCTAAAGTAATTGGACTAGTAAGTTATTCATAAATAGAGAAAAGCAAACTTTTAATAAAAGAATATAGTTAGAGAACCGCAATATGAAATTATTGATGTAATTTACCATGCCAGAAAGTATTACTCTTATCATATCGAACACGAGGAACAGAATGTGGCCATAAGAAATTTCCATCTCAGTCGCTGCAGAGCGCGGTTGTTTAATGTCTATCGGGCGGTTTGGCGCTCTCGAGCGACTTTCCATTGTTTCTAGTAATGATACTTTGGTATCCCTTATGGTGCAAAAAGTTATTAAAAAAAGAATCAAGTGAAAAGAAGTATGTCATGTGACCCTTCTACTTATAGATGTTGAGGGCGGTCTGGCACCCACGCCCGACTGTCTAATGATTCTGGCAGTGGTTAGTGAAATATAAATCAGATGGTAAAAAGTACATTTGTCAATAGGAATTCTTTATTTAACGACTTTAAATGAGCTCTCTCTGTAGGGTACCTGAGAAGCAAATTTCTTATGGCCATATTCTTGTACCTTGTGTCAAGATAAAGAAACTTGTCCATAATGCAATAACTATATGAATGTTAATATTACATTTCTTAAAGTAAAGTCATCAGTCATCACTCATTCTCAATACACAGACTAAAATCACAAAACAAAATAAAATGTAATACCATGAATGCGTATAAATTGTCCAAGTATTGTTTTTAAACGTACTCTTTAGTTTGGCAAACAAGGTATGGTTGCGCTGCGCTCACCGTATGTTTGAGGTGACGCCATATAGCGCAGGGCGCTCTTTAGTAATTTCTCCGATTATCGCTATTTTGGATAGCGTCTATGGCGTTGCCAGGAAATGATGGCCGCCAACTATTTTGTTTTGAAAAAAAAACACCTTAGCAAAAAAAATACAAGAGAAGAAAAAGACGTTGAAATAATTTGTATTTGCCCTTTTTTTTGTGTGAATTCCGATAAACCGCCCGCCCCTTCAATTTCACCATTTGGATTATTGGTGTGGATAAAAGAAGTCAGCAGAAGTAGGAGGGATTACTGGTAAGTCCCTTGTGCTTTGGCTTCTCAATAGCATAGAGTTGTAGATCAATCTTACTCCCACATCTTTTGTTTACTTTATAATTCTCTAAGTTTCTTAATTAATTTTTGGTGAGGCTATTTACACGCCCCATCATTTTATGGTCCTAAGTTCGAGTCCGGATACTCCAGTGTTTGTAAGAATTTCTTAATTCTTTATACAATTGTTAATTTATTTGACACCCGCTGTCAAATTTGTTTTTGTAAAAGTCATTTTTCAGTTATTAGTACTAACCTTTCTTTCCTTTAATTAAACTTGTTTGTAGCAAATATGGATAAAAGATTAAGGATTTTCCAATGTAAAAAGGAAGCAATATTTGAACATCTATCTTTACTATATGATATTTCTAAAAAGATTACTACGTTCGATTCAAGATCAAACGAAAAGTTTATGGCTGAATCGGAAACGGTTGATGAAATGCGACATAAGTATAAATATTGTCAAATGCAATCAGACATTTATAACTTGGTTCATATTTTCCATCTAAAGATAAACTAATTTCATTAATTTCGTCCACAATGGATTCATACTTCTGTCGCATTTTATCAACCGTTTCCGATTCAGCCATAAACTTTTCGTTTGATCTTGAATCGAACGTAGTAATCTTTTTAGAAATATCATATAGTAAAGATAAATGTTCAAATATTGCTTCCTTTTTACATTGCAAAATCCTTAATCTTTTATCCATATTTGCTACAAACAAGTTTAATTAAAGGAAAAGAAAGGTTAGTACTAATAACTGAAAAATGACTTTTACAAAAACAAATTTGACAGCGGGTGTCAAATAAATTAACAATTGTATAAAGAATTAAGAAATTCTTGAGGTAAGTACTCACAGTAGCGGATCCGCAGGCGGATGTCATACGATTGGTCGGTTCGGGTCAGTTTAAGCCAAATCGACCAATCGTATGACATCCGCCTGCGGATCCGCTGCTGTGAGTACTTAGCTTTACAAACACTGGAGTATCCGGACTCGAACTTAGGACCATAAAATGATGGGGCGTGTAAATAGCCTCACCAAAAATTAATTAAGAAACTTAGAGAATTATAAAGTAAACAAAAGATGTGGGAGTAAGATTGATCTACAACTCTATGCTATTGAGAAGCCAAAGCACAAGGGACTTACCAGTAATCCCTCCTACTTCTGCTGACTTCTTTCATCCACACCAATAATCCAAATGGTGAAATTGAAGGGGCGGGCGGTTTATCGGAATTCACACAAAAAAAGGGCAAATACAAATTATTTCAACGTCTTTTTCTTCTCTTGTATTTTTTTTTGCTAAGGTGTTTTTTTTTAAACAAAATAGTTGGCTGCCATCATATCCTGGCAACGCCATAGACGCTATCCAAAATAGCGATAATCGGAGAAATTACTAAAGAGCGCCCTGCGCTATATGGCGTCATCTCAAACATACGGTGAGCGCATCGCAACCAAGGTATTTAATCTTGTATATGTGGTAGGTGGTAACACGTTCCAGCAATCCCTAAAAAAAGTAATTTTCGGCAATTTTTTGGAAATTTTTACAAATACCATGTATTTCACGCTCTAAAATTTTGAATCTATGAAACTGATATCGGTACGGAAACTTCAAGACTTTTCATATTTGGAACTCGTGAGAACCCTGAGCTCAAAACTCAAAACTTTTGCAGATCTGTGACAACAGATAGTAAAAACTATGAAGCTCAGAAAGCTTCAGAAATTTCGGCCCTTCTGAGACTCAGAACCACAAAGATTTTAAAACAGCTAAGCTTTCAAGCCTTGACATTGGGTAATCTGATTCATGATTTTAAAATTTACAAACGCTTTAATCTTCCAATATTTAAAGCTTGCAAACTGCAGATATCAAAAGGTTTCGATATCTGAAACGTTTAATTTCTTAAAAAGTCTTTAAAGTCTTGAGTTCTGAAACTATATGTAATTTAAAATTCAGCGCTTGTAAAAATGCCCATTAACTTGGCAAATGGTTTCTTCAATGTCAAGCGCATTCTTTCGCACGTGTGCGCGCGCACTCACTTACGCACACACAAATTCACCTAATTAACTTATGCTTTGATGGAATATATTTTTGCAAGTAAAACAAAAAATAATTACCTTTTCTGCCTTGCACTTTGCGTTTCTTTCTGTTCAGATAACCATGAATCCAATGCTCTTTTCTTATTTGTATCCATCATTTTTGTTATTTTACAATAAACACCAAATTCAAAGCTGCTCGAAAATGCAGGAACCAAATTTTCAAGAGGAATTTGTAGAATTTCGCCAACTATTTTAGTTTGTGTAAATTTTCTGTTGCTATCAGCACTCTGAATCAGGCCGATTTCATACTTATAAGATTTCTCGTTGCATTTTAGGCCAGCTGCTAATACAACAGCCCAATAAGCAACATTGCCACTGATCGTATGTTGTAATAAGAATATGGAGCCGTAGACAATTATGTAATGACGCTGGGTAGATTCGTTTAGCCTATCGAAGTAGTACCTCAAATAACTATCATAACTTATGTCAACTGTTAAGTGGGTATGTAAATGATCAACAAGATCAGAATAACTACCATTCCAAACACAGTTATTCTCAGGACAATCATAGATCCTAAATACACAATTCAACTGATGATTATCAATATCCAAGCCTGTTAAAGTAATGTCACACCCTTGCTCACGATACTCACAGGGAAGGTGGACATCATTGCATATTGTTTCTAATGTAAAATTACGGGCAGAACCGAAGTTACTCCTGCATGTAGGACATTGCTGTAGTTGTAGCTTGCACTTGCTGCATAAGCTATGACCATTCGCACACATGACTATTGGTGGCCTCATGAAATTGTTACATACGGGGCATTCCAAGGCTTTTAACAATTTATTATCTTCTTCTTCTTTTGAGTTACTATCAGTTTTTACCAAAATGTTTATGATAATCTTGATAATAGTCATTGTGGTAACTTGTTTTACAAATGATAAATTAATATCTAAAGCTGCACTTGTATCAAAAGAGTACGTAGGAGATGCTGTATCTTGAAGAACTACGTTTTCAAACTTGTTATTTGGAACTCCACAATTTTCTAGTTCAACCGTATAAAGAAAATTGAAAGCTTTTTCTTCGATTTTAAAACGATACACTTTAAATTGTAATTTTAATTTACTAGGGCTTAGTCTTGTCAGCAAAATAAAGTTATCGTTGTTACTAGTTCGAAGTATTCTCATCCTTTCTACATTTTCAGATACGTCTAATAGCAAACCAAAACAGCCTTCGCTTTCGAATACTGTTTGATTTTCATGTTCTTGTGGTAAATGCTTCTGCATAGATAGCAATCTTCCATCCCAATTGCAAGCTTCGTACTGTTTAAAAGGACATCTATAATTATTACGATGTTTACAAATCAATTCATGTTGAGTAATGCCAAAATAATTGAATTCATCTTTACATCCCATAGTACGATATCGACATGGTAGTAATAAGTTTTCTTTGACAGTTTCTAAAGCTGCTATGCGAATACCACCTGTACTTACTCCAGGAGAAGAACGATAGCAGTGTCCACAAAAATGCCCGACATTCTTTACTAGCATAATGGGCGATTTCAATATATTGCAACAATTTATGCAACGAAGCGCTTGTAGTGAAATTAATCTGTCATTAAAATCCGCTGCTGTTATATTATCTAGTAGATGGACGGAAATTGGTTCTATTGCTAAATAAAAATCATTTAAATTAACTATCGAAACATGATGTATATAGATTTGACCTATTAGTGCTTTTGTACCAACCGCCATTTTTTAGTAATTTAAGTCAGGGTTGCGATCCAAACTATTTAGTCGTTAGCAAAAGCACGATTTTACGCTATGTCCTAGATAAATACATCTAAATACGATATGTGCGGTGCGTACGGTGCGGGAATCGTACGCACCGCAAAACGGATGCAGCGATTGCAATGTTGGCAAATGTAAATACGACAATAAAAAATAGCACATCGTGCGTATGAGATAACGCATACTGCATATCAATAAATTATCATTTTATAAATACATTTCTCAATCATGGCTCTGTCAGAAGCATTAAAAATTTAAAATTTAAAAATTAAAATCGTGCTGAAGCCCCCCCGAAATTTCTTTAATAGTGTCAAAATCTATGTTATGTGAAAATCTAAGTATTGTGATTCGGAATTTTTATAGAGTAGTCCCCGCCACCCCGGAAAAAATTCTAAATACACTTCTTTAGTTTACGTCCACCACCCGCACATGCTATGTACCGTTCGATGTGTCTCATCGAGTTGAACAATAGTGTCCATAACTGAAATTTGGGGATAGGAGCAGTAGTTTTCGAGATAATCGCCAAAAACTTTTTTGGAACAGAAGCCATAGACTTCCACCTTAATTCCATCATTCTATCTGAAAATGCATGTTTTGATGCGCATGCGACTTACCTCACCTAACTTAACCTAGCCTACCCTAACCTAACCAAAATTAAATTAAAATACGTATGAATTAATGAAATAGGCAAACCTAAATTAAACCTAAGTACGGTTATGTTAGGTCAGGTTAGGTTAGGTTATAACTTCGGTTGTAGGTTAGGTTATGGGTTAGGTTGTAGGTTAGGTTATAGGATTGGCTAAAGGTTAAGTTTTAGATTAGGTTATAGGCTAGGCTAGGTTAGGTCCTCCAAAACAGTTTTTGGTGATTATCTCGAAAACTACTGCTGCTTCCCAAATTTCATTATGGTTCAACTCGATGAGACGCATCGAAAGGTATATAGCATGTGCGGTTGCGAGTGACCGGCCTAATCTAAAGTCTTACCCAACTAATTTTTAAGTACCTATTACAGTAAAGGAAAGGTTTTTCTAACCTTAAGATAAGTAAAAAGGTAAATACAACAGGATATTTTTATAAATTTATTTTTTAAAAAGTATTCATATTATGTATTACCATTCAATCGTGCAAATCGCAGAAACGCACTGTTAACTTCGGATACCATAATTACTTTGCGATTAACGCATTTTTTTGTCGTTTGCGATTAACGCATCGCACGCAACGCATCGGACGTACCGCAGTCACCGTATTTACCTATGACATAGCGTAAGAAGAATAGAAGTATTATTTCGCTCTATAATGATTAATCGGTTTGATAATTTTTTAGCACATCTTGTTCTCTTGAATACTGATTAACCCCCACCTAGTGAAATATTTTTAGCATGATTGATAATCCCCTTACCCTTCTGAATCGTAGAAATTCTGTGATTGACGTGATTGAATCATAAAAATTGCTGTGGCGAAACTTGTAACTATTGTCAATATTCTTTTGTGACAAAGCATTTTCAACCATGCTAAAATTTTTATGATTGGATTTAATCACAATGTGCAAAAGAATACATAATTATAATATAGGTGTTCCCAAGAATTCGAATATAGTCCCTCTATTTCAAATAGTAGCGTAATCGTGGAGCAAACCTGACACAAATTTTAATAAAGAAAAAATTATTACATTCATGGTGTTACGGAAATTTAATAAAAAGTTGTTAAAAAATACAATTAAGGAGGTACCTATATATCCTAATAATATGGTCGTTTTTACAGAACATGAATGTCCATTACCAAATCAATGCTAAGTTGTGAAATCTTTTGTGCATGATTATTATTAAACCTAAGACGGAATGTCAAATCTGGTAATATTCAATGTCGCCAACATCGTTCTGGTGCGTTTGCTCCAGCGGCAAGATCAATCGTTGTCGCTACTATTTGAATATAAATGGGCTATAAACGCGAATATTTTAAACCAATCAAATTTAGTCGAAAGTGCAAACAGAAGTGCACACGTGTTATGCGATGTTAACGTTTTAACCTCAAACGCGTATATTCGTAATTATCTTTGTTAATGAAGATTTCTGTATTTAATTGACATTTATTAATAACAGTTATTTATTTAATTTTAAATTAAAGTTATTTCAGAGTTAGTACATGGATGTCAAAATCAATCTCTTTCTAGGCCAAAACTAAACTGTCTGAAACATAGAAATATTTTTTGTCTCTTCTAAAGCGTAATAAGATGCCGTTAGACCTACAGTACCATATTTGTTGACCACAAAATTCCTAAACTACGTCACTTTATTGAAATTTGACACCCGAGTTGGAAAGGCATTGGCGGCGTCGCCGGCTTTCACCAATTCACCTTAGCAGCTTTATTAAGTAATAATTAGTTATTGTTCACGCCGGCGTGGTGAAATGGGTTTCATACCTAATTGTCTGTTGATTTTCAAATCTGGGACCAAATCCGGAGACTACCACGCTAACATGAACTCAGAAAATTATGAGAAGTGGTTTAGAGAGAAGCTGATTCCAAATCTTCTCCCGAATTTTGTTGTTGTAACTGATAATGCAACATATCATAATATACAACTATAGAGATCACCTAACTGCAACTCAAGAAAAACATATATGGTAGACTGGTTGATAAGCAAAAATATACCTTTTTCGCCGAATTTGCGTAAGCTACAGCTGTATGAAATTATTAAAAATAATAAAAAACAACACATTGTTTACAAAATCGACCGTCTCCTCGGAAAAAACGGGCACGTGGCTTTACGGCTCCCACCTTACCATCCGGAATTAAATCTTATTGAAACGATATGGACTCAAGTTAGAAACAACGTAGGAAAGAAAAATGTTTTATTTAAATTAGACGCTGTGAAAACTCTGACAGAAGAAGAATTTTCATCAGTTACTGTTGAAGACTGGATGAAGTGTTGCCAACATGTTATTGTGGGTAAGTGGAAGACAATTACTTGGAAAACAAGATTCGAGTTGATGTGATAAAAGAAAATTTGATTATTACTGTTTCTGATAGTGAAACTAGTAGTGATGTTGAGGATGACTTTTTTTTTGTATTGTATAATAACATGTACCTAGATGATAGTCACAAATTATTGTAATAAAAGAAATAAAACCACATGAGTTACAAGATTGCAAATATTTTTTACCAACAATTTACGTTTCAAAGCTGCTTGCAAAAATCAAGCCGTGGAAGACCGTTGCGTTCCGAGAATGGGACGTCATCTGCTTTCTCCTTTTTAGGAATTCTGGGTCAACAAATATCGTACGGGTTGTAGTATAAAATCAATACAAAAATCTAGACTTTTAGAACTGTAAGTATCTTAGGATAAGAAAAATTGTAGTATCTCAAAATTATCTACTATATCACACTAAGAAATTAATTATCTTTGATAACAAATTTTCCGATGCTGAATAAGTTTTTGTTGATAGAGCAAAGCTTTTAATTTAATTAAATTTAAATTTATTTTAATTAAATTTAATGAGTTTCCATGGCAAATAAATTTTGTTAGTATTTTTAGTAAACATAACTAATTGTTTACGGTTTACAACAAAAGTCATTTGTTGTGGAAACGAATATTATGCTAAGTGTAATACTCGGGCTGGGACATCGTCGCCCTCCTATCATTGTTATCATCCTAACGCCCATTGGTACATAAATAACTATTCCATTCTCTTTTATTTCGCTTTGAATAATTTAAAAGTAGCGTAACTTCGCATCCTGCACCCTGCACTTTTGACCAATTTTCATTGGTTCGCGGATTATGTTGCTCTCTACATACCTCTCTAAATGCGCAACGCGTCACCTGTATATTTACGCTAAGTACTCACAGCAGCGGATCCGCAGGCAGATATCATACGATTGGTCGGTTTGAGTCAAATCGACTCAAACCGACCAATCCTATGACATCCGCCTGCGGATCCGCTGCTGTGAGTACTTACCTTGAGCAAAAACATCGGCGGATTTTACATACGAGGTCTGGCTATTAAATAACGAGACTGCGCGCACAGAAGACGTCCTAGAGGGGAAGGGGGAAACGAATGCAGCGTTGGATAGCTGGAAGTGTCTACTATGCCAGTACGAAAACACGTTTTTGTCGCTGTAGTAGTATTTTTTCTATAGAGGTTAGAAACGAACGTGTTTTTTTTCTCGTGCCGATAAAAATGTGTGACGAAAAACACGAGCAACGGATCAATGTGAAATTTCTCGTTAAATTAAAAAAACTTCGACTGAGTGCTATAGGTTGTTGAAAGAGGCCTATGGTGAGAATTCTCTATCTCGTGCGCGTGTTTTCGAATGGTATAAACGGTTTTCTGAAGGCCGAGAGAGCACCGAAGATGACAAACGTCCAGGTCGGCCTGGCTTTGTTTCAACTCCGCAAACAGTGACCAAAATCAATGAAGTTGTGCGCGGAGATCGTCGTATGAGCATTCGGATGATTGCTGAGACTGTAAACGCCGATAAAGAAACTGTCAGAACAATTTTACATGACGAGTTGAACATGAAGAAAGTTTGTGCGAAGTTGGTCCCAAAAAATTTGATCCCTGAACAAAAGCTCGTCCGTCAACAGATCTGCTCAGATTTTCTTGAGAGGTTAGATGAAGAGCCTGAATTGATGAAAAACATCATCACTTGCGATGAAACATGGATATTCCAATACGATGTTGAAACTAAGCGGCAATCCATGCACAGGAAAACTCCTGCATCGCCAAGAATGAAAAAAGCAAGGATGTCGAAATCAAAATTTAAAGCCATGCTAATCGTTTTTTTCGACATCAACGGCATGTGATGACTGAATGGGTGCCACAGGGTCAAACTGTAAACCAAACTTACTATTTGAAGGTTTTGGCAACACTGCGAGAGTAAGTTCGTAAGAAACGGCCGGAGTTGTGGAAAAACAAATCGTGGATCTTGCACCAGGACAGCGCACCTGCCCATAACGCGCTGTCTGTGAAGCGTTATTTAGCCGCTAGAGGCACTCCAGTGCTCGAACACGCGCCGTACTTGCCTGATTTAGCACCCTGTGATTTTTTCCTGTTTCCGAAAATCAAGTCTGCCTTAAAAGGAACCCGGCTCGAGTCGATCGAAGTGGTGAAGCGAAAATCGGCGGAGCTCCTAAATGTTCTTACAAAAGAAGACTTCCAGCATTGCTTTGACCAATGGAAAAAACGAATGGAACGGTGTGTGGCGAGGGGATGGGAGTACATTGAAGTGGAGCATTCGATTGTAGAATGATTTTTAAAATAAAACTCTTTTTCATAAGCAGTCTCGTTATTTAATAGCCAGACCTCGTATTAGTCATTTTCTTTTGCTGTGTATGATTAAATCAGATTTGTATTTTTTTAGCACAGCTCATTCTTTTGAATAGGTACTGAATAATCCCCACCTAATCAGATTTTCTTAGCATGATTGGTAATCCCCTTGCCCCTTTAGATCCTAAAGATTTTCTGATTGATATGATTGAATCATAAAATTCTAACCCTAAAATTGATATAAATTAAAACTTTTTTTTTATTGTAGTTTATTTTCCAGTGTTTACCACTTAATAATACATAAAAAATGTAAAAAATGTGTAAAAAATAATATTAGTAAGTACTAAGCAACCTTTACGTTAGTATTAATTAACTACTAGGGAAACCTCATCAAGACATGACGGTCATAAGGCTAATTTATTGAAGGGTTTCTTTAACAACGTTCGTTGTGTGATTACAATCTTTCGGGTTTCCAAGAGTGATTATTTAATAGTAACATTTATTAATCGCAATCGAACAAAAACATCTGCTTATCATCATTTGATTATCATTCTCAGACGAACGTTTGAACGCGTTATTTAACAAACAAACACCCCCTTAACCCTCCTTCATCAATCACGACTTATCCTATCTTCCTCCTTTAGTTACCCCCGTCTTACTCCTTTTTCCGTCTTGCCCCTCCGACTTATCTCTTCCTCAACTTACCCCCCTCTCCCGACTTACGCCTCTCCCGACTTACGTCCCTGCCGACTTATCCCCACTCGGACTCATCCCCCGACTTATTCTTATCATTTAATTCTGCATTGAATTCATATATCATAAATGTATACTTAATTCACCAGCTTTCGAAACTTTGTCAGTTATTTTGTCCATGCTCCTTAAGAGATAAAAACATTAGTTCTTAGACATTCCTATTCTACTTTTTTATCAAATATCCCAAGCTGCAAAATTTAAAAATTTCGAAAGAACGAACGCACAGAGACAGGCAGAAATATCAAATTTTGTGAAAATGCTCCACAGCAAATACTGTGAAACTCGACTGAGAACTGCTGGTGGCAGGTATTAGGGAGATGTCTAGTACCAAAACATGACGAAGCAATCGGCCTTGGGAATATTGAAATGCATCGATTACAAATATTGCTTACCAATCTAAATAATTAAAAAAATCACAAAACTAAAGCTCCACAGACTAAATAAAGGACGGTTTTAAAAATATAAAAGTTAAATAAAAATAAAAGTAAGTAGTATTGACTAAAACCTAGATTAGTAATCGTGAATAGTTCTAAAACTTGCCATAGAAAGTGAGAGGGAGCCCCAAATGAATGTTCGTTTCACGCGTCTCAAACATTTTATATTTATTTAAATTAAGTAATAATATAAACATTAAAACAATATAAACATTAAATAGTGTTGACTAATCTACACAGCGAAAGCTGTAATATAAAAAAAGAATGACGTAAATTGGCGTGGCGGAACTCTCAAACGAACTAGAACAAAAGTAAGCCTTGTGTTTTAAATATATAAATATATTATGCCAATCTCACAAAGTCGACGCACGGGTAAGATTTTATAGGTTAGGTAGTATCGTGACCAAACAAAGAATCAATTCAGAATTATTGTCTTTTGTCACAAAGAATTTTTAAATCATGCTGAAGTTTTTATGCTAGCTTTGATTTAATCAAAATGTACCTAAAAAACGACTATTATTAGATCGCAGGCCCAATTTACACAACTAAAACGGTTGCTGTGACGTCACAGTAATAGATCGAATTGATAAATAAATAGGTTTTTATTTCTTACCTTTAGTTAGGGAATTCATTGCCGGTAAACTATGTACGAACGTAGAAAAAGTAAAATTAAACTGCATAATTATTAACTACTTAGTTTCATTGATTTTAAAATGAATCTTATCACATTATCAGTCTATTGCATTGTGAAATGTGACCAAACCATAACCATTATCTACGTATAAGACAGACTTTAAAAATGCATTGCACACTTTACTACAATAAAATTAGATTAGTGTTAGGTGAATATTTTTTTAAGAGCAATAAAAGCCCAAGAAGGCATTAAAAACATGCCTACTTCTCGGATAGGAAGTAAAACTGTAGGTCCCGTGTCAATGCGATGTTTGGCACGTTAAAAATCCCTACTGGGGATGGAATGAAAGCGCGCTTTAATTTTGGATAAGGAAGTAAAACCCCAGATTCCCCCAGGAATTCGCTAAGTTTGGCTAATTTTTGCCAATTGGCAATTGCCATTTTGGCAGATTGCGCGTAAAAACAATGGATTAGTAATCATCAATCTGGGTTTATCTCTTTTATGTGAAAGTTCCATACTTAGTTGAAAAGGGTTATTGTCAACAATATAAAAGTGGCAGTATTCCTCGGTCTTAAACGAGCCATTGAAGCTGTAGACAGATATCTGTTAATTTTAAAACTAGAAAAAATAGGATTTACAGGAAGAGTTTTAAAATGGTTCAAAGAGTACCTCAGCAATAGGCATCAATACACGAAAATCTGTAAAATTAAAAAGTACACATGGTGGTACCACAAGGCTCCATGCTGGGACCCCTGTTCTTTAATATTTTTATAAACGATATAATAAATCACGTACAAGATTGCAGGATGCATCTATTTGCTGATGACACTATGATATATTTGGAGAATAAATATATATATGAATATAAATATAAGTATTATAAATGACAATGTAGTATACGAGGAAAACACCGCGTATATAGAAGTTGCGAAAGAGAGAAGTTCCTAGTTCATTCGAGAGTTCGAGATCGCGGACATAAATACGGCAACAAACGATCGATGCAAATAAAAGATGCACTTTCGTCCATTGGCATATATTATAATATTTTCAGAAACTTTTCATGTTTCAGTGATGTTTATAAAAGGATCTATCAAATATTTTTAGAAAAACCTAAATTTGTATTAATAGTCTAGTCAATCTGTCAGAAAAACAAGTCTGGCATTGCAAAAGATCGGCTAGTTCTGACTTTTGGACATGTTTTGTATGTTAGTCCTTATTAAAAATCTCAGTTTACGACCTTGACGCACTACCGCCATATTAAGAAAAAATTAAAATTTCACCATTTCTTTGGTTTTCGAAGAATAAATATCTTGTAAACGATGTGTTTTACAGCGAAAGTGGGTATTTTTAATTTTAAAGTATAGTAGATTTGCTACACTTTGAGTGTTGCCGAGATACAGCTAGCAGAGAATGTGAAACTGGGCTTTTCATCTTGTTTCCGTCAAAAGAGTTCTACCATTCTTTCATGCACTTTTTTATGTCGAGTGTGCACAATTGCACATCTCTATTTGCAAGACATGTTGACATAATTGGAAGAATGGATGCTGCTGAATACAATAAATTCACAACTGAAGGATATTTCACCATCAGATGTACAAACGAGTTTTGGTCCGTTATATGGTCAGATATGACCATAGAACAAATACTGATGAAGACGATGAAAAGCTCTGGATGACTGACCATGGTCGTGGGATTACATACAGTGTGTTTACTCGATGGACTCTAGAAATTGTACATCTTCAGAACATTGTTAATGAAGTTAAGAAATAGTGTGATATTAACATAGTAACATCTGAGCAACATGTTGCTATGAAGCCTTCTCACATTAGCCGAGATAATGAGAACATGGATAAGTTCAGAGACTGGTTTCATCAAGAATCCCCATTTCCCAAAACTGGCTTGATTATTAATGATGATCAGAACTATCAAAAGTTTGAAGAGCTGTATCTTGGCAACTATTGGGTTCCGCAGAGTCATTCTGCACTCAAACTATAGCAAATCTAGTCTATTTGAAAATTAAAAATAATCATGTTTGTCGTAAAACACATTCTGCGAAAACCGACGAAAGATCAAGATTTTCCTTGATTCTTCAATACATCAGCCTGCGTGGTGAACGCCATGATCGAAAGCTTGGATTTTTAATAATGGTCCCAACATAGAAAACTTATCCAAAAACCAAAACTACTTGAGTTTTTGCAATTTAAAATGTACTACAGATTGACTGGGCGCTGGAATACAATGACCGATTAAAATAATGAAAAGAAATTGTTGTTTTGCATATTATCGTCCATAACTCCATCGTTTGTTAACCAATTTAAAAAAACAAAAATTTCTTAGAAATGGAACAAGATATGTCTTCAATAAATGAAGAGAAAAACATTTATTTGTTAAGCAAATATCATTTTGAACAGCTGAAACTTAAAAATTTCCAAAAAAAAATTTTTGTGACTGTTTCATACTATAACTCAGTCATTTCATTACTGATTTTCATTATTTTTGAACTTCTTATCTTCCCAGTAGACAAAAGATTTCCAGGATGTGACAAAAAAAATAGCTAAGTTTAGGTCATTAGAGTAGCGCAAGGCACGAAAACTGGATGAGGTAGATTCAGCGGACTGGGAAAAAACTCGAAGTGATGGGAAAATTCTGCAAGTGTGAAAAGTCTTTATTCTTCAGCACGAAACCGTTTATATGGGTAGGAGGTCTTGTATATTTCATGTGTAGTACAGTGTAATTTTTCGTCTGATTCTGGAAGGATATCTTACATAGGGTAAATTTGTTTTAGAATTTAGAATCAATTATTTGTTTAGAATACAAATATGTGGTATCTGTTTCATCATATAATAAAACAATTAATATAATTATTTATTTATTTGCAGGCGACAAAACATTTATATTATTATTTATTAATCCGTGAAAACTAGAACAATAATACTTTATAATTACGTAGTTATTTTAAAGGAGTTTGAATAAACTAGTTTAAAATAATTTAGTTTAAATCAATACACTTACATTTTTGGAACCCACGTATGAAGCAGAACTTATGTAATTAATATGCGCGATTGAGCCATTTGCTGTCTTAGTGCGTCATTTTAAAGCACGCACTTAAGAAGCTTGCAACGGACTGACTTTAGAATTTAATGTTGAAGACATTTTTTCGCTTTCATAGATGAGCGAGAAGAGATATTTATAAGATACATAAGCACCTACGTTGATTGCACAAACGAGCTCGTCCCATGCATGCTGTGACGCAGCACGATATTCAAATGTTTTGGTTGTTTTTTTTTAAAGAGTTTTAACAAGTAGGTGGTATTGGTTTTAATAATTTGATGCTGATAGTTACTAGGTTGAGTCAAAAGTTTCTACCGCATTTTGAGTAATTTTGTTTTGAAAAGTTAGCCATAGGAACCCTATATCGTCTAGCATTACACATGTCATTTTAGAGCTAATTTAAACACGTTTAGATTCTATATTTGCGTTCAACATCAAAATGCGTTTTAAAACTCGGATGTGGTTAGAATGAATGTTAAAGAAATTGTTCTTCGGGAAGAACTTGATTATTGGAAAAAACGTTTAAATTCTACGGCTACAACAAAGGCAAGGAGATTGAAGGAAGCAAGTTTTGCATCTGGCGATATCAGCTGTAAGATAAATCCAGTAGTGGAAAACCATCTGTTGTAGATTCTGAAGAGCTGCATGGAAGAACAGCTTTATGCAATCACACAGGAGTTATCAAAGGTACTCGGAGCTCCTCAACGTGCTATCTGCCATCACTTACATCAAATTGATTTAATGCAAATCACCTAAAGAAGATCCACACCACTTAACCAATACATTGATAATGGCAGAAACGTTTGACTCAATCTAATACACTTCGCGAGATTCATCTCCATCTCTCAAAGATCTATCAAAACACAACACAAGTTAGAAGACTCAAAACAAAACAGGTTGTTATCAAATATTTATTACCTAACTAAAAAGATTACCGCAAAAGAAAAAAAAACATATATTTGTATTTCAAAAAAAAAATCATAATATACTATATTATCTAACAATATGGCGCTTGCTGAAGTGATGTCTGCTAAAGTGCTGCCGACTCGCCTTCTGAACTGCTGGCTTCTGGAGTGCTGTCTGAATGGGTTCTGAAAAAAGTAGTAAATATGAGAAAATGACGCCTATTGATCGTCTCACGTTGGGATTACAGTGTGTGTTCTTATGGAAACGGGGTTGCCAAACATCTTGCAAGCAACTTTTAAAAACACTTTCTAAATATTGTAGTTGTAACTGCATAAACCTTTATAATCCCTATTGTTCGAGCAAGTTATATTGCAGGTAATCACTTCTTCTGACAGCGGTAGTAAAACAAAATTTCAAAATTTGCTGTTCATATAGTGCGCGTATAAAGTCTGGAACTATCGAAATAAATCTTTTATTAAATATTTTTGAGAAAAATCCTCGAACACGTCGTTTTTTATCTTAAGGGGGACATATTTTAGTGTAATCGTTATTTGTAGATCGTCTTTTGTTTCCGAGTTATGGCGATAACGAAATTTTTTTAAATGGAAACCCTAATTTTGTATGATGTATTTGGAAAGATAATGCAATGCTAAGACCAAACATGATAAAAAAGTATGATACTGTATTAAGAAATTCTCGAGATAATTGGTTTTAAAGTTTTAAAACAAAAATTAAAAAACAATCAAAAGTTCCAAGTTTTAATAAAAAAAAGAATTCTTTGAAGAACTGTCATAAGTTTAACGCTAAGTCACTTGTTACATGGATACTTGATTTTTTATTAACAAAATTAAACTCTTGATTGTTATTCAATTAAAGTTCAAAACAAGAGTTCAAATTTTTTGATAAAAAATCAAGTAGCCATGTAACAATTGACTTAGCGTTAAATTTATGGCAGTTCTTAAAAGAATTTTTAATTTTTTTTATTAAAACTTGGAACTCTTGATTGTTTTTTAATTTTTGTTCTAAAACTGTAAAAGCAATTACCTCGGAAATTGCTTTCCAAATCCATCATAAAAAATTAGGGTTTCCACTTAAAAATATTTTCGCTATCGCCATAACTCAAAAGCAGATAAAAATCGACGTGTTCGAGGATTTTTCTCAAAAATATTTAATAAAAGATTTATTTCGATTCTTTCTATTGGAATTCCGTATACTTAATTTCAGTAAGTACAAAATGTATTATGTAGTTCTACGAAGTAAAAGTGGAAAAAACCAGAAGGGTTTATTGTTTACTAAAATCCTTTGCATTTGCTGCTAATCCTAAATTTCCGTTTTTGCAAGTTTCTTTTGAAACAAGTTGAACAAATGAACGATTTTATCATGATGAGTCATTTTACCGTTAAAATTGCGTTTGAGACTTCCTTTATTTACCTGCGAATTAAAAGATTAAAAAGATCATACAGAAAGAAGCTAACCAGCCGTTATTTTTATGTTGAAAGAATTTGAAGAAGAACGAATTACACAAAAAAGTATAAACAATAAAATATGGAATATTTAGATACATGTACGATGTAACAATCCCAAGTAATGTTTAATAAAATAACAAATACATGTTAATAAGACTTTCTTTTAAATTCTCCATTTGTATGGTTACGATTACACTTTTTCGGTTACTGTTTTCAAAGGTTTAGAACTTCTGGAATCTTAATCCACATTTCTATAAATTCAGTGAAATAAGTGGTAACAACGAAGCACAAACTCCCATAAGAAGTACATTGGCTATCATTCCTTCGCTGTAGTTCCAAAGTGAGACGGACAATAGACAAGATATAGATATAGAATGAGATTTAGATAAAAATTACCTTATCTAATATTTTAAGACTAAAATGAAAAATATATATAGGAAAATGTTTTTGTAATAACCAAATCAAAATGCATAACATGCAGAAATGTATATCGATTGTGTACAACATATTTCTTTATATAAAGCAGTGGCGGATTGTACTGAAGAATGTGGGGGTTGCAACTTTTGTAGGTATCAATCATTATTAAAAGTTCATAAGCTAAATTCAACTATTTTTAAACAATCATACATATTGACGTTATTTTATGACATTTTCAGCTTATTTGCAATCTTTTAAATAGCTAATGATTATACTATGTGACCATTACTGCTAGCAATTTATTTCACTGCCTTATTTAAGAATCTCTTTTACCAATTTATGATATGAGTTACTGAATGCAAAATTACCGACTACTCATTCTTGCGTCAGGTAGGTAGATCGTAAGTGAGCCTCCCAGTTCTCTGAACATTATCATAAGATTTAATAATGTTTTGAGTAAATTACAAAAGGTTCTTTCTTAGAAGAAAGGTCTATTAACTTAAATATTCGAATCTAATACGAATAATATATGTATATATTCGATAATATATTTGGAAAGTTTTAATTGCTGGAGTTTTAAACTCAAAACTTCAAGCTCTCAATCGGAAATCTGAAGCTTTGAGATATTTGCAAATTTAAAAATGTTTGTAGATTGCAGTGTCTTAGATCTGGACAATATGAAACTGAGATCTTATACAACAAAATCCACAAACCTCGATATTTGCATGGCTATTACGGTTTTTATATTTAAAACTTGATTTGTTCTAAAATTCTGTAACTCTGTGGCAATAAAAGTGAGTCTATGAAACTGCAGAACTTGAAGTTTGTTATATTAAGATTATGAATTATTGGTGCTATGAAATTTTAAAATTCCGTACATCTAAGATGTTAGAAATTTAAATATCTCCTATATAATAATAGCCAGTTTCGATGTCCGATGTCCACCGAAAAATATCTCGAAAACTAGAAGACTTAGGAAGCTGAGATTTTAGAGACAGGTGGGCCTTGCTCCGAAGGGATGCATAGTATATCTTTAGTCCTAGAAAAACCCGAGGGAGCCGCAGGGGGGCATTTCTTAAAAAATCATTATGGCTATATATCTCTTGAATGGCGTAAGCTACAAATAGATTTTCAGATTTTCACAGATTATATTTGAAACAATTTTGAAGATAAAAAATTACCGGCATTTTATCCAGGGGCGGAGTAAGGCAACATTCCAGGGGGAGAAGGGTTTTCCGCAAAACTAACTATTATAAAAATCTTGATTGTGAGTAATCTGAAAGAGATACGTATATGCCATTCAGGGATTTTTTGTAGATCTTTTTGAGGGCTACAATTCCTTCGCTTATAGTTTGCCTTTATCTGTTACCATTTTCGCAGCGTAATGCGTTTTGTCTCTGTTAGAGCCAATTTTCTTAAGTATATATTTACTTTGCTTATTACTGGACTCTCCAAAAATCCTCTCAATAATCTGTATATATATAGAAACCTATACTAAGAAATAAGCTATCAAATGGTGAAAACGGCAACAAAATCTATTCAGTGGTTCTCGAGATTCACCGGTTTTGACAAAAACTGGGCTTACAAAAACTACCAAGTTAATGGGGGCACGCACTGAATCAGTGCCAGCGACTGGCGCGTTTTCATCTCCACACTCCGTTGATTTTCCAACGAATATTATGCTATATAAAGTATATAATATATTAATAATAAACTAGATAGGTATATAAGTAAAATAACTATATTATGTATTCTCTTTGAACACGCCTACCATTCGTTTAAAGTTATTTTGAAAACAGGGCAACTTATGTGTTTTTATAGCATTTATTTGAGCAAAAAATGTGTGAAACTTATTTGAAATTACGGAGAAAGGCATTGCTAATTATGAATCAAACGTGATTATATTAAATTATAGTTACATGTTATGATCCGATTGACATTATTATTATTAAGGAAAATAAAAACTCCACTGCAGTAGCACATCCTGAGCTACGGGATCCCAAAAAAATAACTTTTATAAGTAGATCTGTTTTCTTACTTCGTGGATAGCTGACATGATCAGAAGTGGACCGTTGATTTTTTCAACCGGTATTATGCTAGTCTACTTATAAACTTCACTTGAATAATTTAAAATCAGCAATTGATGAAACTCAGAAGTTCGGAAAAAATCTTAATCTTTAGAAATCTGAAATAAAACTGCTTAGTAAAAAGTTTTACAAATATATATTACTTTTGATAATGCCGAAACAATTGTCAGGTAGATTAAAATAAATTTGTGAAACTGTTTGCTAATTTTGCTAGTTTTATTTATTTCATGAGTATAAAGTTTCACCAAATAAGACAAGAAATAATAAACAATAAAAAACGTTACCTTTTCAGCTTTTTCTGCTTTCTCTTTTGTTCAGATAACCATGAATCCAATGTTGTTTTCTTATTTGTTTCTAATATTTTTGTGATTTTACAATAAACACCATATTGAGGACAATCTGCAAGTATACGAAACAAAGTACGAAGACGAATACTTATAGTTTCGCCGATTATTTTAGTTAGCGTAAGCTTTCTGCTGCTATTTGCACTATCAATCAGCCCAATTTCATACTTGTAAGATTTTGTATTGCATTTTCGACCGGCTGCTAATTCTACATACCAATAAGCCGTGCAGTCAGTACAGTGCTGTTTTAACAAAAATATGAAGTCGTCGACAAGTATGTAATAACGCCGGGCAGATTTGTTTTTATCGAAGCACATCAAAAGATAATTATCATAACCTATGTCAACTATTGAATGGGTCGGTAAATGATCAATAAGTTCAGAGAAGCTACCTTTCCAAATACATTTATCCTCAGGACAATCATGCGTTTTGAAAACACAATCTAATTCATGTTCAACAATCTCCAAACCTGTTAATGCAATTTGACAGCCTTGATCACGATTTTCGCAGGGAAAGTGGACATCATTGCGTATTGTTTCTAATGCAAAATTCCGAGTGGAACCGATCTGCCCTCTGCATATAGGACAGTGACGTAGTTGTGGTTTGCAGTTGCTGCATAAGCTATGTCCATTCAAACACATGGCTATTGGTGGCTTCATAAAATTGTTACATATGGGACATTCGAAGGTTCTTAACAGTATATTATCCACTTTTGAGTAACTATCGTCTTTTACCGAAATTTTTATAGAAGTATTGATAACATTAGTACCATCCATGTGTACATCGATATCTACAGATTTACTAGTATCGAAAACATACGAGTCAGTTTCTGTATCTTTCAGAAGAACTGTCCTTTCAAACTTGTTATGTGGAACTGCAAGATTTTTCAGTTCAACTGTGTAAAGAAAATTGGTATCTTTTTCGTTTATTTTAATATAATACAATACAAGCTGTAATTTGTATGATCTTTTTATTTTATGTTGACCATGACCAAGAAACATAGGACCTTCTGTCAGTTGCATCAGCAAAAGAAAGAAATTGTTTTTACTATTCCTAAGTAGCACATATGATATTACATTTTTTTTTAATCACATCTGTATTCAGAATAAAGTAGCCTTCGATTTCCAGCATCGTTCTATTTTGATGTTGTTGTAACAAATGGTTTTGCATGAATAGCAAACTTCCTTTCCAATTACAAGCTGTATACTGTTTAAGAGGACAGGTAATATCATCTCGATGTTTGCAAACAGATTCATGTAGGGAAATGTCGGAATAGTTGAGTTTAACTTTACATCCCTTAGTGCGATAAGAACATGGTACTAATAAGTTTTCCAAGACAGCTTCTAAAGCTGTTATACGAATAGCAACTGGAGGTACTGCAGAGCGATAGCAGCGTCCACAAATATACTTCCTATTATTTACTAGCATTATGGGCGTTGTCAATATATAGGAACAACTTGAGCAGCGAAGTGCTTGAAGTGAGATTAATCTTTTGTTAAACTCCGTTCCTGATATGTCATCTAGCAAATGGACGGAGATTGGCCCTGTTTCTGGAAAAAAATCGTTAATAGTAAGTATATTAGGATCAGAGATCAATAAGTGCCTCATAACAGATCAAGAAAAGTTGTTTCCGAATTTTCAGATTTGTTGTAAGCACTTAATGATAAGTATCGTGTAATATTTTTTGCGCTAACGACACTATTAACAATGAAAATGTATCTATAAAAAATACATAGCTGAATGGTAGAGGGCTGGCTTAGCAAACAGTGGTCCAGAGTTCGATTTCCCACGGAAGCAAATACTTTTCTACGTGGATTTGCATTAAAAATATGATTTAATGTAAAAATAAGCAATTAAACAAAATAAATTAACCTTTATCTAAAATTTATAATATTTTATATTTCAAATAATTAATAATATTATAATATTGCAAGTACTGACATCTATGGCGTTTTAATAGAACTACTAATCGTGAGAAATCATTTTTCACGGTCATTACCGTTCAGTTTAGAGATTCTGTGCAATTATTTATTTTCATGGTTACTAGATTGTGCGAAATGTGTAACTTTCTATGATGGTCGTAGATAAACAATAATTTACAACACATGATGTGTACAAATTAATAAATAAATATTTTATTCCTTACCTGCACTTTGAGAGTTCATTATTGCAAAAGTATTTACGAATGTAGAAGAAGTTAAACTGCTTAAATTAATCTTTAGTGCTATTGATGATAGAATTTATCTTATCATTTTATCAAGCACCGCAACTACACATTGCATTGTAAAATATAAAAAAAAGTGAAGACGATAACATTATGTACTGCTTATAAAAATGCACATAAGCGTAGACTTTAAAAATACAAACCAACTTTACTTCAGTAAAATCAGCTGAGAGCTCGGTGTCGAAATCCTTACCACTCCAATGAAATGATCACATTTTGATAAATAATTTTAATCATCAAACAATTAGCACATGCTAATCATTATAACCATAACAACTTTTATGACACTTTAATTGTAGGTTAGCTATCAACTGAATATATCTTATTGACACTCAAATACAAGACACAAACTGCATTTCAACACCATACTCGGGGAAGATATCAGAACAAATCGCAAAGCTTTTTTATACCTACTTAATTCAGTCGCCGTATTCTTTGTACTTCTAAAATACCGCGTTATTAATGTTTAGTTCTTTAGCTTTCTATCGATTTTGAATTTCTTTGGAATGCCAGACTGTACTGAAGTTTTGATTTGGAAGTTGCATCTCATAGATTATTTCTTAAGTAATTCAGCTAATTATAATGGATGCAAATAATTGATAAATTCACCCTCTTTTGTTAACTACATATTGCTACAATATGAGATAGAAAAAATAATAAAACAGACGGCAGTGGTAACACAGTGATGCATTCCAAAATACAACTCACCTACCTTCCGGCTAATTAAAATTGTTGTGAAGCTTGAAACTCTTCACAAAATTGAGACTCTCAGGCGGGTCGCTTCAATAGACCACTAAATAATTATTCAGAACTAGGAACAATAGTAATACGCATCAAATATAAAACAATTTTTCTAATTTAAAATGATAGAAATTTATTTAATTAAGAACGCAAACAAAACTTTAAACATAAAAGAATAAACTTTGGATACCATAAACTTTGAAATATCAATCCCAAAAAAGTATAATGCTTTTCATCCGAGGGTAATATTTCTGACATCAACAGAATTATTAATTACTAAAATTAATTAAACTAAATTTAAATATTCCAGTATTTGACGCCAACAGTTTGCCAACGGTATAAATTATAAATCAGCAATTCTTTGCTTCCATATGGTTAATAAAATAAAATAAAAGAAGAAGGACAAATCCTTCTTTTAATTATATCCAAATTTATGGCTTTAATAGATCGAAATTAAAATCAAGCTGCTTGTTTAAATTGTGGTCCAAAATTAAAGTCCATAAATTTAGTGATTATATTTAAAATTCATTTCTAACATCCAATTGTAACGAAGATTGATAAAATCTAATGTCACAAAAAATACATTTCTTTTTGAATTGTCACACTAATAAATTTAATGCACTTGTTAATTATTATTAATACACTTGTATTCACTGAACTTACATGAATAATAAACACTTTCGCGTTTTAACAAATAGTATAACCTAGAGATTATGACATCATGTTTGTTTACATGTTTTATAAAACTTACACATAACCTTAAATTTAATTTATGCTCTCCATAGATGTGCACTGTTTCAAAGTTGTTAACTGAAAGAGAATTTGTTACAAAAACGGCCGCCCTTTTATACCCTTTTACAAACAATTGAAAACTACAGTAAATTTTGGTAAAAACAATTGAACTTTGACAAATAAATTATAACATAACTAAATTATTGTTTATAAATTTTAACTATTCTTTAAACTAATTTGTTTAAAAACCTCCCTATCCATTGGTATATTGCTTTTATGTTCCCATTGCAAAATAAGGCCACCACTGAATGTCGATCAAACCCAATCTTTACACAGCTAAAATTGACTTAATTACTTAGAATTACCTTTTTACAACTTACTATCTTGACAAGATTAAACCTTCTACACTGAAAAATAACATTAACATTATTCACATACTTTCAGATATTAGCAAAACGAAAATTCAAGTTAATTACATTATTTCTGTCTACGAGGCAAAATCGCACATACTTATATGTTATTTCACTGATATTATCTGTGCAAAACAGCCCCAACATTCAAGATAGTTTCAATTCTGTGTTAAAAAACTACATAACAATCCTGCATCAAAATATTTATACGAGAATTGTTAAATTTTTACATAGAAGAAAGACTAATGAAATCTAAAATCTGGTTAACTTGAAACATAATTCTTTCTCATAAAAAACTCAGGTAAGCCAGTAAATACTTGTATACATCCCCATTACAACACAACTTGTCTGTTTTAGGTTACATCTTGCATTATCTAGGGCCTCAACTAAATTTAAATGCTTTCAGGTCACATCGATAGTTGAACTGAAGAAACTTACTTAAATTCTATGGAAAGTCAACTTTACAAATATCCCCTCTCTGCAAATTGTGTGCTAGCGTGCATTTTAATTATCATAAGCCCCTTTCTGGCTTTATAATAGATAATTATTTTTTAAAGTAATAATTTTGAAAGTGGGGTTAGGCAACCCATCTAACGTCTCGTTTGAAAAATCCTATCTAAACTTGGTAAAAACTACTGAGTGGGTGCATTCTTTATACTATGTATGCCAAATAACATGACAATATATTATAGTCTTATATCTAATTAAGTTACTTAATCGACAGCTTTTAGATTTTTTCCATCCAGTTTTTGACTCTGTCTGATTGTTCTAATTCTTTTTTGTTTTACATTCGTGGCAAACTGGGCTAGATTTCGAAAACTTTCCGTCCTTTAGGTGTCTGAACTTTTTTCGTTTCTCAAATAAATTTTATGTGTTTTATGACGTAGTTGTATATGTGTATAAAACTCTTTTCCATGAAAAGATTCTTGAGTTTGAAAATTTTGGATCACATTTACGTGGATTTTGGTTTGTATAGTTTCCTGTTTACGACTATGACTTATTATTTTAGGTCGGTGAATTGATCGTAGCTCATTTTCATTATTTTTAAATCTTTAGTAGAGCTACACTTATCTTCTCAGTAGAGATTTCCAAAATGTAACAAGAAATGGCTAAGTTTTGGTCATTAGAGTAGTCCAAGGCACCAAAACTGGATGAGGTACATCCAGCGGACGGGGAAAAACTCGAAGTGATGGGAAAAGTCTTTATACTTTAATATCAAACCGTTTATATAGGAAGGAGGTCTTGTATATTTCATGTATACCACAGTGTTGTTTATCTAGTCTGAATTGTTTAAGTAAATTTGAAAAACCTTCCAAGCCTTGCATTTTGAAATCCAGCAAACGCTCAAAACAACTTTAACTACCCTCTTTTTTCCAACGGGCATTACAAAAGATCCAAAAACGTCAGGTTATATCAAGACTTAACGTACATACATAACTTCTTTCTAAGTTGCCCTAATGCATACTGTCGTCAGGTATTACGTTATTTCAAGACAATGCTTGTTTTGTGGTTGAGACAGTTGTATAGCCGGTGGAATAAAATTTTTAAAGCGGTGTTGTCTGATGTCCAATCTTTATTATCAATGAAAATAAAAAATTGAGAAGCTTACAATTGATATTCGTTTCAATTTGATCTACTTTATTAGAGAATGAAAACATGGAAATGAATAAAATTTATTACAAAATTCATAACTGTAGAATTTCCATTGTCACACATTCCGGGAAATGACAAAGGTGTTTTGATTGTCGAGATTCCTAACCTTACAATCTACGATGTCAAACTTCATTATACCGAGCGAAATCTACCAAAAGTAATGACTAACCTTTTTTTTAAGTAATAATAATAACAATAATAATAATGTGAATGAATAATACAAAAACATTATCTGAATAATAACTTTTAATAATCATAAAAAATAATTTTTATTTATTACCCATTAACTATAGAATATTTTAACTATTTTGTTATACAAGTAGATATAATTATAACTATCCAAGTATTTATAATGTAACAAATAATGAATTGACATTGATAACACAAAATAACAATTATATACACATCAGTCGTTCATATATTCTTTATTCAGATAAAGTTGCTGACGGGCGTTTATTAGATTTTATCAGTTATCGCTTAAATCACATTGATTCACAATATCTCCCAGCCAGCACACTGACGTCATAATGTCGCAGTTTTCTCGGCAGTAACGATGTCAAATTGTTGTAAAATTGCATCATTCTGTCACAGAACAAAGACGTCAACATAAGACGTTATTCAAACGTCCTATACTAAGACTAAGACAGGATTATGAATAAATAGTTGAATATTGGAAATAACATTTATTATATACTATATTTAAAACATCTCTATATTGTGACCACTTGTTAAATATGACCAGTATTCCTTGGCCCCTGCTAAAATAATATATTTTTAATGAAACTTGTACGTATTGTATTGTACGTCCAAAAGACGTCGTTTTGAAGACGTCTACGTACGTCCCATAACATGACATGTTATGGGCATCATGTATTAGTCATATGACGTCGTCGACCAATAATGACTTAAATATAACGTGATTATAACCTCAGTGTGCTGGCTGGGCTATTACTAACTTTTAAAAAGTAAAAAAAAAATTATTAACTTTAACTTTCGAACCGGTTGGGAAGTGATTTCCGACTTCCCAACGGTCAGGAAGTTGTGCACTACCTACTTTCTAAAATTGCTTACTAAAACTACAACTAAATTATTTATGATTTTTATGTATTTGCTAATTCTTATTTAAAATTAACTAACTGGGAATAAAATAGTATACATACCTCGGTAGCAGAGTTCATTACAGCCTCACACTATGGCTAACCGAGGCTCGACGTTAGCCACCTCGGTATGGAATATAATATGCTACTGGTATGTACCTTGCCTTTCTTTTAGTATCTCATATCTCTTTAACTTTATGGCATATAACATAAAACAAAATATAACATTTTTCTATTCTTTTTACATCTATTGCATATTATCTATTACATATATTTAATATTACATCTATTGCGAATGGTTCCATGATTTCATGGTTACACAACAGTATAATAGTTCATGACACGAACTGTTGGTATTGCCGTTATTGGTTAATGTTGCCTATTTTTAGGTGTATCTTGCTTTTTAATCCAAGATTTAAAACTGGCGATGCGCTACTATTAATAGATGGCTGTACCATACAGATTCGTGGCAATACTATTTTTAATAGATTACTAAAAACTTTCGAATAAAAAATTAACAAAATTGTTTATGATAATGTATAATACTTCACTAGAAGACAAATAAAATAAAACTGCTGAATTAAAAATTAGCATACAGCCAAATTAAAAATTCGGAATTATGTCATCTTTTGGTGACTTGCCAAAACATCTCCAACTTATATTACAAAATAAAAATGCAAAATAAATTCTATATGACTCACTCAAGCTCTAGCCCTTACGTCGTTAGTTTCATCTCTGGTTAAAGTTAACAGATGTTTAATTGTCATGAATACAATTGTCTCAACAGGAATAACTGTGGTCACAGTCGAAAATACCGGCCTTTGGTCTTAGAGGGAGAGCTAGCAACGTATTTCAAGTTGTCATTTCAACAGTCGTGAAAATTTGGGTACTAAATCTTATATATTCTGGCAGCCCCTTGCGGCCAAGTTATACTACCCCAAAATTACTAACAGGGTGAGAAATAAGATTCAATTTATTTAAAGTAACAGTAATGAAATTTCAGGAGGTTACTTTCGATAGTATTCTTTATTTATAAAAAATATTGCCAGAACATTTCCCCCACTCCTAAATGTTGCCAAAACGCTGTAAATGTTGATTTAAAAAAGTGGCATTTTTGTTATTTTAAAAGTCTTGAAATTTCCACAGAATAAATAAAATATATGTAGGATAGGTAATATAAGAAGCCAGAACAAAATTCCATCACTAACTGTCTGACAGAACGAAAAACGTTTCCATGTTAGAGAGACCGCGACAGTTATATAGCAGCCTGCGGGTTAGAGAGAGAACGTATATGGAGAGTAAAACGGTAAAATTTAACAAAATATTTACATACTGTGGGTGGCAGTTGATCTCCCTCGAACCATTTAAAATCATTCTGACCATCATTTAACTGTCTTCTGGACTCAAAGTTGTTGGCATCTCCAGACAGTGGCGTATTTAGGGGGGCTATCGAGCTGAACCCCCCCCCCCCCCCCCGCTCCGAAAATCTTCTAATAGTGTCAAAATCTGTTATGTGATAATCTTAGTATTTTGATTCGGGATTTTGATTTCCCCCTTCCCCGGAAAAAATTCCTAAATACGCCACTCCAGATTCCTCCAAATACTTGCAATATATTTGGTTCTTAATACGTGCTGATGCAGTTCTACTTTACATGGTACAAGTACCTTAAATCGAAGATTCAAATGATTCCATATTGATTGAGAATGTCGACAATCAGGATGATAATCAAGTTGATGCAGATGAGAATTAATTAATAATTTTTGATACATTAAATAAATGTCTTTTTAATTTTTACAATAAATTTTATATATCTAGCCCGTTTTACTCTCCAGATACGTTCTCTCTCTAACCCGCAGACCGCTATATAACTGTCTCGCTCGCACTAACATGGGAACGTTTTTCGTTTTGGCAGACCCTTGGTGATGGAATCTTGTTCTGATTTCTTATATTACCTATCCTACATATATATTATTTACTCTGTAAAAATTTCAAGACTTTTAAAGTAACAAAAATCGCACTTTTTTAAATCAACATTTACAGCGTTCTGGAAATATTTAGGAGGGGTGGAAATGTTCTGGCAACAATTTTTATAAATAAATAATACTATCGAAAGTAACCTCCTGAAATTTCATGGCTGTAACTTTAAATAAATTAAATCTTATTTCTCACCCTTTTAGTAATTTTGGGGTAGTATAACCCAGCCGCAGGGAGCTGCCAGAATCGACTTTTAGTGTTCAGCAGGTATATAAAATTTAGTACCAAAATTTTCACCACTGTTGAAATGACAACTCGAAATACGTTGCTGGCTCTTGGTCTATCTGTTCTTATTTGATTATTTGAAAGCTATTTTAATGGGTAAATTCAGTGTTAAAAATTAGTGTTGTAAATATTCACAAAAATTGAAACCTGAAATATAGGGTCCATATTTACTTCACTACTTCAATTTTCTTAGCAGTTAATTATTAATTATTACCCACATGCTATATTGTTTATTAATTGTTAAAAATTAATAAAGTCGCTTATATTATGCGCAAAGTAAGAGATATTTATCACTGAAGTATGCTGAAAGTCATTCGTACATGGATGTCGGATTGCGCCATGTAGAGAAGCACCTGTTGCTTTATTTAATTAATTTAATAATAAATAAGAAACCAAACGAAAGAAGATGTGGATAAAACATCAAAAAGTAATAATTTTTGTAATTTAAGTAATGTATAATTTGATTTAGGTTTGTCAAATAAACAGAAAAGTTACTGATAAATATCGTTGGAGTTTATTCATAAATGACCGTAAACCGGAGCCGGACATTTGTATACACAGGGATACTTCGGCGCGAGGACACTTCGGCGCAGGGACATTTCGGCGCGGACCACTAAGACGCAGGGACACTTCGACGCGACGAATTGTCTAGTATTATTGTAATGAACAAAATCTGTAGGTACTTACAGGTAATAAATACAGTATGATCGATGTAATACAGTATTTGATAAGTACGGTATGATGAGAAAAAAAACTCAATATTTGCCGATCACAAAAGCTCGTATGTACTACCAGATTTAAGAAAAAATAATTTTTCTAAGCTGCTAAAGCATTAAAATTTAAATTCTTCTGTAAATGTCTGCATAAGGGAATAATCTGCATCAGGTAATAAGAACTTAATTTGTTTATTATAAATCCCTTATTGTTTATAAGAATATCATGTTTGATAATCATGTTAATATAAATTTTAAAAAATCAATACTTTTATAAAATCAATTACATGAAATAAGAAAATTGATATATGAACATTGAATATCGTACCACTGATAAATACGTGTCTTCCGGAATTTTGTCTCAGTAGGTAACACTTATAAACGGATACTGCTTATAGTCTAGTGCTTAGACAAAACGCACTGGAATAACACAACTTAACCAAACCCAAGCGAAATACTGGAATTAAGAAAATGTGTGTGTGTACATAAAAATAAAAAAGGTTACCCTGATATAGTTTATCCTAAAATTAGACTAATGGTCCAAAAAACGTTTTATTTAAAGATCTCCGAAAGTTTTACCCTAATTTGCCGTTGAAAAATGTACATGCCTCGAATTGCTTTTAGTCGAAGTGTGCTTGCGCCTAAGTGTCCAGGCGCCGAAGTGTGCCTGCGCCGAAGTGTCCTTGCGCCGAAGTGTCCTTGCGCCGAACTGTCCGGCGCCAAACTGTCCTCGCGCCGAATCGGCCGCGCCTAAACGGCCGCGCTCAAATATCCTGGACCGAACTAAACTTATGTTAAGTAGGGTAAATTTTTAATTTTTCAGCTATTTTTCAACAAAAGTAAACAAAAGGCAAAAAGGAAAACTGATATAAATTTGAAAACTTGAGCAAGATCAAAAATAAACGATGCGGACGCAGTGGCGGGGTAAAACTATTTAATCAACCCCTTTACACAACTAACAAATCACTGCCAATTTAACTGTCATAATGCTTTCTTAGATAAATGTATTACAAACTTTTTTTATAAGCACGGTTCATCTCTTATTGCAAAGTTTCGTACTTTTATGGTCCAATTCACTAAAAATCCATCATTACTGTAATTTTCTCGTTTATTGTAAATTTTATTGTAAATATTTTTTATTAAATTTTACATGAAACTTTTATATTACAGTACAGGTTTAAATTTTTTAAAGTTTTAAGCTCTGAAAAATGCTCCACCACTGATTCGATTATATTCCTTTATGAACTGTAAAACTTTGTTGAATTTGAAAAATTCTTATATTATACAGAGTGTTTCGTACGAAATGATCAGAAAAATTCCATCGTAAAATCGTCTGTAAAACTGACATGTAAAGTCTTGGCAAACTTTTTTTTGTGAATAACTTAAAACAGTACGTTTTGTCCGATTTAAATTCAGGTTTTTATAAATGTACTTAACACTAAAAACATCTTTTTTATTTAATATTAGTTTTATTTTTATTTTTCCGTATTTTATATTTAATAATTACGATGGAATTAATTAATTTCTAATTTTAAAATACTGAGCGCATACACTGCCATCTAGTGGCGATGAATGTAATGAAACCTTACTTAAAATTTCTTTTGGTTGATAGATGGCGCTGATTGGAATTGTGACAGTTTATAGAAAATGCATTTTCAAATTTAAAATTACTTTTTATTTCGATTATTTAAGTTTAGTGTTTGTGAATAAAATAGTATACATGTTTCGTTGGTAAAGTTTCCAAGCCTCGCGATATTATTTGATATCGACGTGTGGTCTCGGTCAAACAATTATTATCGCTTGGCCTGTAAAGATATCCTTTACCAAGTCATCATGTAATATACTATTAACCTCCTCTAACTTTAAAATATCTGTCAATGTATATTCTTACTATTTAATTTAAAAACATTAGCCTGAGCTTCGGAGCTGTTTTTCTTCAAACGTATTAAAGTGCGACAAAAACGATATAAAGAAATTTTCTTTCTTTAATGGTTATCTAACCACTGACAAAGCCCGACCATTCCGTACTGAGACACCTTGTATACATTATAGATCTTCAAATGTTTTAATAATTTAATCCGTCTAGAAATGACCCAAGCCACTAGTTTGATTTTTGTCAATTAGGACGCGTAGGTGCCACGAATCTGTTAGTATTTTAACCCCTTATAACTGCGTCGCCACTGGTTGAGCTTTGTTAATCTACGGAATCGGTCTGTATTTTGTAGCAAAGAATATTAGTCCAAATTTGAAATCGATTGCTTCAATATTTCAAACGTTATCGAGGCAACATACACAGATATAAGCATTACGTTTTTCGCCTTATTTGGGTCCTAAATGTCAAGAAAAGCAAAGTGCTGCTTAAGAATGCTAGGCTTTTCCCTACTCCTATAGATCAATACTCACAAAAATCAACACTAGAAAAATTGCGTCACTTGGTTTTTGAGGTGTAAATCTATTGTGTAACTTCAATTTATTTTTAATCCTAATTCGATTTAAAACTTCAAATTCATGTAATAGTGCTGCTATTGTGTCTAAGTGATCACTATTCAAATTTTATCCAAATCGATTCAAAAATAGAGAAATCTAACCGAGTTTGCTTATGACATGGCTCACCCGGTATGAAACAGAAAAGCTAAACTGGGTACTAAGAAGAAAAATTAAAAATATTTTTGTTTAAAAAGTTATACAAGGCCGCTTAGAGTTTATCGGGTCAAGTAGAACTCATTTTCTAATATCTAAATTTTGACAAATATTTGAGTCCTTAACTTTACTTTCAATAATAATGGGAAGCTGATAATTAACATTTTATGGGTTTTTGATAGTCCCAATAATTGTAAAGATATAATAAAATATGGTGAGTGTCAGTCATACTGGTATGTTATTTTATCGCCCAAAATTATCCAGGTTGTGTATCCACTACATGTTGCCTGCTGAAGTGCTGCTATCTAAAGTTCTTCCGGGATGCTGTAAAAAGTTACTTATAAAATCAATGCTTAGGTCAAATAAAATGATGTTAGGTACGTATTATCTTATTCAATAGCTTTTAGCTTTCTAGGGCGAAACCGAAAAATAAGTGCTTTGTTTTTACCTTTACCTTTCAAATACATATTAAAAGGCCTAGCTCATGCGTATCATGTATCAAGTCAGCTGATTCACGCTGTTAATGCTATCTTTGACTTGTCTTATTGAACAGTCTTTGTAGAACATTATTATTACTTAATTTACTTAAATACCGTAATAGCTGCGATAGGTAAGTAGGCGGTAGGCATGCCATTATTTCTCGTTTTCGGAAATGTATTCAAAAAAACTGGTCATAAGGTCATCAGATTTGATATATCTTTGGCACGACCTCCTCGATTTCGACGTTTGACGAACGAAACGTCAAATCAAGGAGGTCGTGATCTTTGGAATTCCAAAGATCTTGTCTTACAAGAAAGTCTTTTGAGATAAATTGTAAAGAATGAGATCTTCGAGAAGTGTTCATCTTCAGAGGATAAGTATAAATAAAAGAGATATGACATTTACGACACGTCCTCAGCTTTAGCGTCCTAAGTTAAAACAGTTCGTAATCTCTTCTTTAAGTTCAGTGTTCAAGTTTTTAAAACCTAATACTTTAAGACTTTTAATTTATTAAACTGTGAAGGTTTCAAGTTTGAAATGATTGAGTTCTGGACTGGTCACTATATTATAGAAACATTGATTGTTTAAATATTTAATTAAGATCCTAATACCCCAAAACACAAAAATCCTACAGCTGTAAAAGTGAAGCTACGAGACTATAGAATCAAAGCTTTGCTGTATTGAAAACTCGAAACTTTAAAACTATGAAACTTTAAAACCTTGGACAGCCTTGAAGTTTAGGAGATTTGAATATGTAAAACCTGGAGTTGAGAACCTTAAAATATGCAATATTAATGAAACTGTGAAGTTTAAAAAACTGCTCCAGCTGCTTCAACTGCAGTTACTTCTAAACAGCAATTGATTGATTACCTTAGAAATGCTTGTTGGGAAAATCTTGTATCCGTGGTAATTAAATCTTTGAAACTAAAATTCTCAAAATCCTTGGTTTCTAACAAACTCGCATGGTGACAGAAATGTTGTTTTGATTCTGCAAAATTCTGAACTCCGATTTAGTTTAGTTTAGTCTCTCATAAAAGCTGTTTATATACTTTCCTCTGATGACCAACCGACCGACCACAATATCAGAATGTTTAATAAGCAAAAGACTTCACTTTTAGTCTAGTGAAATAATTATATAACATGTAAAGCTATTGAATAAAATATAACTATAAAAATTATTACTTAACCACATCAGAAGACGCGCTTGTTATTTTTTTTGCCTTCTGCTCAGAAAACCATTTAACTAATGCATTTTTTTTATTTGTATCTATTATTTTTGAAATTTTACAATAAACACCATATTCAGCAGTTTTTGAAAATGCACTCAAAGTTTCATAAGAAATTAGTATAGCTTTACTTGCGTCAGTTATTATTTCAGTTTGTACAAATTTTCTGTTGATATTTTCACTATCAATCAGGCCGATTTCATACTTGTATAGCTTTTCGTTGCATTTTGAACTGACTACTAATTTCACATCCCATACAGCAAACTTGTGATTGACAAGATGTCTTAACAAAAAGATAGAGTCGTAGATAATTATGTAATGACGCAGCACAGGTATGTTTAGCTTATCGAAGTACATCAAAAGATAACTATCATAACTTATGTCAACTGTTGAATGGGTCTGTAAATGATCAATAAGTTCAGAGAAACTACCTTTCCAAATGCATTTATCCTCAGGACAATTATACGTTTTGAAAACACAATCTGATTCATGATCAACAATCTCCAAACCTGTTAATGCAATTTGACATCCTTGATCACGATACCCACAGGGGAAGTGGATATCATTGCTTATTGTTTCTAATGTAAAATTCCGGGCAGAACTGAAGTCCCCTCTGCATGTAGGACATTGCTGTAGTTGTGGCTTGCACTTGCTGCATAAGCTATGACCATTCACACACATGACTATTGGTGGCTTCATGAAATTGTTACATACGGGACATTCGAAGGCTCTTAACAGTTTATTATCTTCCTTCGGGTAAATATCAGCTTTTACCGAAATCATGATATCAATATTTAAAGCTGCACTTGTATCAAAATAGAACGTGCGAAATGCTGTATCTTGAACTGCGCCTTCAAACTTCTTATTTGGAACTACACCATTTTTGATTTCAACTGTATAAAGAAAATTGGAAGCTTTTTCCTTGTATTTAATATGATACACTACAAACTGTAGTTTATAACGACCACGTTGTATCAGCAAAATAAAGTCATTTTTACTATTCCGAAGTAATCTTCCAATGCGCCTCATTTTAGGGACGCCTAGTTTCAATGATAAATTGAAATAACCTTTGCTTTCAAATAGCACTTGATTTGTATGTTCTTGTAAAAAATGATTTTGCATAACTAGCAAACTTCCTTTCCAATTACAAAAAGGACAGTCATAATTACGATGTTTACAAACTAATTCATGTTCGGAAATATCAGAATAACTGCGTTGATCTATACATCCTCTAATACGATAACGACATGGTATTAATAGATTTGCTAAGACAGTTTCTAGAGCTGTTATTCGTATACCACTTGAACCATCGTTGCAGCTTTCACATAAATATCCATCAGGTACTAGTAGTATGGGGGATCTCAATATATTGCAACAAACATAACAACGAAGTACTTCTAGTGAAATTAATCTTTCGTTAAATTCCGTCCCTGATATATCATCTAACAGATGGATGGAAATTGGTTCCATTTCTAAAAAAAATCATTTAAATTAATAGTAACAAAAGGTCATGCACACTTACTAGGGAGTTAACGCACTTCTCCCGTTGTAACGTTAACGCAAACGTTCTACATTTGCTATACAACGATAAGTAAGTGTGTGTTGAGATGTGTATGCAGGTTATGCTAGTTGACTCAACTTCAGGGACGAAATTATTTGAAATTATGAATAATAAAGCAAGTCGAGCAATAGAAACTGCATTTATCAAGATTATCAGGTTTTGAAAGACATGACCGCAGATGTAATATATATTCATAGTCATTAATTTTCACCTATGTATATTTATTTACAGCTAAGACACCCATCAACATATTTTGGCATACAGAAAAACGTTAGACACTAGCACAGTATACTATACAGGGTGTCCCAAATATAAAGGATTTTGAGTTAATGGGTAACATATGAATAATGGAAGAAGCCAAAAATGCATAAAATTCCGCACTATCTCAAAAAAAATGTTTTACTAAAAATTTGTGGGCACCCGGAAAACTAAGCAAACTGAAGACGGCCCTGGTGTCTGGTGAAGCTTAATAATAAATAGTATGCTGATCTCATTCTATTTAGTTTATTCCAAGCAAAAAATGTTTACTATTTAAACTGTTATTATAGTAATAAAGACATAAATGCGTCCTAAATAAAGATAGACTAAACAACAGTGGCCGGGTGTTTTGTTATTTTTCTTACAACTAATAGTAGGTACATGCTGAAGTAGCATAGGTTGAAAAACCTCAATGAATTTGAATTGTATTTAATCTCAAGACATCGTTAGAAATAAGTAAATAAAATAAAATCAATTAACAGTTAGAATTGCTATAAAACGAATTAAGTATTAAACAACATACTTGATATTATAAGCAGCGTGACCATCTGTTTATATCAACACAAATAAAGCATACCTACAACAGCAGATCATATTTCGACCTACTAATAGGTAATAACAACTTTATTTACGTTTAAGACGTCCAGATATCGTAAATTACTTTTGTACGTGACATACAATAACAATTTTTAAAAGGCACGCAGATCTACAAATGGTATCACATTTTTAAAGTACATTAAGGTAGGTTAGTGTTACAGAGTCGGACTTGAAAATCAATGAAACTTTAAAATTCATTTTCTCGAAAACTATTCAGTTGAAGAACAAACTTTATAAGGAAAATTTGCTCTACTCCATTCCACCTATCTACCATTAACTCAAATCCCTTTATTTCTGAGACATCCTGTATATAACAATCAGTAGGTCTACTTGTGTGCCGGCACCTTTCATGCCGTTAAGCCAGCCTCGAATATCACGCCCATAAACGAAGCAGTGCACCGAAGTTTATCGGTTGACATCGCCTACGAATGCCGGTAAATAATACCCAGAAACGTATTCAGTAAAATGATGTGGCCAGTAAATTTTTCTCAGATTAAAATATCTTGTTATGTATATAGTATAGTAAAATAGGAAATAGAATTATGTGAATCAACAAAATTAATTGACGCCTTTGAACAATTAGTTTGTTATTAACTGAACTTAAATTAACGTACATAATTGAATATTCATTAACAAAACGAAAGCTATATTGTTAATTTTGTTTCAATAAAATTATCTTTTAACTACCTTCGGATGATTTATAATTTCTGTTAACGTCTTTTATAGTGTAATACACTCGCAGTCGAGCGTTTAAATGATATACTATATAATAATACTTAAAATTGTTGCACGGATGTATAAATGTTAATGATTTGAAGATGGATACAAGGCGTTTGACCACATTTTCATTTACACAAATATATTGGAAGTGTTGTTGAAAAAGTATTTCCATAGATGAAATAAATTAAATAAAACTATGGATGCGGCATATATAAACTTCCAACTAAACTTTCATCCGATTTCTTGAATGTTTTTTCAAACAGCCTTGGTAGTGTAATGCCTAGAGTTCTGGACTTTCACCCAAGCGGCCCGATATCGATTCCCGGTGTCGACAGATCTGGTTAGGGTTTTCTGCAGTTTTTATTTATCAAACAACCGCATATATATCGAATAAAGTTTTTTTCTAATTTATCAGAAGTTTGGTAATCTTTGTCAATTAAAACAATCTCTGCATCGTTTCTTGATTATGTGTTTATTCATTCCGTACTACGGAGCACCGCACTGCACAATTGGGGTTATCCCGCATTGGCTAATTTGATGTACTCGGTCGCGTGTATGAAGTATACGTACTGCCGGCACACTGTGGGGAGAAAGATAGAGAAGAGCGCGCAAGCCCTATAATGAAGTAAAATAAATAATTTTTACCGATTTTTGTTGTTCATATGTACTTTTTAAGTTATAGGAATTGATATAACAACGTTAGAGCATTATTCATTAAGAGCAATTAATAGTTTATGGCTTTATGCTTCATATTAGTTAGGGTAAGTTTATCTATTTTCTTCATTATACCTGCAGCTTATTACAAAAAGTGAGAGGATTTATGTTATTCTAGCAAAGGTATGCTATAATATCTCTATTGTAATCTTTTTAGAAGTATATGAGAAGGCGTTCTAAAATTAATAGGGGCGACATTAGTTTTTCCAGATACGTAATTCAATTTTCAATCACTTCGCTATGAATTTTATACTACAATGAGAGATTTGTATATTTAAGAAAGAACTTACTTAATACGAACAATACCGCTAAATATTTCTTGCAGTGCCTACAATAACGGCCTTTAACTTTTTAAGTTGGATCGAGTTCGATTTGGTTTTTGTATGAAAATAACCAGGAAGCTTTAGCTCTTTCTTCGACATAAATTTTAAAGCGGGCATATGCGGGCGTTTTTTATTACTCGAGCAAAATTTGAATTTTTGCAAAATAAAAGATATTACAATTTAGATTTTCTTAAAATAAAAACTACAACACATTTTCATGTTTTTTGATAACAAAGATCTTTAAATTCTGCCACCGGTTCTAGATGCCATGAACATTTTATAATAAAACTCCAATATGTTTTTTATTCTTTACACAAGTTGGATTTTTATCTCTTTGCGCGGTTTTTGTTAAGGCTCGTCCCACAGTGCCGCACATGCCAGATGTTGTGCGGTGGATGGTAATTATTTGGGAGAGTCACGTTACTGTATGTTACTATACTGTGACACTAGGTTTGACCGGAAACAGCAAAAAGAGAGGGGTGAGAGAAAGAAAGGGGGAGAAGGGAGAGGGAAAAGGAGAGCGAGAGAGAGAGGGTTGAAGGAGAAAGGGAGGGGGTGAGAGAGAGGGATAGGTAGGGATTACAGAAAAATCCGTATTTATGTCTGTATTCACTATACAGAGGTCCCATAATGCTATTTATACGCAACATCTCCCTTATTTGGAAAGATAAAGAAATCAGCCAAAAACTAATGAGAATGACTCAAAATGGACTTTCAGAAAACATCCTTAAACGCTGGTTGCATTTAAGAGATCATGCCAACTTGATTAATTTTTCAAATTGCACCCTGTGTTTTTTCCACAGAAATGTATTCTTCACTTCATTCTGCATACGGTAGTATGCCTTACTTAATTATCTAATGTGCATTTAGGGGTTGAAAAAATATTTTTTTAAACTGTACACTTCGTATTCACTAACTAAATTATTTATTCAAAAAATATGATTAAAGCCGTGTCTACAAGGGAACTACTGAGGCACTTTAAAGCCTGTGTAGAGTCCACAGGAGGGCATTTTGAGCATTTGCTTTAAGTTTAAGATAAATTCAATTTATAAAAAATAATTTTTTCAACCCTTAAATGCACGTTAGATAATTAAGTAAGGCATACTACCGTATGCAGAATGAAGTTAAAAATACATTTCCGTGAAAAAAGACTGAGAGTGCAATTTGAAAAATTAATCAACATATTTGACTGTTGGCATGATCTCTTAAGCGTTGCTATGCAATCAGCGTTTAAGGATGTTTTCTGAAGGTCCATTTTGAATCATTCAGAATAGTTTTTGGTTGATTTCTTTATCTTTTCAAATAAGGGAGATATTGCATGTAAACAGCATTGTGGGACACCCTGTATACCAAATTTGATAGGAATCGATTGAAAAATAAAAAAATTATTCTGTGTAACATATAATCATTATCACCCGATATACAGTATTCCAAATTGTTAGCATCAACATTGATATTTCCGAGATGGAAAGAAAGTTAAATTAGGAAAGTTTTACAGAACCTTATACGTTGATTTCAAATGCCATTTGCTTTTTTATATAGCTCGTTGAGTTTTTGCGATATTTGAGAAAAATCAAAATTTACACATCCTTTTTCTTGAATAACCCCGAAACCGCTGTGATTTGGTACAGTTTAAACTTTCACATTATTAAGACACTTCTTGAATAGAAATCTTTTGGTGCTAATAACAATTTCCAATCATTTTTTTTTTAGTGTTCTACAATTAATCCTGTTTTTCTTGTGATGGCCATCTTAAATTGTAAGGTAATGTGATAACCTTTCTAATAGGTTTTTCAATGATGTGTAACTTTTCAAAAATTGTATTTCAGAGAAATCATTTAAAGAAAACGCTAGTATTAATTTTGATGCAAAAAATAGTAGGCCATAAACATGTAATAAATCTGGAATGCACTGTATATTTAAAACTATCTTATACAAAATAGACCCTCTAGACACTATTATAAATCATAACAATTCTGTTATTTCATTATTTGCATAGCAACCGACATAGATGTGTTAAGTTGAATTGCATTGTCATAATTAAATCGGTTGGAAGAGCAAAAAATAAATGTTTTATTTCTTACCTGCACTTTGCGAATTCATTTTGGTAAAAGTATTCACGTACGCAGAAAAAAATAAAATTTAACTGCTTAAAACAATATTTAGGTGTATTGACACACAATCAATCTTATCACTTTATCAACCACTTCAATTATTGTATTCTTAAACGTAGAAAACCAAAAATTGATAACATTATCTTCTATTTATATCCGCATAAACACCGACTTTAAGAGTGTAATACACTTACACTAACTCAAATAAGTCTCCATATAAAAGCAAAAACAATTTAATATTCCTTCTTATTTTATAATAATTATATCACATTGAAAAGGCAAAAAAGAAAACAAAGATTGTAATGGTGATTATAAAAATAAAATTCTCTTACAAAATCAAAATCTCTTAATACTATAATACTAATAATAGGATGTAGTACCTTCTCTTGCTTTTATGACCTCTAACATTATATTTTTCGTTATTTCCTGCTGAATAGATCTCCACGCTTGTGTTATAGTTTGTTTCAATCAGTGGCGTAAACTATCCTCCGATGGGCCCCCGGGCAGGTCCGACTAACTCTATATACTTTTAAAGAAGCAATCAAAAAAAGTTATTGATTTGGGAGACAAATGTGAATGGGCCTAATATGGATCTAAATGAGAGATGCTTTTAAAAAATGTTTATTCCTGCGGAAATTAGATTTTTTTCTTAAAAAGGGCCGGATTACTACTGTATGTCGTTTAAATCACTTGGTAAACTTATGTAAAACCCCAAAATACTAGATTTTATGCACGAAGAAAAATGTTGTGGTGCATTAAGCTTAGATTGGATTATATTTGATTAATGGCTGAATACTAATGTGGTTCTCTAAGAACTTTAATTTAATACATGCTAAGTAGGCGCATTTTATGACCATTGCATGGTATATAAACACCGCATCTCGATGAGATCCTTCAGTCCGAATTACCACGGGCTTGGGGATAGAAACTGAGGTCCAGGGTCATTGTTTACCTTCCTTCAAGCCATACCCACCCAGAAAGCCGTAGAAACTGGTAGCCAGGGTTACTGTTTACCTCGATCTTTCTGAACATCATCATTACCAGTTTCAGTTGAAATTGTATAATAGTATTTAAGTGATTATGCAAGTGCATATTGTATAATTTCACGACGAATAAATATCTTACTGTACGTAACAGTAAACTCTGTTCATTTTTGTGACTTGGACTCTGTCTTTTGCGTTGTTGAATGATAAAGTATTATTTTAAAAACGCTTTTCCACGTCAAGAAAAGTTAATTCTGGTAACACAATTTTTTGATTCTACCAACAGTTTCTCGTGCTTATTTCATACTACGTTTTGTTAGCATTCTGTGTTTAAACAATACTAACAGGCAACATTTATTTTTGTGTTATTTTAACATAACCATTTTTCTACGTGTGACTAGCATCCCTCCTTAATTTGGTCTATGCTTTAAATAATTTTGATCAATATGATTTTAAAACATAGATTTAGTGTTTTGTAGCTTTTATCTATTGTATCTTCAAAAAATTCAAGACCTTATGCCACGGCATTTAACAACGAAGAACCATTCTCACAAGTTGACTTGGAACACGCGTATATGCAAATTCCCGTAGACGAGAAATTAACTCAGGGAATAGCTTTAAGTCCTAGCAATTTTCAAAAAAAAACCTTGACGGTTATCTAGAGGACCCGGGTACCCCGGGCATTGCCCGGGTGGTGATTACGCCAGTGGTTTCAATTGATCATTGTTTCAAATATAGTTATGTTTTCTGATCCTCCTTCCTATTTCATCCCAGGGATGCTATATAAAATTCATGTCTGGGGATTGTGGAGGTATATGAAGTTACTTCCAAACTTTATGTATTCAGTAACCATTCTTTAATTCGTTGTGCTGCAATTTTTCGGCACTGGAGTGTAAATTAAATTTTGTTTTAAAATATTCAAATACACCATTCTCCCATCTGACACAAAAATGTTAAATTTAGATTCGTCACTAAAAATGGCAGATTTCTGAAACCTCGAATGTTTATTAACGTGAGCTTCTAAAGTGACTTTATTTTTGTTACTATGAAAATTTTATAGATTTCACAGAGCTACAAGACAGATACAAAACTGATCACGATAGGAGAAGGGTGAAAATACCTAGGCTGTCAACAGACGGGTTTAGCGATGACGTAAACCAGCACTACTAGTTATCTGCACGTTTTATAAGATTCCCTTACATATCAAGCTGCTGTGAATAGTCATGAGTTTCTTGAGTGATGTAACTCTGAATCCTATTGTGGATGCACGTTGACATTTTAACAGTGCTCTGCAGAAAGACCTATTCGTAAGACCGCCATCATCAAGAAGTTTGCAAGCACATATCAATGCATACTAAAAACATACCTTATGTAGAGCACACACGGTCGTCCACGACCATATCGCCGACCACGTCGGGGACGTGGTCCTGATAATGACGGAATGTTTAGATTTGCTGTAATTTATTGCCTAAACAAGTTGGGCTTCGAAATAGTTTGTATAATAAAATTATAAGTATTGTATTTCGTTAAAATGTTTTTATCAGATATTATTGACTGCATAATACCAAATACTTCTAATTAAAGAAAGAGATTTTAGTAGACATTTTATTATGACCTCAATAATGATTTCTTTCATTTCGATATGCACGTTTTAAAAATATACGATACTTATAATTTTATTATACAAACCATCTCGAAGCTCAACTGGTTTATGCAATAACTTACAGCAAATATTAACATAACGGCATTATCAGGACCACTTGCCCGACGCGACGCGACGTGGTCGGCGATGTGGTCGCAGACGACTGTGTGTGCTCTATATTAGTTTTAATCGATCCTACAATAAAGGAATGAATTGTTAAATTCTAGAAGAAGAAATACTTTTCAATTTTCGCAATTATCTGAAAACAAAATTCGATACTAGCTTTTGTTATGATAATTAGATAGTGAGAAGTTGTCTTAATTTGAGATTTATAATATAAAAATAGATACTATATGATAATGTATGCTGTTCCATTTACATACAAAGAAGGTTACCGTCACTTCGCTAATCGGTAAAGCAAACATCGTTAGATTTACTGTTGTTCAGTTTCAGTTATGTCTATAACTAGGTTTTTATGATGCATAAAGTAGGAAACACAATAACAAGTACGAACAAAAAAAATACACGATAGCAAATATAAATTTTTCTTGAAAACAGGCTTTTCTGGACTTTTTAAAACTTAGAAATATAAAGTACTAATTTCCGCAGGTAAGTATAATACTACTGCAGTTAGTTGCAATGATATCAAAATGAGATACATGTGTTCGATCTGTATCAGCTTATTGATTTTTATAAATTTGTTTTCTTACGTAAATAATGAAAATCACAACGAGGACAAAGTTACATTACAGTCAAAATCGTTACATTTAAGACAAGGAAAATGTAGGTGATCAGATTCAATTCATATCTAATTCTAATGGAATTATCAAGATTAGATCTATTTATGGAAAAAGTAAAACGATATTTTTTGCAGTTTGGTGGTCTTGGGGTATAGGTATAGTAAGATTTGAGAATGCTCCGTGCAACAGTACTAGTAATTTCTTGGGAACTTGTTACACCAGACGACAATGCCAATCGGTTGAAGGTTATCCAGCTGGAAGATGTGCACAAAATATTGCTGTTTGCTGTGTCAGTAAGTATTTTAAAGGTTATGATTACATCTTATCCATTTCAGACGTAGGTACTTGAAAAGCGATTAAATTAAAATTATGTCCAAGTTTTTCTCATTGATCTTGAAAACTGAGATACATTCTTTAAATTCCTAGTACGGGATGGATTCCATTATTCTATATCATTTCAATTCGTTTCTGAGTATGAGCTATTTCGATTAGAAATTGAGGTTAAAGCCCATGTTCTGTAATGCTATACGCCTTTATAACCCCACATTATCATGGAAAAATTCTTGAACTCTTCATTAAATAAATACTACACCTGACATCTGTATATTTCCTGATCCTTGTTATTAGGGGTATTATCTTAACACTCTTGTCATTCAAAGCAAATCTATATAACAATCCGAGTTAACTGCGGGTTCGCCTGTATCAATGGGTGGGGCAAAAGTCAGGAATGATGCCTCATAATCCTTTCAATATCACTAAAGAGCTCTTTCAAACTTCTAATGGTTTCAACATTTCTTATATTAAGAGTTTTAGAATATTAGGGATTTAAAAAATACGAATTGCTTCATAGGTAGCGAATTTCAAGAGATTCTGAAGATTATTAAAGTAATGAAAGCTTAAATGGTTCGTCGATCCAAAGTAAACAATTAATTTGTTGAAAATCTTACGTATTTACAGTAAAAACTAGCTTCAAAGTACTAAAACGCGCCTCAGATTCAAACTTTCAAGTTTTATTGTTTAATGTTTTAAAATCTTTAATTAAAACATTTTAAAAATGTGGAATAAGTTGGATATAAAATCTTTCAAGCTTTCTGTGATTCAGAGACTTGGAAAGAGTTTCAAAGCAATAAACCATTGATTCTCAATTACTTTAAATTTTGCAGTTCAGATCTTCAAAAATTAGATGATTTAAGTCCCAAAGTCATAAAGTTGATCATTTAAGGACGAGATTTGAGATCTTATAAGATCTCAATCAAATCTTAAGAGCTCTTAAGATTTGATAATTATAATGTTTCAAACGTGTTAAACTTTGTAGTCTCTTAGTTTTTACTTTGATAGTTTTGCAGCTTTAGAATTTCTTAGTTAGCAAAACTGAACGCTTGAGCCGTAGAAAACAAACGACTTCTAAACTTTCGAACACTGGAAGATTAAAATGTCAAAACTCTTTTGAGTCTTACTACTTCTCAGATGTTCAAAGCTTTACATTTTAGGACAAACTGTTAAGTTTCAGAAACTTACAGTTTTTCATTTTGAATGTTCGAGTGTTTTACACTTTAAATTCTCCAGAGTTTTAAACTTTCAAGTTTCACCGTTTATAATATCGATGAGCTTAGGGTTCTTATCTTACCTTTGCAGTTTTAAATTCTTAAAAGTTACAAAAAAGAAATCGTGTTGTCTCACAGTTTGAAATTTTGCACAAATACTGCAATGTACAGTATGCGGAATACAGTGATTACATGAGGTGGTATACAAATAGGCAGTAAACAGTATCCGGTAAACATGTGTACTGTGTAATGTGTACTGTATACTTACGCGATGTACAGTATGCAGTATATAGTGTATAATGCACAGTAGGTAGTATACAGTATATAGTATACAGTAACAGTATACAGTCCACAGTATACAATACACAGCATACGGTATTCAGTATGCAGTATACGTTACACAGTACACGTTACACAGTACACGTTACACAGTACACGTTACACACTACACATTACACAGTACACATTACACTGTACACATTACACGTTACACAGAACACAGCATACAGTACACAGTACACATTACACAGTACGCATTACACAGTACACATTACACAGTACACATTACACAGTACACATTACACAGTACACATTACACAGTATACATTACACAGTACACATTACACAGCACACAGTACACAGTACACATTACACAGCACACAGTACCCATTACACAGTACACACTACACATTACACATTACACATTACACATTACACATTACACATTACACATTACACATTACACATTACACATTACACATTACACATTACACATTACACATTACACATTACACATTACACATTACACATTACACATTACACATTACACAGTACACACTACACATTACACGTTATACAATTAACGAGGGCCACTATTAAAATTTTATATTGTGTTCAGAACTTTATACGCAGTCTCTATACAATTGTACACATCCTCCTGAATCAACTTGTAAAGCAAAGTACTAGCGCTACATTTAATTTGGTATTCTAAGCCGGTGCTATAAGGGTTGGGTGACCTACTTTCTTGACTCCGGACTGCTCCAATAATTCCACTGTTCGCATGGCTCTGTGTGACGAAGAATTGTCATTGTGTAGCAAAGTTCTTTGATCAGACGTCTTTGGTCTTGTCTCACTGTCTAAAAACTTGAAATATCTGCAGCAAACATATGGTAGTATACCATTCTGCAGTAACTATCTTACTATCTTCTAGTGCTGACGTTGAAATATGATTACTGTACTGTATTACTGTAGGAAAAAAAGTCACCTTTTCTGGCCGACACTTTTTTTGAGACACTTGAGTTTCACAGGCGAATCATCATCTGAAAACATCTATACACAAAACTGACGCTTTGTATCCGGGTCGTATTGGTTAATTCAGGATACTTGAACACAACGAAAACTATCGTACCATTATCAGTTAGCAGTTAGCAAAACTGAACGCTTCAGCCGTAGAAAACAAACGAGTTCTAAACTTTCGAACACTGGAAGATTAAAATGTCAAAACTCTTTTGAGTCTTACTACTTCTCAGATGTTCAAAGCTTTACATTGTAGGACAAACTGTTAAGTGCAGAAACTTACAGTTTTTCATTTTGAATGTTCGAGTGTTTTACACTTTAAATTCTCCAGAGTTTCAAACTTTCAAGTTTCACCGTTTATAATATCGATTTATAATATTATTATTATTATTATTATTATTAATATCGATGAGCTTAGGGTTCTTACCTTACCTTTGCAGTTTCAAATTCTTAAAAGTTACAAAAAAGAAATCGTGTTGTCTCACAGTTTGAAATTTTGCACAAATAATGCAATGTACAGTATGCGGAATACAGTGATTACATGCGGTGGTATACAAATAGGCAGTAAACAGTATCCGGTAAACATGTGTACTGTGTAATGTGTACTGTATACTGTATACTTACGCGATGTACAGTATGCAGTATACAGTGTGCAATGCACAATAGGTAGTATACAGTATATAGTATACAGTCCACAGTATACAATACACATCATACGGTATTCAGTATGCAGTATACGTTACACAGTAGACGTTACACAGTACACGTTACACAGTACACGTTACACACTACACATTACACAGTACACATTACAGAACACAGCACACAGTACACATTACACAGTACACATTACACTGTACACATTACACGTAACTCAGAACACAGCATACAGTACACAGTACACATTACACAGTACGCATTACACAGTACATATTACACAGTAAATATTACACAGTACACATTACACAGTACACATTACACAGTACACATTACACAGTACACATTACACAGTACACAGTACACATTACACAGTACACATTACACAGTACACATTACACAGTACACATTACACATAACACAGTACACATTACACAGTACACATTACACAGTACACATTACACAGTACACATTACACATTACACATTACACAGTACACATTACACAGCACACAGTACACATTAAACAGTACACAGTACACAGTACACATTACACAGTACACACTACACATTACACATTACACAGTACACACTACACATTACACATTACACAATACACACAATTTACGAGGGCCACTATTAAAATTTTATGCTGTGTTCAGAACTTTATACGCAGTCTCTATACAATTGTACACATCCTCCTGAATCAACTTGTAAAGCAAAGTACTAGCGCTACATTTAATTTGGTATTCTAAGCCGGTGCTATAAGGGTTGGGTGACCTACTTTCTTGACTCCGGACTGCTCCAATAATTCCACTGTTAGCATGGCTCTGTGTGACGAAGAATTGTCATTGTGTAGCAAAGTTCTTCGATCAGACGTCTTTGGTCTTGTCTCACTGTCTAAATACTTGAAATATCTGCAGCGAACATATGGTAGTATACCATTCTGCAGTAACTGTCTTACTATCTTCTAGTGCTAACGTTGAAATATGATCACTGTAGGAAAAAAGACACCTTTTCTGACCGACGCTTTTTTTGAGACACTTGAGTTTCACAGGTAAATCATCAACTGAAAACATCTATACACAAAACTGACGCTTTGTATCCGGGTCATATTGGTAAATTTAGGATTCTTGAACACGACGAGAACTACCATTATCAAAACGTTGATTCATTTGATTATGGTTTTTATAAGACCGTGCAGCACCCAACAACAACAGATTCATTACACGGAAATATGAAGGATTTCCGAGGTTTGTGACGAATGAATGCTCACACTTGCCTCTATCGACCTTTAGTTGTTTTTCAAGGACATCCTTCCGCGACGGAATCCGCAGACCATTCCAAGGATCTGAAAGTCAAACACCAATTGCAAGGTCATTCTAGTCGCCTGTTCTTTAGAGCATTTGCATCTCCAATGTTCTTTTGCAGCGACAGTGTCAAGTTGTGAGGGTGCTTGTGGCAATCGGACGGATGCGTCTCTGACCATGTTTTTTTATAATTCTCAGCTGAAGAAGGACCTCAGTATCAGAATTATAAGAGATTATCGTAAGGCTAATCTTTAAGTTTCAGTTGTGTCTAACTAACTAAGGTATCAACATCGTGTGCTACAGTAATCACTTTTCAGATTCTCTTCACTTTTCAGATTTTCGTTGCGCTGTGACAGACGACATTTTTTAAATCCTATTAGAGAAAAAATACACTCTTACCGAGTCTCTTCAAATATTCTTTATCTGCCAATCGAGTGCAATCTTCCAAACCTATGTTACCTTTTTTGTAAAAATAGATTTACATAGTTACACTTGCAGATATTATAGTACCTTTTGTTCCAGGGAACTAATTGATCCTACTAATTCAGTCTTTTCTAGTGGCATTGGTATTTTCTTTATGGAAGAATGAGAATAACTGATCTATTCTTCCTCGACCCTAAACTCTACCATTTCTTTTTTCAAGTTAACAACAGTGAAATAAGTAGCCAGTAAGTGATATTAGTTATTAAATTACAGTTCAGTATTCTTGTGGCAATACGTCATCATATAACAACACATATTTTGTAAATCCAAACTTTCCAAACACTTTTCCTGGAGGCAGTCGTTGCACAATGTCAATTCAAAGATGCAATGCAGACATATGTCAGGTAAGAAACCAAATTAAATATTCTCCAAAACTAATTTCTTCAAATGTTATAACTAAATAGGTCCGTATAGATTTTCTTAGTTTAACTCTGGCACAGCCTAATGCAGAAGGCGTCTGCATTTATGATGCTCTGAGAATAACTGGAGGTGCGTCACAAGTTCCTGTCATCTGTGGTGAGAATTCTGGCCAACACGTTTATGTAGACTTCCAAGGTGATGATTATGTACAGATGACAGTAGAAACTAGCGCTGCTGTAACCTTAGGACGAAGTTGGAATTTTAGAGCTACACAAATACCTTGCTCTAGTCCAAGTAGAGGTAAATAGTTTTTGTTAAGCCGGCATTAACAAGGATAATGATGATTTAATGAGTTAGCCCCGTCTGGTTGTCTGATGTATTATGCTGGTGTAACTGGAACGGTAAGAAGTTTTAATTACGGGACCACTGCTAGCAGCGAAATAACATCTATAGGTGCTACAGGGACTCGACAATTAGTAAATAATAATTATGGGATTTGTATAGCCATGGCGGCAGGATATTGTGGTTTACAGTGGAGCCAAACGTCTTTGGATTCGTTTACGGTCTCTAATGATACTGAAGCTGATTCTTTAATTTTGGGCACTTCTGCTGCTAGCGTTACTGGTAACAATTGTAGATATGATTTTGTTATAATACCTAATCCTAGTATTAATGGCGTGCCTACTAATGTTGACAGATATTGTGGAAATGGAATCCCCACTCTGTCAAGTAAGTAAGTTAATGTAGTTTACAACAAATATTAACTACTAACTAATGTTTTATAATAAATATATTATAAATAATGCAAATTCGCATAAAACAATTATCACCTTGATTGGGGATCGAACCCAGGTCTCTGGCTCTTCGTGCCAATGGTTATTATATATCATGGCAATTATATTATTATTATATAATTATTTAATTCATTGTCATCCTCCTATAGGTTGACCACTTGCAGCGTTGCACGGAGAGCCAGAGACCTGGGTTCGATTCCCAGTCAGAATGTTAATTTTTCTATGCGAATTTGCATTTATAATATGATTTAGTGTTTACAACAAATATAGATTAAAACTTTTATTACAGCATTCTCAAAACCCTTTGTCTTAACCGTTGTTACAAATGGTAATGAAACAGATGGAATAGCTAATCGAGGATTTTCGTTGCGTTATACTCAGCAACTATGTGCCGCTAACTTAATCAATTAACTATACTAACTAAAAACCGATCTGATTTTTTATAATGGGATCTTTCAGCTGTGTTTTGTAATAACGAGCAACTCATTTTTGTATTGTACTTATTATTTATAAATAAATTTCTAGCAAAGTATATTGAAAGTAAATTGTTAGCTGTAAGTACTTCCACTTCATAGGAGGGCATATAGGCTCTGTATCTGATGCAAGCTTATTTATCGCATATTTTCGTTTCGTCCGAGACTGTAAAAAAGTATTTTCTATACATTGGCTGTGCAAAAATCTTTTTTATTTGTTAGCATGGTAGATTGAATAATGAATGATTGAATAGTCGCCTTTCCGCTGATCGAGCTAAAATTTGTTTCCTCATAAACTCAAAATTTATTGAAAACTATGGAAACCTCTTCAGAACATAACGGTCAAAATGACAATTTATTACAGGACTTCCTTATATATAACGTTTGTTGTGTGATTACAATCCTTCGAGTTTCCATGAGTATTTAAAAAAACTCAATCAAATAAAGCCACTTGAAAATGCTAAGCATTTTCAGACAAACTCTTGGACGCGTCATTTAACAATTATTGACTTCTTACCCACCCACCCTCGACTTTGCTCATTCACTCCCCCCTCCAACTCCCTCCGAGGTATCCATTTATTCCCCATCTCCTCACTTATTCCTCTCTACCTCCAACTTACTCCCCACCCTACCCCACTTACCTCTCCTGACTTACTTCTCACTTCCAGCTTATCCCCTCACCTCTATTGACTTACGCCTTTTCGACATATACAGCCAGACTTCCTCACTCCGATTGATATCCTCTCTTACTTCCCCATCCATCCTCCCGACTTACCCACCCACCCCCTACAAACTCCACTTATTCTCACAATGAAATTCTACAGTGAATTAATATATCATATGCTTAAAATGTCAATTCTCTAAATTTTATCCATGTTTTTATTCTACTTTTGCATCAAAACGGATGCACAAAAACTAACGCACATATTAAATTCAGATAAGTACTTTATTCAGGAGATCGTAAAAATTCACAATAAATACTATAAAACTTGACTGTGAATTGTTTGTGAGCAAACAATGCGATTGGTGGCGGAGTAAACAGGTAGAGGGAAGAAGTTTGGTTTTCGAAACGTGGCAAAACGAGCGCTGTAAGCGGACAATCGGTCTCGAGCGTATTGAAATGCATCGATTACAATTAACAATGCTTTTAAAATATAAAAAAATTATAAATCGCAAAACTAAGGACAGCTGGTATATCTACAGAGTAAAACCTTTAACTTAAAAAAAAGATCACGCATATCGGCCCAGTAGAACTCTTAAACGAAGTGGAACAAAAATAAACCTTGTGTAGGTAGATATGACAGTCAACCACGTCTGTTGGTTTACAATCAGACTCAATACATTTACGATTACTTCTGAATTCAGTTCCCAAGGGCAAGATCTCGATCGCGGCGGTTCGGTAAACTATAGATCCCATTTGTCTAGAGATAATTTGGATGACACCAATAATTCGCTAGGGCTATCTGTGTATTACATACTTGATTGTTAGAGTGCGTATTCTCTATTATTTCCATTTTACTATTAAAGCTGAAAATGAAACCATGAGCAGCTAATTAGCTAAAAGTATCAATTCTCGAGCTAGAACAAAAAGTACTCAAATGATTAAAATTAAGCAAAGTGCTTCTGTGTAAATATATACCGTAAAGTTTCCAAGAAAAACATAAATTCAGACCGACATAACGAAAGAAACTTTAGAAGAAGCGTCCCATAGTGTTAATGTCTTAAAATATTTTCAAAAAAGTCAAAATTCAAAATGAAAGTAAAACATTTTTAAAAAATAAAATAAGCTAAAAACTTTCTTATAAAACAACCTTCCAGTTGCGACACTTGGTTGATTTAAGCACATGCCAAAGAATTATTGTCTTTAAGGCCAATTGTCAGCTTTGTTAGTAGAATTTTGTTCAAGATTAACCTAACCTAACATAACCTAACCTAAACTAACCTAACCTAACCTAACCTAACCTAACCTAACCTAACCTAACCTAACCTAACCTAACCTAACCTAACCTAAATAAATAAATAACTGAGATTAATGAACCGAGAAATTAACACATTGAGATAATTTGGTCTAAAAAACTAAAGGACAGCATGAGTAAACATTGTTTTCTATGTATTCGATTAAGATTTGAGGTCATAATTAAATGTTTTATTGGATATTAGCTATTTATTAAACTTCTCTGTTTAGTCAATTATTTACCTGTATATTTATGTCTTTGTGCGAAAAGTTACATCTTTTTCAGAAATCAAAAATATGTTAATTGCATATCTTTTTTTTAATTATTGATGCTTAGCTATTGAAACTGTCTGTCTCCAGAGGCGTGGATTTGTTTTATGCGCATGTCCATTTGTCAACGTCAGTGCTGCCGTTATTTTTTTATTATATTCAATCTCAGGCATGTTCGTTCATTCTAAAAAAAAACCACAGCCACCTACTACCACGGAGCTGACTACCACTGACGTGGCAATTTATATTTCGAGTACTATAAATTTAAATCTAATAGTCCATCGTTTCTTTCCATACCAGACGTTGCAACTTCAAGAGATGGCGCAACTGGCAAAGCATACGAATTCTCGCGTAAACTCCGGATTGGTTACCACAAAAGGCAAATTGGGCAATTTTCCTGGAATAAATCAAATTTGATGGTGATATTGTAGTAAATATTGCCGTCTGTAGTTTGAGCAAACAGTGGAGCTCTGCTTCCACAAGTCCACGTTGATTCTAAAGAACAATGAACAAAAGCTGATGATCTTTGCTAATTGTGGACCAATCAACACAAGTTGTGTTTCATCTATCATTGTTTACACCACAGTCTCGCAGGCTTACACAAAAGACACTACCTAGTAATGTTGAATGTTGACTCCAAAATATTTTAACAAGATATTTCATTAGTTACCTGCAATAATCGTTTAGTTTAAGAGCTTCGTTAAAGCTCGGCATAGGAAGCTTGCTGCAAGATTGCGTGACGGGATTAATATTTGTTTTTTGTAATATTTGTGTCTAAGTCAACGTCTTTTAGTGCTTATGCCTGCATTGGTATTATCCTTATTCCCCAGTGAAAGTTGTGCTTATCGAATAAAAGGAAATTTGACACATCTAACCAACCACAAATTAAAAAAAATTATATATCTGAGTTTTATCAGCATGTATATTGTCGGAAATCTAAATATTTGAATTCTTTAAATTATTAATTTCTTAAGCTTTTATCTAATCTAGAATGGTAAGTATGCACAATAAGACCAGATCAGAAGATGAAGCAGGAAGAATACTTGACCGGAAGTCTCTTTGGTGAGCGCTGATGCATGTTCTACAAGTAAATCATGAACACTTTAGCGCAGGTTCCGCTGGTATGGATTATAAGGTTAGATTATCTTATTTCACATACTACTCCAGAAATCACATACAACCGACACGTTGGTCTTCGAGATACAGAGAAGTTAAAGGGAGCAGGCACGTAGTGACGCGTGCTAAATAGGAAATTATTTCATCATATATGAACATAAGAATAGCTGGCTCAGCACAAAACTTACTTGTACTGAAACCGAGCTGCTGTAAACATACATTCAGTTTCGATCTGAAGCTCAACCATGCACCAGTTCGGGTAATTTTAAGTACATTAATATAAGACTACTATATAAGTTATTATAAAGATATGTGGTTTTTAACAAAAGATAGATTATAAATTAAAGTTTATTTAAAAATTCTCTTCTACAACGCAGTAGAATGCTTTAGAATTAATAGTATTTGTCTTATAACCGAATTTATGTGCTCGCGCACGCCTATGTGCGTGTAGGGGGAGGACATCCAGTATATGACGAAAAGTAACGAAGATCTTGTGATAACCTTTTTACGGGGTGCTTGTAAGGAATTTATTTTTATATTATTAGATTATTGTGACAGATTGTGTTTTACGGACAAGTAATATTACTTATAGACAATGGGACATCGTTCTCTATTAAACCACTGTCCCAACTGTTTTAGATATAAGTCAGGCGCCAAAACATACCGATTGTTACTATTTAGACAGTTATTTATTTGAGGTATCTTGTGAATTAAGTCAACATAGGGCTCTTCGTCCACTACCAATGCCATCTGGATAGCAATGCCACTACCAAAATTCGAAACGTGTCAAAGATTGACCTGCATTCTAGCGGAATGTCATTAAATTCAATTGTGCGGTAGGATAATTATCAAACTAGAAGGTTTGAAGGTTATGTTACAACTAAAACATGCATCTCATTGGTTGCATACACGATCTCCCACCGCATATCGACGTCATGTTGTTTAATTTTATACAATTTTGTACAACGCCATGTACATTTATTGGCGTGTTCCAATTGAGCAGACCAGGAATTGACCGCCATGCCACTCTGCGTATTGTAATCTGGTTAATCTTCTTTCTTTGATAGTTATGCTTTTCGTGTAGTTTGTGTTCTTTTTCTTGGTATAGTTCGAGCCTGAGAATATTTTCTCATCCTCTTCTAAACAATTTTTTTGTTATGAATGTTAATATGTTTTTGTCCGTACAGTTATAAAAGAATTAATCTAGGTTTGTTTTTTTAATTCGTTTGGTATACCACTACCCTGCCGACATTCTCATCTTGTTGCGTTGAAAGATGAAAACAAGCCTCTAAGATTAGTTGGCAATGGTACATTACGGTACCATTTTTCTTGGTCGAGTTACAGTTGCGTTGCGGTGGTTAACGAACGGCCTTTAGAGAAACTCTTCGAGTTTCATTACCTATCAATCACTTATGTTTGTATGTGTATGTCACTGTATGTTTCCATATTTATTTATGTTTCCACATTTTAGGACTGTGGAAAACTGGAAAAACCGAATTAAAGCAATTATTTTGTGTCTCAAGGGCAAAAAGTTAACATTTACAGCCCTTAGTTGTTTGACGCCCGAGAGAAGCGAGGAGCAAGGGTAGCAGACAACTAAGGACAGCAAATGCTTTTCTGTCCGAATGACAAACAAAAGTTTTTCACCTATCTGCTTTTACACTTGAAAATAGAACTCTAAATTTTAAACAGTTATCCAATTTAACTTAAATTAAAATAAAACTTATGTTAGAGGATTGTGATGGAGTGAATGAAAACGAAATAAAACCGCTAGATTTTTTTAATAATATTATTAAATTAACATAATCATAAGATCATAAATATAAGATGCGTAGTCTTCCGGTGTTTGAGTGGTACTGTCTACAGTCTAGACTGGCTGGAGCGCGTGATTGTGTGCCGTAACTCAAGACGCGTGTGGTCGAGTTCAAGTTATTTAAAAGAGAGATGCTCGGTTCCTATATTATGCGCGTGTTTTGTTTTTGGAATTTTAAACAATAATAACAAATTAATTATATATCGTCTATTTATTAACAAAATATTACGCAATATTAAAGTAACAAAAAGATTAAATAATAGCTAATGATAATAAACTTTTAATTATTGAAAAAATGCATTACATCTATTTAGTAGCAATGTAGAGGTTATGTAGTTGACATAAGAGGGCAGAGAAACTTTGACATAAGGGGGCAGAAAAGAAGTCTTAAATGCCCCCAAAACAAGACATTTAGAAAGCACTTTCTGATCAGGTAGGCCAAAAAAAAAGTAATTACGCTAAGCAGTCGTTTGAGGTATCGGGGAGCACTAGTATCCGAGACTAGCTTGTGAGCATATCACACGGCGTTTACCCTTAGAATTAGCTGTTGTTTACCCAATCCAGGTTCGTCTGGATAACGGACGACGCATTCACAATTTAATGTGCGCTAAAATTACACGCAAATGTTTTTCGACGATGACTCTAAAACGTGGCAGAGCAAGCTCTGCTAACATGAGGGTCCGGTGTGGGTGGATTTGATTCTTACCTGACGTCAGGATCTGATTGGCCTAGACGAATGGAGGAGAAATAAGGTGAGGTTTATCCCGATTACAAGGAGTAAATTCTGGCCGATGGAAAACTACATACCACCAAGTAGTTTCTCGGAGATGACAGTATGTGGGTCTGGCTTTGGCTGTGCAGTTTTAGTTGTGTCATTCCCAGAAATTGGCTAGAGCACTACGCTTAAGTGGCGTTGATGCGAATACACAGCCTCTCACTTTCAAGACAACTTCACCCTAACAGGTACATACCGGGACTCTACTACTTCGATAGACTAAACGAACCTCTGTTAGGAGCCTATAGCTAGAAGACTGGAGTGGCATAACTATCCAAGCCCGTCACATTGAGATTGGTTTCGATCGGACAGTGGCCGCACATATGTGGGGAAAGTCCGAAGCTGGACTAGAGGCCATCTCCTATGCCGGGAGAAGGGGTCTCGACGAATGAGTACGTTTATAACTCCGGCACTAGCCTGGAGAGCTAGTAGATGTCTGGGTAGGTATACCTCGCTACCATCAGTGTGGTAGCTTCTGCAATAGCATTAGTGCGCTAATTGAGCGTATCTCAATTTGTGTCTCCGAAAGGGGAACCGTGGTGATTAGGTATCTAGGTATGCCGCGTAAAATTAACGCTATCCTGCGCTTGTTGACTCAAGTGCGTAATGGTAGTTAACTCAATGTCTCGTCTCTCGTAATGATAATAATAAATAATAATACAGATTTTACATGTTTGAAGGTCGACCTCATGTTACAGTACGTAACATCAGAGTTGTTGGCCAGTTGAGATTTTAGGAGAATTTCTCCGGGTATAATACAGGGTAAAAATAATTTCTCATTCTAATGTTAATAAAGTAATAGTTATTTATGGTACAAGTGAGTTAAGTAAGATATTATCCACGAATGAAAAATTTACCCTCGAGGGCCGATAGGCCCGAAAGGGTTAATTTTTCTGATTGGATAATATCCTTAACTCACGTGTGGCATACAAAATTTTATCCAACTCTTCCTTATTTAAGTTTAAATATCGAATTTGCAATTTAATGTTAGTCTGTAGTTCTTGACAGTAATAAATTTAATACTCTAGCGCGATGACTGCATTTTAATAATATTATGCAATGTAATCTGGTGATTGGTTGCTACCTATAATAGCAGCCAATCAACATTCTAATGTATGTACAGTAATGTTTTTTTATCCACAAGTGAGTAAACATCAACTTTAAATGCTTGCAGCCATCAAGTTTTAGCCCTCTTTATTTAGAGGTGTTGGATAAATATTATTCATCCAACACCTCTAAATAAAGAGGGCTAAATCTTGATGTTTGTAAGCAATTAAAATTGAAGTTTACTCACTTGTGGATAGAAAAACCTTTTACCCAGTGTAGAATATCATTGACTGCTATTGTAGGTAGCAACCAATCACCAGCTAGTATTATTAAAATACAGTCGCGGGCTAGAGTATCAGTTACTGCCAAAAACTGCAGTCTAACTATACATTGCACATTCATATTTGAACTTCTCTTTCGTTGTGGATAAAATCTTACTTAACTCACTTGTACCAAAACTATAAATTAGTTCAGTTGTTTTATCTATTACTTTTTTGCTAATTGGCACCCGATTTCTTGATTTTAAAATATGGTAACTTTGTGTTCTGCATATTACTTTCAAATTTTAATTTTAAGTAACAAATTCTTAAAAAGCTTTAAGGCAACCTAGCCTTAAAGCTTTTTAAGAATTTGGGAACCTACTCAGCTATCACTACAAATGTTTATTATTTAGAATTATACAAAAAATATTAATACAAAATAGGGTGGTCCACAAAGTAATGGTTAAAAATAAAGTTTTTAAATTTTGTTCTCTCAGGAGCTCATTTTATTCTACCCTATTAAAAACTATCAGAGTCAAAATCTTATCCAGTTTAGTCAATATTTAGGGGTAGCTCAAGCATTCTAAAGTCCCCCCATCTAATATATGGGTATTAGCCGCTCAAGGCGGGGGTATCATGGATGCAGCACCACTCATTCTTCCCGTATTGTCAGAGTGGACATCCATAAGTCTGGCAACTGCTTTCTGTGCATGAAAACCACCTGTAGAAGAAACTGGAGTTGGTCCTCATCCTTGGTATATTGACTGTTGAATTCCTGAATAAGTGCCTCACCCCTCTCTGCATTGTCATTGACTACTGTGAGGTTGCCAATGATACTTTTAGCCTCCCAGGATTCTCTTCCCAAACCTGAGGATCATCCTTGAGGAAGCTTAGATCCAACTGCAGATCATTCAAGAGCTTTTGGAAATTTGTGGTCACCAGGGATTCCAGTGATAAATGCTGGCCTGCTTCAAGTTTTTTTTTCGTCGTTTCTCGTACTTCTCATTGTCTTGCTGCTGTAATATTGCTTCCACCATGGCTCTCTTGGTGTCAAGGGAAACATTTGGGTCAAATAGACTCAGGATCACCAACTCTTGGAGCTAGTGGAGAAGGAGAAAGTCATTAAAGGAAGCATCTGTAGCAACTGGTGCAGTAATCCAACAATTCAAGCCTTTAGGTATATCCTGACTGCAAAAATTGCTACTTCTTGCAGGCAATCCTTCTCTCGCGCTGTCAGATGTTCAACCTGCTGCCGAAACATCCACATCTTAAGGGAGTAGAGGACTTTAGACATCCAGCGGGCATGATGCATGGCTCCTGGATGTTTGAAGTGGTTGTCAGGCAGGGATTCTCCACGGAAGAGGATAGAAAGTTTTAGGAACTCCTTGTAGTCATCTCTATAGTCATCTCCTTTACATCCTGTACCAAGTGGCTAACTATGCCTTCATCATCAGCTTTAGCAAACTTGCTGTGGTTAATGAACTCCCAGCTTGCCTGGAAGCGCTTGAAAAGGAGATTGTCTGGTCCAGAAGAAGGCCTATAGAGTGTGTTGAAGACACCTGTAAGGACAGCTTCCATAATGTGGTGGCGACAAGCAAAGCGGATCAGTGATCTTCTAATCTTCCGCTCAAGAAGGACGCAAGCTCCCATGAGGTGACCAGTATTGGAAGCTGTTGTATAAAAACACATTCAAAAGACATCCTTGGTAAGAGTCCACTCATTGAGAAGTTTGAAGACTGCAGCTGCTTGTTCTTCTTCAATTCTGCTGACAGCTTTGAAACGCCAAGCAACTGGTGTTCTCCACTGACTATCTTTCAGCAGCTGAGAAGTTCTATTCCGGTTCTACTCTCTGTGTCTCTTGATAGAGGAACCCTTGTAATATACCAATGCATTATACCAAAGATGCGTACTTTTGAACATGAAAAACTCATTATTTCAAATGATACACCCTATTATATTTATGTTTTATATGATTAAGTACTTGAGTCTCTGCCAACTCAGATAATACATTTTTAATTTTTAGTTTTATTTAAAATAAAAAAGTTGGTCGTAGCAGTAGCAAAACGACTCACCCTGTATATACAAAAATATTATAACATTTAAATTTGTTTCATACCAACCAACCAACTTTGGTATTTAAATATTTTTCGTAACTCCTATAGTTTCCAAGGTACAGCATAGTCTTCGTGAGTCATCCTGTATACAGTGTGTGACTATTGTAACTAGAAACCTTGTAATGGGGGATAGCTTAATAATTTAGAACATGTTATATTGTAATAGGGTAGTGCATTTTTAAGTTTTTTCTTAAAAACTTTAGCTGTAACTTGGCATTTTGTGTTTGCTTTCTGTGCCGTAAAGTTCTATCATATCCTCGTTTATGCGTTTAATTCTTTTGATAATTTTTTGTTTCTAGTTATGTTAGGTTATTTTATGGTTTTTTCACTTAGTTTATTACTTTTATTTAGATTTTGTTAGTGTTGTCCGTTTTTATTTATTTTTTTAATTTAGTAGATTAGTGTCGTAGTTTTACAGTTTATAGTAGTTCGATTTTCTTTTATTTAATTTTGGTTATTTAGTTAGTTAGTTACTAGGCAATTGTTTATTTTTTTACGTAAACTGCTACTAGTAATTTGGCACTTCTTAAATTCATTTCTACTTTCGATTTATTATTTCAGAATGAATGTGCATTACAAAAATGAGGAATAAAGAGCCAGAAAGTTATAAAGTTTATGATGTCAGCTGTTATGGTTCTTCTGATGTTTACAAACCAAGATGTTTATTTTATTCTAAATGCCGAAACATGTTGCACAGCCAGAAGTTGACCTTGTCTTATCACTTTATTGTTACTTTATTTTGTATTTGAGCACGTTCAGCTTTAAATTAAATTCGTGAAACAAAACAGATCTGTATTTACCTTTATTATTTAGAGCAGATTTAAACCAAAATGTTAAAATTATGGCGCTTTTTCTTGATTAATGATCATTTCATACACTCATCTTTTACCCCTTAAAATGTTTTCAGCTTGCATGGTTACACCCTGTATAAAAACATTTATCCGATCAACAGCATAGTATTCAACTGTTTTGTCCCAGAACAACGCGAAATATATCTTAATCGATTAATTGTGTGACTGAATAAAGATTGTTATTACCGTTCTTTATATGTTGCTTTTTAGTGGTCTTTCCTTTTCTACAAAACGCCGCCCTATTAAGGGCGCCGCTGTTTGGAATGCTGTTCTATAAATTAAAAATATTGGATTTGAATGATTTTATTATATAATAATTCAGTGATTAATATGGGATTTTAAGAAATACTTTATTTTTAGTGTTTAAAATGAATACAGTTAAATACTCACATTACTAACACATTTATTTCGAATCTGACCGGATTAGAAGAATTTACTTAACAGTATTTTTTTATTCGTATTTGTAACCCAAAATTTAAAGTTTGTTTATAGAAGGTTGCCTTTAATTAGCACCTAAAATACTAAAATGGAACCACTTCGAAAAAATTATTAAGAGCCTCAAAGTGAATGTATCATTCATACATACATTTATGCATTAATAAAAATGATTACTGATATTTATTTGATATTTGTAACATGTTTAATTAGTTTTGTTATAAATATTAATAATAACGAATATTATAATTTTGCCAATTATAACAGTAGCGACCACAACTATTATAATTTTAGTATCATCGAAAACAGTAATAGAAGTGTGAGTGTGGTACCATCAGTTAACAGAACAGCCAAGTGTAAGTTAAATTTTAAATATTTATAGGCAAAGAACGATTTCCGGGTTTAGGCCATGTCATATTGAGAACAACGAAGTCATAATTTATCTCGTAATTGTTCAGGGGAATAATTAAAGCGCCTTAGAGAATATCCGCATAGAACAGAGAGTGTTCTTGTACCCTTTCTATTTTTTTTCGCTTAATTTTTATATCCCATTTGTTTTATTTATTTCATATATCCCATTTATTGTTGAAACGTTGAGTTCATTTGTTGTTCTTAATTTGACATGATCTAAGCCCGGAAATCGTTCCTTGTTTATTGACTTAGCCTGTGAAAGTCTTCTTGTTTAAATATTGATTATTAAAAAATAGTAATATTTAAATTTTTAAACTTTAAAAAATATAGTTTTTTCAGTTTTAGGATGGTGGTTAAGTATCGGAGTTGGTGTTGTTAGATTTGAAAATTCTGTATGTACAGCTGCCAATGGGCTTAGTGGAACGTGCTACACCAGACGTCAATGTTCCACAGTAGGAGGTTATACATCAGGAAGGTGTGCCCGTAATATAGGAAGATGTTGTGTTGGTTGGTTTTATATATGTACTTTTATATTGATAAATTTTTAAGCCAACGGTCTGAAGTTGTTTGTCGGTGAATTCAAAACTTCTTATACGCAAAACCGTTTAATAAGTCTTTGATAATAATTGTAACAGTAACAGTGCAGCTTACATATCTTAATTTAAATCTAAATCACGGCAGCTTTAGATTACTCAATCAAACAATATCACGTCTATCATTGGAATTGAGAAGATAATCGAATTCCTGTAAGTTGTGGAAATGATAGAGGTACGAAGTTAAGGACGATGTTCGTTGAGCGCCACTGTGTTTAAAAGACCATTCTATCGAACTTATTTGGAAAAAATATAATAATGAAGTAAAATATTGGAACAAACAGGTAATCGCTACTAGTAAAAGCGTGAAAATTATGAATTAATGTTAGCACTTAATTATTGACTGACCTTGAATATTTACAGAAGAACTATACAGTAATTTAAAAGTTAACAACCAAAAACTAATTTTTAAGACGGTGTGTCACTAACTTTTAGTGTGTTTTATTTACCATGAAAGTCAGATTTTTTTTAATTATCTGCGAAAAAAGCACATTTGACAACGGACAACTAAACCAGAAAAGATGACATTGACTTTTTCTGCAGACCGGCGAGTAAGTCCATTGTAAATCAAAGACCAAGGAAAGAATTTCTTTTTTAACTAAATCTCACTACTCAATAATTTATTTGAAGACATACTCCCTCGAGGGTTTCGATTCTGTTTGGAGCACTACCTTCCCTTCTGTAGAGCTTTACGATGGACCAATTTTCTATTTTTGGGCTGCACGTCCACCAAGCGGACTACTCCAACCTTGCCCACAGATACACGGTGGTCACAATGGCTGTCTCTTCTACCGTCAGTCTACTAGCGCAATTTTTGTCAATATAGCATTGTATACTTTTGCAGTACCCAGAAACTCTGAGTTCGCATTGCATTCGTTTCAGATAGAACGGTGTTGTTTATCAATGTGGGGTCACCTTTCTTGCAGAGAAGTATATGTGTCGTAATTAAATATGGGTGTACATCAGTCGTTTTGTTGGATTTTCTTCTCTCGAAGAAGATGAAAAACTCTCAACAGCTGAAGTCGATCCTGTAGGGGAGACTCAAAGGCACAACGAGCAAAACGTTTGTTTAGTTGTTAAGTCAAATTTTATTCGGGAAGCTATAGGGGTCTTAGGAAGATCTTCACGGAGCTCACAAGCAATTATTAGTTCTATATTATCTTGCTCGATACGGATAATCGGTTTGGCGTCTTCGTAGTCTTCTACATTTAAGTGATTTAAGTGCCTACACTTCGTCCTGATATCGTAGGTCGCGACAGACTGGACATGTTTGAACTACCGCTGTTGAATATAATGAACTATCCATATCAGAGATAGTGTTATTTTTACGTGGCCTACCTGCCTTTCAGCTTATGACCACGGACCCCCCTTTCGGAGTTACGAATTGAGATACGCTCAATTAGCGCACTAGTGCTATTGCAAAAGCTACCAGTACACACTGGTGGGAGCGAGGTATACCTATCCATACCTCTCCAGGTTAGTATCGGAGTTATAAACGCACTCACTCGTCGCAGCCTTAATCCCAGGCGAAAATATAATCCACCCACACCGGTACTCATGTCTACAGATTTTCCTCCACAACCTTTATGAATATCTCTTACATGACAAGAACACTTACGTGAATCTCTTCCACACATTAGTTTCTGAATGTATCATCAGTTACCCAGATTTCGAGGATTGGGTAGAATCCAATCAGTTTTATGGTATGTGGTCGTGGTCTACACCGCTCACCCAAGACTGGACAGGTAGACTTAGATGCTGTACATTTCGACCGTATAGTAGCGGATGCTTTCACTTCCCTTTATATCACATGAAGCTCTCGTCTATAGTCCATTGGATTTGGTAGTATCGTTTGTATATGTAAGGGTGAGTGGATCAACCGGACTTTGGATTCCGAGGCGCTCAGCGAGCTCACCATTCAAAGCAATTAAATGCATAAGTCGGCATTTCCCTTAGTTCCAACCTCTGCTTATCACAGAAAGAATTTGACACTTGGCTGTGGCTCTTGCAAGCGTGACTGTTACACTCACTGGATTATGGTTTGGGCCCTTCTTGGTTAGAATGACACCCCCAATGCAATCGATGCAAGTTCACGCTTTTGACCAGCCGATGACTTATTTTCTAGAACAGTACATAGTGAATCATCTGACAGCTGCTTTCTCCTTCAGCTGATTTCTTTCTGTTCTGACAAATCCTAACAGGGTGTTTTGTTACACCAAGCAAGAGAAGCAAAAGAGTCTTTTATGAAATCCCACACTCATATTTGTGTGAGTAAGCTTTTGGAAAAACTGGCATAACCGTTTTGCGAGGCTTACCCTGGAAACCTCGTCTATACAAGTGACCTGCACTGTCACCTGCTTCTAGGTACTTTTTCTGGAGTCAGTTTTGTCTTTCGGTCCAAGTTGAACAGTTGCAGTGGAAAACGATTGGTTAAGGACGAGGACAGCATCAGTCACTTTATCCAATCATGAAACGAAGTCAATGACTGTCACTTCGGGTAGACGGAGATTAATTACTTTTGTAGCACCCTGGAAACCAATGTTATCGGGTAGTTTGTTGACTAATTTTCCAAGCAACTGGAGATTTCCTAGATACTACCTACTATATGCCAACACTTAATGTGGTAAAGATACTAAACGATTTTCGTTGCATTTCATATTTGGTTGGAAGAGCGAAATAGTATAAAAGGTCTTCTACTTTTCGGATTTTGCGAAATTCAGAGTCTAAGAGGGTAGCAGCTAACCCTTAAAATTTCTAAATGTGGCAAAACGGCAAACAATTTTTCTTGCACTTTATATTCGATTAGGAAGCGTGAAATAGTATAAAAAGTCACATACTTTATGGATTTTGCAAAATATAGGGTGTAAGAGGGTAGCAGCTAACCCTTGAAATTTCTACGGACTTTCGAAATCGGATTTTCTCTTCGGACTTCACGAAATTCAGGTTTTTCTACTACTTCTCCACATATGAAGTTTAAGTACTATTCACCCTTTTGAGGTGATATGAACATGAAGGTCCAGCATGCTGGTTTCTGAAGAATTCCGCTCACATGTTTATTGAAAGAAGGATTTTCTGCAGAACAGTAGTGACTTGCGATGACACAGCAACTAATATTAAAACCAATTATCAAAGGCTATTGCTTGTAAGCAGCTTCGATACCAACGGAAAACCACTTTAGGCCAACTGGCTACTTAAATCGTGTACACAAACCTAGGCAAGCGGATTATAAGACTGTATTTTATTATTTCAGTTCAGGAAACCTGTGGTGCAACGTCATCTTATAATAATACTTATTTTAGCAACGTAGGTTTTCCAAACGCTTTTCCAGGAGGCACGTCATGTACTCTAACCATACAAAGATGCAATCCAGATATTTGCCAGGTAAGATTTTATTAATGGAAATCATCCCTTATTATTTGCACTGTTTGTGTTTTAGGTTAGAATAGACTTCTTAAGTCTCATCCTATCTCAACCAAACGGCGATGGAGTTTGTAACAATGACGCATTAATAATTACTGGAGCAGCTTCTACAGTTGGAAGAATCTGTGGTGAAAATACTGGCCAACATATTTATTTGGACTTCAATGATGGAAATGACATTGATATTACCATTTTCACAAGCGCATCTATAGTTTTGGGAAGGCAATGGAATTTCAGAATTGCCCAAATTGGATGTGATAGTCTTAGTAGAGGTGCTTAAGAAAAACGTTTTATATTTTCTTTGTTTTTAAAACTTTAAACACTTTTCATATTACAGCCCCATCTGGTTGCCTGATGTACTATACCGATCTATCAGCTACAGTAAGAAGTTTCAATTACGGACAAGCTGCAAACGCATTAGCCCCGGCAGGTAACCCTGGAGTGCTAGGTACAAGACAACTAGCCAACATGAATTATGGCGTTTGTGTTAGAATGGCTCCTGGATACTGTTCGATTCAATGGGCAACTGCTTCTGGAGATCCTTTTGCATTTACAGTTTCAGGTGATACACCAACGGATATAGGTACTCCACCTACTGCCCCGACTGTTAATTCTCAGATGTGTACAACTGATTTTGTTGTAATTCCAAATGGAATGTATACCATTCCTGCACAAATTACACCTTCATCAGCTGACAGATACTGTGGTAATCTGTTTTTGCCCGTGACAAGTAAGTAAAAGTACTGTAGAATATCTAAAAATTACCAGATCTAACAAAGAATTCTGTTGTAATTTCTAGCTTTTTCAAAACCGTTTGTATTAACTGTTGTAACAAACGCGGATGAAGGCACTACATTTCTGGCACCAGATATTGGAAATAGAGGATTTGCACTGACTTATACTCAACAGCGCTGTGGAAATACTTTACTATAAGCCAAAGCAGCCAGAAAGAGAAATGTATTAAGCTTTTTGTGATAAAAAATATACTACTTTATTGATTAAAGTGATTTGGAACATATTTACAAGTTTCAATGTTTTATTTACATAAATCTGTGTTTTTACCAGTAGAAGAAAAATTTCAGTTGTATTAGAGGAAGCGGGGGGTTTGCCATTGGTACAGAGCTAGACAAGAATAGCTTGTTGGTGATATCAATTATTAAGAAGCAAAAATTAAAAACTTGATGCTTGTATCAGCCTACTCGCTTCAGGCCCTCATTCGAATATTTCGTTAAAAAGTCAAGAAATAGTTCAAAGTTGTCGAAATTGGCTTTTATCTATTTTCGTTTGATGGGGACATTAATTTTACTGTTTTTAATAAAAAAATTGACAGTCCTTAAAATTAGGCAGCTTTTAAACTGAAACTGTACAGATTTCAAGATTCTAGGAGGAATGCATCACGAAATATCTCGGAATACAGCTTGACGAGAAAGAAAGCTTCGACGGTCGCATAAATGCCCCAGCCAGCACACTGACGTCATAATGTCGCCGTTTTTTCGACAGTAACGACATCAACTTGTTGTAAAACTGACATCATTATGTCACAGCCCAAAGACGTCAATATAAGACGTCATTAAAACGTCCTATACTAGGACTAAGACAGGAATTATAAATAAATAGTTTAATATTGGAAATAACATTTGTTATATACTACACTCAAAACATCTCTATATTGTGACCACCTGCTTAATATGACCAGTATTCCTTGGCCCCTGTTAAAATAATATCTTTTTAATGAAACTTGTACGTATTGTATTGTACGTCCAAAAAACGTCGTTTTGAAGACGTCTACGTACGTCCCATTATATGACGTCTTATGGACATCATTTATTAGTCATAGGATGTCGTCGACCAATAATGACTTAAAAATAACGTCATTATAACCTCAGTGTGCTGGCTGGGGCAGTATACACGAGGGTCACTAAGCTTATAACTAAACTGGTCAGCCTGGCACAATGTACAAAAGTCCTTGTGTAATCTTATACTTCAACAGCATATGAACCCACAGGTTTAAGTATGTAAAACCGAAGAAATAAACAGAGCACAGAGAAGGGTCCTAATATGTGAAAGAAAATGACATACGTATGTGCTGGAAGTACTATTGGTCGTAGGCAACTACCCTTCAAACTTACAAATTAGAAGAACAGCCCTATACTGGATAAGGAAAGAAAAGCCTGGCAGAATTGAGCAAGGTATGGGAATTACAAAAAGGGAGATCAAATCGGTGATACCGGAGGAATTGCATCGACGAACCTTGCAATTGCTGCCTTAATGTAATTTAGAGATTTAAATCCAACGTTTAACTCGTCACAAGTTTTAGTTCACTTCCTAACAGACCATAAACCATATCCAGTATATTTATACCGAATGTGGCATCGAGAAATATCAGCATGACCAACAACGGCAGCTACACATTCGAATGGAATTGCTGAACTAGTTCAGCTAAAAGAATTAGTGATATGATTAAGTCTATTTAATATTAAAACGAACGCGTAATATCATGTTATGGGTTTATGTGACTGGGAATGTAGCGAAGGGTAGTAAGTAAATAAAAAGCAAAGTCTAGTTTAAAACTATAAACTAAACTAACTAACTTATAGAAAAATAGTAGGGGAGCACAGTAACTCGACATCTTAACCATGACAGAGGTAAAACTCTCTTACCTAGACTGGTCCAAGCTCGTTTTTGGATGAGCTTAGTAAAAGAATTAAACTCGCTTGGGGGAGCCCGATACTATTTAAATACAATTCCTATATTTATACTATGCGGACGTAAGCAATGTTTTTTGATAATGAAGATAATGATAAATAAATCAGATAAATCAGTCTAAAAAAAAGCTACTAAATAATATGAGGTGGAATCGGGCAAAGACATACACAAATTAGACTACGAGAACTGTGGACATATATTAGAAGAAGTAGAAGAGTTCAGCTACCAAGGAAGCATCATAACAAGAGAAGGAAGATGTAACGATGTAAGACAGAAATCATACGAAGGATACAAGCCAAAGTCATGTTTCTCAAATAGAAAAGACTACAGACACAAATAAAATCGCGGTAATCAAGAAAAAGATAGCTGATAAAAACATTTCTGATGAATGTAGCACTTTATGCATGCGAGACATGGACAATTGCCACTAGTGAACGAAAGAAACGTTTACTAACTTAGAAATAAGAAAAAGAGTACAAAAGAATGGAAGAATTACAAATGACATAGAAAAGAGACGTTTTGATAGGGCATATTTCAAGAAGTGAGGAGATCCTTAAGACTATTGTAGAGGGAGCAGTTGATGAACGAAATCACGAGGAAGAACAAGACTTCAATATATACGTATCTCGGATAGTAGAAGACATGCAGTGCAACAGTTACACTGAACTGAAAAGGCTGACCGAAAATAGAAGAAAATTGAAGCAAATAGTGTGGAGTCGAACCAATCAAGAAAGAATTGATAATGATACCCAACAGGCAAGATAACGTCATAAAGTCATCACTTTTTACGCCATACTTACGACATACAGTAACGTATTGAACACGTCACTATGACGTGGAAATGGCACAGCCCAAAGACGTCAGCAAATGACGTCAAAAGTACCTCTAAAACTGTCTGATTGGTAACGTAAAGATACGTCGCTATGCAACGTCAAAAATACGCCGTTGTGTATGGACATATATTTAGTTTAATAAAACTGCAACTTATTAAAAATTATTTATTCTCTTATTAACTTTACATTATTTAAATGCATACATTAACATAAGTTCATCCAAGAGTTTTGTAGGTGGTCGTCGCACTCGGTTTTCTCGAAGGAATCATCATATGCGCTATTTATAAAATTAGTTAACCAGTTTACTACTGCAAATGCTTTTACACCGCACAGGCAAAATAGGCTAAAATAATTTAATATGATTTAAAAGAAAAATCTTATGTGCATATTTTTAAATTCAACTTATATTACAGAATTTATTATTTTTATATAAATATTATTTATTAATATTTGTTCCTGCATAAAAGCTTACAATAAAGATTTAACACTTTGATTTTATTAATGTCTTTTAAATTCAAAACATGACTTTGATTTCACTACATTAGTACAATTTTTTACAAAACAACTTATTTTATACATATAAGTATTAATCATTTACGTCAAATAAAATATGACTGTCCAAAAAAAAGTACGTCTTATAGATGTCATTCGTTTTAAGTAAGAATGACGTCTTGAGAATGAAGCCATACGATGACAAAAATGCCCTATAAACAACGTTTAAATGACGTCATTCTACCAATTGGGTAAGGAGGGGGATATTTTATGAAACACATAAAGTAATTTATGGTAGCATTTGAGGTTATCTGTGACCTCTAGGAATTTAGTTTGTCCGCATTCTGGATTGCTCTATTAAGTTCTCCTCAATATTTTATTTCTATTAGATTACAAAGAAAATATGGTATTATACACAGGGAAAAGTTCAGATTTTAGAGCTCTGAGTGATCGCGAGACAAATAGCGCAAACCTTGCGCTTAGATCTGGAACGTTTCTCCCTTATATAGTAAATATTTACTACAAGAATCTTAATATTGTTTTTTATATTTACCTAAGGAAGTTGTGACTGTAAAAAATATGATTAAAATTAAAAAAAATAGTTCAGTTGATAGATTTTAATATACGAAAAAACATTCGGACATTTCCGGTAGGGATTTAAATTAACTTTAATTTACCTAACCTCCTTCATCTCGATAAACCTAATAGTTTCCGAGAAAAACGACAAAAACCGTTAGGGGCGTGGTTTACCCTCATTATCTCCTCGAGCTCGCCACCTACAGGTGGTGACTTTCAGGGGGTTATTTAACAGCCCTCCAGGAAGCCCTATGCAAAAATTGACGGACTTCCCTCAACTTTCCGCTATTCATAAAAATTTGCTCTAAATTGACTGGACTATATGATAACTTCATAAAAATGATGAAACACTTTGACGCCAAAACATTTCGCGTAAAAATGTTGTAAGATGTACCGTTACGTTGTAAGTTTCAAATTTGTTACGAAGGTAGGTAGTTTTCCAAAAAAAAAATTAATACGACGAATTTGTCGATTGAACGCTTGATATAGCTCGCAAAGTAAGAACGAGCAGGAAACTTAAATGCTTTATATAGCTACATGCAGCAACACCGCTCGTAATTTACATCACGTAAACAAAATCAGTTGTATTAAATAAAAAGATACATAATTCAAAAAATACATAATTTTTTACAGCTGTTAAATGAGTCTGAATAAATAGTGTTTCATCCATCGTTTTATATACATGTATTTGCAAAGATAATCTCAAAACTTGAGTCAACGTCATTTAGTGCATTAATTTGTTTTCATCAGAACAACTAACGCAATACTGGTGCCAATTTAAGGCAACGTTGTCACTTTTTCACTACTCTAGAAGCGTATAATTTATATTTATATTCTAGAGAGATTTCTTTATTTGTTAGTGATTACATAATAATATTATTTTATTTCTATTAATAAAAAAGTAAACTTGAATTACATTTCTGATCAGAAGCATTGTTTTTTTCGTTAGTTTTTCACTTTCTGAAGTTTGGACTAGATAGTCAAAAATTAATCTCTGACTTTAAAAAAACTAATAAATAATTAATTAAAAACATATGTATATAAATAATAACTAAACTGCTTTCACATGCACTCTAATAAAACTAGTATCGTTTGAACCATTATTTAAAGTAAAACTATGTAATTATTTTTATTTGTCAAAATAGCACAGCTCCATAACTTTTGTCTCCCACCACAACTTCCTTAACCTAAAAAACAAAACGGCAGGAAATTCGAAGTTAATAATTAACGAATAGTGTTTAAATAATTGCTGTATTAAAAGGAACATGGTATATTCCTTTATTCAAAATAGGTAAATTTATTACGTTTCTAAAAAAGGTTTTTTGTCCTGGACTCCTTGGTACTGGGTGGCTATGGATTGTAAACTAATGATTTATTTTTTACAAGATTGGCAGTTTTTAAAACAATTGTTAATAAAGTTTAAACTTGACAGTTTTCAAATTTGAATTTTTCAATTCAAAATTAATTTTAAAATGTAATGAAAAAAATGTACAGTATAATTTTTCAGCGTATATAAAAATATAGACAATATTCTAATTATGATGTCATTATTTAAAAAAAAAGGGATAATTTTCATAATTTTTGTACATTTTAATATTAACCATGAATTTAAAACTGTCACACTTAAACTTCAAAAGCATTAAAAACAATTGCCAATTTTGCAAAAGAAAAAAAGGATTGAAAAACTTTTTAGACAGTCGTTATGTATATTTCAATTTCAGACAACAGACTTAATTTTTAGGATAACAGTTACTGGATAACCTGCTAGCATCTGGTTTTAAAGGATCGACCGTCTAGCTCACCAGAGTATCCCTTGAAATTCTCAAAAATCCTAATCTTTCATATCTTTCCAAGTTCAACATCTATGTTAATTCAAATTTTTATGGTAAGTTATAGTAACAAACATAAACATATTCTAGTAAATAACTAAACTTTTGGAAAGCATAAGACGTACACAGATTTAAAAGAATAATCAGTCAACTATGAATTTACAAAGCATGCGTGTCGAACTACTTTCAACAGGGCCAGCAAAACTTAGCAATCGGAAATTATTGATCAGTCTGTTCTCCAGCGATGCTGGAAGAAAATTAAACGTCAATTTTACCCATTTGGGCAAAACGAAAGTAAAACAAGTGTTTAAGGTAATGCAAATCAACTGTTCTTTGCAGGGCCGGCGCTAGCATTTTCGCCGCCCCGGGCAAAAAGGTAAAATGCCGCCCTTTTATAACAAAAATTAAAAGAGATAACCTAAACCCTTCCCACGCTTAGTAGTAAAATAAAATGAGAGCAAGAAAATTGGTACTAAAAATGTTGGAAGTTTTGATTTGCCAAAAATACAAAGGACTAGGCACCACTTAAATGGAAATCTAAGGACCAGTCGATTTTGTTGATTTTTATACGATTGGATAGATAATGAAAAAACGAAAAATTCATATCGTTGGCCCAACACGGAGAAATTCATAGGAAAGCCGCAATTCGGGATTTTAGAGCAACATAATTCCCATTTAAAATGCATTGCTGTCAATCAATTCGTCTCAACAATAGAATCTGATACTAACCCTGTCAGTGGCACTAAAACTTTTTAAAATTTTGAACGAAACAATATAAGGTTTTAGTAAGTTTTGCTTTCTCAAGTTGCACGTACTTAAAAATTTCAAAATTTGATTGACATTGGTTTGACAATTTATTCTAACCTTTTTTGAATAAATATTCGAAAATAAATAGACTTTCTTGAAGTAAATGCTCATGAAAGAAATCGAATAAAGCCTAAATAGAAATCAGGTAGGTATTTACTTATACAAACATGCAGTTTTTGTAATTGTCCATTGTAAAAAGTAGATTTTAAACAACAATTTGTGTATTTTCTTTTTAGATTTTGTATTAAGCAGAATGCAACTGACTTTAAATCAATTGAAGATATAAAAATATTGCATACGAAAAGGTATTTGCGAATAATAATATTACAACTATTTTAGAAACCAATGATTTAAATAAATTATTTTTTTGCTAATGGCATTATTGTCAAAATTATTGAATTGTATGCTAGTAGTGCTGTTGAACATCGACAATATCCATTTTTAACTCATTCTAGTTAATACAAGTTTTGTAAGATGCAGTGTTACGTTTGTGAACGAGAAGGACGTCCAAAAGAATTGCAACGTTTCAGTAATTTAGATATTTATCTAGAATATCAACAACTTGCAACCAAACATCGGTTAAACAATGGATTACAACCCAGAGATATGGACAGAAATGATGACGTTTTATTATTCATGCAAATTGCCACACACTTATAGTGCAAACCATTGATGTGGATGTAGGTGATGAAGACAATCTCAAATTCAACTGCATAGTTCAAAGACAAAATAAATATTGTATATACAATAGGCAAAAATTACTCCGAAAGCGCTCTTTGAAGTAAGATTGAAAGTTTACTCTTACAAGGAGATCTTTATTTCCAGAAATGGGTTCTGCTGTGAAGAACATTTTGATAAAAATGACATGTTCCCCAAAATATCGTTGATCAATTCAGCACATCTTATTACTTTCACAAGGGCTACCATTTGCTGAAACCTGTATTAGTCGTCGCACTGATGGATGTATTTTAGACGTTCACAGACTGTATTTTTCCGATTATAAAAATAACAATGCAGCTTTATTAAGAACACCACATGAGAATAGAAAACGATGTGAAGATACAGAATGGCTATGTAACTAATTGGTTACATAATGATGATATAATAATCGTTAATACAAAAGCTAAAATGAAATAAATAACATACACAAATACTTAGTTTAAAATCAACTTTTTACAAGAAAAAAAAACTGCATGTTTGTATAAGTAAATGCCTATTATTAATCCATAAATTTTATCTTCAGCATGCAAAGCTGTAAATCTTTTACCCTCATTTTTAATTTTAGAAGGATTTTGCTTCTAAATCTCTGGTATGTAGCCACGTTCAATGTTGGCTACCATTTTAATGTATCCCACTTTCATCTAAATGTGTAAAAAATTATTGTTTCATTACTTAATAAATACTGTACCTAAATAGTTTTTAAAATTTTATTTTTATGTTTTAATATGTGGTTGTTCTAAAACGAGCAACTGTTAATACAATCTGCTTACATTTGAGTACTTTATAGAACGATACAACGTAGTTCTTCCCATTTGATAATCTAAATCTTGTTTAGCATAAGGAAATAAATCATTTAAATAAGTAAAGTGTGGTATCTTTTTAAGAAAATTGCAGTTTTTCATTGATAACTCTTTATTTAAGAAGCGTAGATATCCCATAGAATAAAAGCATGTACAGCTATATTACATGAAATCAGTACTTACTGAAAATATGTTTGCAGGTTTAGTAAAATTAGAAGTTTCTTTTTGTGTTTTGATGTAATATTTAAAATTGCCTCTTGTTCCTGCCTCAATAAAATTATTATTCGATATTTTTCATGTGCATTTATTTCAAGAAACCCTATTTATGTTCGAATATTTATTCCAAGAAGGTTAGAATAAATTGTCAAACCAATGTCAATCAAATTCTGAAATTTTTAAGTATGTGCAACTTGAGAAAACAAAACTTACTAAAACCTTTTATTGTTGCATTCAAAAGTTTTAGAGCCACTGACAGGGTTAGTAACAGATTATATTGTTGAGGTGAATTGATTGACAGCAATACATTTTAAATGGGAATTATATTACTCTAAAATCCCGAATTGCGGCTTTGCTAGGAATTTCTCCGTGTTGGGCCAATGATATGAATTTTTCGTTTTTTCATTATCTTTCCAATCGTATAAAAATCAACAAAATCGACTGGTTCTTAGATTTCCATTTAAGTGGTGCCTAGTCCTTTCTTGATTTATGATTTTGGCACTAAATTGAAATTACGGTTGCACAGAAAAAAAGAAAAGACCCAAATCTAGTATATAATTATAAAATGCATATATTAAAAAGATAGTAAAACAAGTTATGGAACCACTAAAAATAAAAACCTAATTATTAAAAATACAGTTAAACTTAAAAGTGTTTTTTTTTCTCACTATTCCACTATGGGATGAATGCTAGTATTTCTTGGCCAAAAATACCTTGAGAGTTATGAAAAGTTTTATATATGAGAAATCAAATATTACCTATTTAGAATTAAGTAAATTATACAGTTTTTACATTATTTAATGGATATATTTACAAAATATTTATAAAACCCAAACAATATGACACCTATAACAAAAGTTACTACAATTTATATAAATATACAAGTTTACCTTATACAAATTACAATGTAGATTATTACTAAGGTCCAACGGGAAACAACAAAAGTGCGATACTAGAAAAATATTTTATTACACATCTTCTGATCCTAGAATTATGTCATCAAGAGGTTCTATTTCAGAAGCAATAATTGTTTGAAAAGTATCTTGTTCTGAAGGTTCGGATTCCTTATCAGTCAGATTCTGATAAACGTTTTTCGTAGGTAGATGTCAAATGTTTAGGATCTACATTTGGAGTCTCCAATGGGCGAAGAACGTCCCCTGGAAGATATTGAAAAACAATTTCTTCCGCCGTAATTTAATGAAGTAGTCGATAGCACAGGATCAGATATACGTATCTGTGGCTCTATTGAATATATTTAATTGAATATAGTTAGATTTAAAAGTCTGCTTGTTTTGTATGAAACTATCTATAGTATTTGTAGAGTTTATTGCTGGACTCGTTTATTGTGGAAAGTACTGAATTCTCCATGAATAAGAATTCGATGAACTGTAGCTGGAATCGGATACCATGGATATATATTTCTTCATTTATATTTTAGCAGTATTGAAATAATATGCTTGGAATTGGTCTATACTAAGAGGAACTGCGACGACGAAGCAATGTGTTATTCTAAAATTATTTATAAGCGTTGCATCTACGCTACTTGATGCAATAGCAAAAACTGGTTCCTGAAATGGTCGACGGGCAGCATTTCCATCATTTGTGGTCCAGCTACAAGTAGGTTTCGGTAGATCACACGAAGATCCATTTTGCACATTAATCTTCATCTATCTAAATTTATCTGTATGTGCATCAGCTCCAATCTGTCTTAGATCGAATTGACGTCTTAGTCTCAGTTCTATAAGAAAGATGCAAACAACCGCGTTGGTGATTTAGTTGTTTCATTTAAGACAACAGCTAAATCTGTTTGGGCAGATATGCGAGCAGCAGTACTGACAGCTTTGACCATTAATTCCGATTTATCTTCGTTTTCTTTAGAAACTGCAGCTGCACGTCGTATTTAGATCTTTCTGATTTTTCTGGGTATTCCAAATTAGGACGTCCTCTAGCATGCATTAGGACCATTGGTTTATATTATTCAAAAGTTAGTTCTTTATTTAACCAATCCTTATGCTTTCTTTGAATGAATCCAATCTTCGCCCACATTTTTGCCAATAGTTTCTCATATTTACACTAAATATTCTAATTTTTTCTCTTATTGCTGTTGAATATGATAAGGGCAAGTCTTTTTCATCCATTTGACTGGTTATATAATTTAAAACATCAATAGTTTCATAGCTTCCTGTTATCCGTATGTTAAACAGGTGTTATATTTAAAACGGCAATCGTCTAAAAAATTAAGTACAACTTAGAATCTGCAGATTTCCGCAAGAAATAATTATTATGTACGCATTAAGTACACTTTACTGATAATTAACAGATATATTTTATTATCATCAAATGTTAACATTTTTTTGTAAGCTTTCGTACATTTTTAATAACATCGCGATTTAACAGACCCGCAACTACTTTACATTTTATCTATTTTTTTAGAAAAACAAAACTGAATTACTTCTAACTATTTAAAGGCACTTATCATTGACATATGAATCCCTGCTGAAAGTTTGATGTAACTTGTCTGTGTAAAAATACTGTAAAATACTTTTCAACTTTGTACACTTTTTGTTGCGATTTCATACTAGGTAATGACAGTAAAATTAGGTGCATCTTGCTAAGGGCTAGTGTTGCACAGAAATGATTCAGCGTTAAGACGGGTGGGTTTTTAAACGGCCCCATGTGTTTACAAAATAAACCTGCTATTATTTATTTAAAAACAGATGTTGAAAAAAATTCTTTTCGGCCAAGAAATACTAACATTCATCTCATAGTGTATTCTGAGAATTTTTTGACATCAATTTCTTCAGCTAGCTCATGTTCCATGGCTAATGTTGTCAAGCCATTTAGCCAATCCTAGAGAACTAGAGATTTGGAGCAAATTCCAGCTTTGAAATGAATTTTAAAATCTCGATTGGACTTTCGTTTTTAATTTAGTCCAAAACCGATACTGTTTCGTCTGTCAGGTCCAGCGCGTTTATATCTGATGAATTCCCATCAGTTAACACTATTTCTATATCTTTACAATATTTTAGTAAGTCGTTTTGAGGGGTATCTTTTAAATCATAAATATTGTATAAAAACTGGAAATAGTTGCTGTGTGTACTGATCAAATCAAACGTGGATTCAAGTGCATTGATAGCTTGGTCTAATGTGAAAAAATAAAACTCTGCCTTATATTTCAAAGTAGGATCTTCTATTGGATCATCTCATGCCTCATAGTCAAAATTAACATTCCTTCTTCGAACTCTATGACGTGGCTGGGTAAGCTCAAAATTAGCTGGTATGCCAATCTCGAGCATCGCAAAGCATTTAATTAAAAACCGTGTCCGATCTAAGGTCCTTGAAAAAATCTTTACAATTTTTCAAGAGTTCCATAGCAGATGGTAAGTCATAGTATTTTGTCTGCAAGAGCTTACTTATTGGATTGATACAATTTAAGATTTTGTACCAAATTACAATGGAGCATAAGAACTTAAATTGTTTAACACAACTTAATAGTCCAGAACCCTCAACTCTTATAGAGTTGTCAATCTCCGAATTATTACAAACAGCAAATAAAGCATCGTATATCCCTCCTATTGATACCTCAGTGGTTTTAATGCATCTATTCGGCTTTCCCAACGAGTATCACTTAGGGGTTTCAAAGTTAGTCCCTGAACATATTTTATTAATATGATCCATCGAAAAGTTGATGAGGAAAAAAAATAGATATATTTTTTGGACCATATTAAAAAAATTGGCGGCTTCGAAGGATGCCTTTGCCATGTCATTAACGACCAAGTTTAATGAGTGGCTACTACATGCGAGGTAAAATACTCGTGGATTTAACACTTTTATTCTAGATTGTACTTCCGATTTATCACCTCTCATGTTGGCCCCATTATCGTAAGCCTGTCCTCTCATATCCTGCAAATTCAATCCCAATTTCAAGTCTTTTAAGTATTAGAGTTGAGAGTTCAGAGCCCGTCGGTCTTTCAACCCGAAGAAAGCCTAAAAAGCTTTCATTCATTTTAATAGAAACCTCATTGGGATTGGATTTGTCAATGAATACATACCTTACTAAGACTGTCATTTGCTCGATCTTGCTGACATCAGGAGTGCAATCTAGAATAATTGAATAATATTTAGCTTTTTTAATCTCGCTAATAATGTGATATGTTATATTTTCACTTAAAAGAATAATTATTTAATTTTGAATATCTTTTCCTAGATAGTGGACTCCCTCTTTTTTAGCACTCTGCGAATATGCTCTTCCATTACTGGATCAAACCGAGCAAGTAATTGAATAATTTGTAAAAAATTACCATTACCGAAATCGTAAAGTTTGTCACTTGTACCTTGGAGGGCTAAACAAATTTGAGCAACCATTTTTATTGTTGAAACAAATCGTAGAAGCACCTCGTACCAGTAATTTATCTCTTCAGTAATGAGTCTTTGTGAGTGGCTGTCAATCGTTTTAGAGTACTGTGTTCTTTGACTAAATTCAATCCAAGATTCTTGACTTTGGATATGGTTTTTAGAGGTTTCATGTTGTTTTAAAGTCTCAGCGAGGTGCTTCCAATCTTTAAAACCTTTAGTAGAAAGAGAACTTAAAATAGAACCAAAAAGTTTGCAACAAAAGCAATAAACACAGTTTTTTACAATTGAATAGACTAACCAGTTACGCATGACCATTTTTCATTTTTCTCAAATAATGAACTGCGCTAAATCTTCGACCGGTATCATTATACGGAAAACTGTATTCCTTTAATGGTTTAGGTGCTCCTTCTTTTACCAAAAAATATGTTTTGGCTTCTGATAAGGTAGTTGGTCAGGAATCCGGATCTGAATTTATTATCAAAGCAAATGTCTCTTCTTTGGACATCTCTGGAGTAGGTTTTTTGGATGTCCATGGAGTAGGCTCCACTTGAGCAATATCGGTAGCTTGATTCGTAATAGATTCATAATTAAGATTTGAATCAGCTTCTAATATCTCTGTGTCGTCATCGTTCCTTTTCGTGTCTTGTAGGTAATGATGTGATTTGCTCCTAGAAACTATTTATTTTCAAATCTTGTAATATTTTTTAGTCTTAACTAAACACTCTTACAGTGACAGAAATGGGATGATTTAATTTACGAAAATGCAGACTGAAATTCAGAGAACAAAAACATACGAAATGTCGAAATGTAGGGAAAGATTTATGCTTGCCGAGTTTCTTTAAATAGACAAAAAAAATAGTTTTGGCTGGTCACGGATGACACAGCCAGGGGCACTCGACTTCGGTCACGGCATATTAAAAAGGCATTAAGGGTCAGGAATACTTTAAAATCTCGGAATATACATAAAGCCGTTAATTTTAAAACATCAAAGATTTAGCTTTTATGCAGATAGTTTATTTTCAGAAAGTTTTCTTAAAGGGGCGTGAAAAAAAAGAGACATTTTTGAATAGGGAACCGGGCAGTCCACCATTGAAAATGGCAATAGGATTTGAATGGTTGATTATTGGTTCATTCTAAAGCAGAAGAAAGGGAGAAATATTTTAAAATCGAGGGGAGCAGAAAGAAATTTGGAGAAGAAAAGTTAGTTGAAAATTAGCGGGAGAAAAAGTCGGAGGTGCGTGCGAAAGATTGCCTTTAGCTGATGACTTAAATTTTTTCTTGTTTGATTTTTGACAAAAGTTTAGTAAATTTTGCTATATATTCGTTACCATTGAGGTGTTTGGATTAGTGCGGTGGTTAAGCGTAGTAAGTAAAAGAAAAACTCATTTCAAATAAACTAGGAGTTGGTGATTAGTGGTTTGTGTTCAGTGGATATACTAGCTGCGGTTTAAACACGGGAATTTAAGGTAGTAAGAAAAGAAAGTGTGTTTATTTTTTTATCTAATTGCTTCATAAAGGGATTAGGTTCTGACAAGTTAATTTTGAAATCTTGAGGGTTTGATTGATAAGGCAAAACATTTGAAATCAGATATCTTAGCACACTTCATAAACGAATATCACCGAATGATAGGAGAACTAATTAAAGAGATTTTAACAAAGTGATGAAAATGCACGAAAGCTGGATTTAATTCCATTATCCTAAGGTCAGAATAGTCAGATAAAATCACCATCGCGAACATTAGAGTAAATTGAAATGCTTTGTTTTTTTACTATTGTAAGGTCAATTCTTAATCATGTTAGCAGGCTCGGCGGTCCACCGAGGGAGCACCAAGAGATGGTTTTCGAGAGCCCGCGTGCTCGAACCTCTCCAACGACTACCATGGCACGAGCGTCCGACAATTCTCGGCGTCTCCGTTAGCCCAACGTTATATATTTTTATTCTGACGCACATCTGCGACTCTGTTGATGAACTTGACCTTCGTGAGTTTTCTTTTCTCGATTCCTGGTGAAAGGAGGAATCGACGACTGAGCTCGGCGGAATAGAGTTCATACTTCGGACTCCCTGTGCTGTCTCATGGTACTAACTGCGATCCACGTCTGTCTTGATACCGGTAGGAAGGTGAGAGCTCCTACCAACATCTCGACCTGTTGACTGGGACTACCCAACGATGACCGACCACTGTTAATTTGATTTGTATTGTTGCTGATCGTTCAAATAAAGAAATGGTGATGCTATCTGATTGATTGATAATTGTTTGATTGATAAGATGTTTAACTAGTCTTGAACGTAGAGAGAATTGTTTTTGCAATCGATGGAGCTTGTCCATCCTGCATAGAGTTGTTCGTCGTGCTGCTTTGCGTCAAATATGCATGAATTTCGGTAACGCTGTAGATGAATAGTATTCGGAAAATGCGAACAAACGTACAACTGTTTGCAGGCAATCAAACATTAAATTTCACATGAGAATTCATTTTCATAAGGTTAGGACTAGAAGAAACTTCTTATCATTAAAAGCAATAGGGAAATCAATATTCAACAAAAAGGAAAGGTCAAGTATGCTCTTATTATGACCGTTGCAACTAATGTCATCTACAAGAAATCTACATATTGAAACGTTCTTTTTCAAATAATAATACAAGTGCTGTTTAAATCGTCTATTCACAAACAAATATTTATTTCTATACACTAATGAATACACTATAAATTAACGCTATGATTATAAACCATTAAAAACTATTATTTACAGACTATGAATTTCTAATACAACATTTATATTCACTATTTATTTTGTAATACACAGTTAATGACTTGCTGTTGACTGCCCCTTTTTATCCGCAAAGTCGCTTTTATACCACTATACAAATCTTCTAGAAATCGCTCGAACATACCGGTATATTGCTAGAATACACTAGAAGGTTGAGTGCATTGCGCTGCCGCTCCGGAATGTTCCACGACCCATTGACGGCCGGACCAGACAATGCGTTGCACTCGTTACACTGCCCCCCTCTTCAAGTCTGTTCTGTCCCAGAACAGGTTTTATGCTCTGGTTCCTGTAAAATGGGTCATGACGATATCGACAGTCTTCACCTCGACTACACGTTCCATTACGGTAGAAATAACAGTCTACACTCTTCGTTGGCCTTAATGCGGGCTGTGGGTCAAAACTGCAGACGAAGATCTTGACGTCAGTACCTCTAAAGACAACTTCCAGCATGTTTCTAACGATTCTCCAATCCAGCTGGTCCCGCCCACAGCCGAGTTTGGGAACTGCCAATTTGTTAATTCCCCTGGTAAGCAACTCGATCCTCAAATTCCATAGTGCCCTCCACAAGTCGGCGTAACTCGGTTTCTGGTAGTAAAACTGCTTGGTTACCAAGTAGTAAATGGATCGGTCATGATCAGACAAGCGTAAGGATTAGCAACAGAGGGATTTTGTTCTCGAAGTTCATTCAGCCGTCCAAATTTATTTCTAAACACTACTGCGATCCCCCTGGACATACGGAGATCCGCGGAGACACAGTGGGCAATGGAATAATTACCAGGGACCCGAAAGAGATCTTGTTGCATCTCAGTCGTGACTCCGAATCGCGCTTTTCTAGTTCCAGAGAACGCAGCCATAAATTCTCTAAAGGTTCGCTGATCATCTTCACGCCTTACGGTATTGATAGCCACCTCAGCCTCATCTTTCCGATCCGGGACTGCGTCATTATTTCCCTCATAGTGCGCCAGACGATTGGAGTGTACCACCTTTGATTTCCCCCTTGGCAATTTCTGGATGCGATAAATCAAGTCATTTATTCGTTTCTTCACCTGGTATGGACCCTCCCAATTTCGCTGTAACTTTGGAGAATAGCCACGACGCCTTTGCGGGTTGTATAACCAGACAAGCTCTCCAGGTTGAAACCCTCCTTCTTGGGCTCTCACATCGTACGTAGCCTTCATCCGGTCACTCGCGATTCGACTATTATTTCGGGTTCGGTCGTGAATATCCTCCAACTTCTTTTTTAAGTTGATGACATAATCATTCCCGGCTACCTCCTGCTCTATAGGTGGAGACCCAAATTCCAGATCACACGGTAACCGTAACTCGCGTCCAAACATTACAGACGCTGGTGACTGACCGGTTGTTTCGTGGACCGATGCACGATAAGCCATCAGGAACAGATGCAGGTATTGGTCCCAGTCTCGTTGATGATCGGAGACGACCTTGGCCAAATATTTGCCCATTGTCCGATTCATGCGTTCTACCATTCCATCGGACTGCGGATGTAACGGTGTGGTCCGAGTCTTGCGAATGCCCAACAATCGACAGACTTCTCCAAAGAGTACAGACTCGAAATTGCGGCCTTGATCCGAATGCAGCTCCATGGGCACTCCGAAGCGACTGAAAAACTCTTTGACTAGTACGTCAGCAACAGTCGCAGCTTCCTGGTTTGGTAGGGCATATGCTTCTGGCCATTTGGTAAAATAGTCCATTGCCACTAATATGTATTTATTCCCATCGTCGGTTTCGGGAAATGGTCCGGCAATATCTATGGCTATTCTTTCCAGAGGACTACCCACATTGTACTGCCTCATAGGTGCTCTTCGTTTCCCCAAGGGTCCGTTACCAGTGGCACATAGTTCACATTTCCGGCACCACTCCTTCACGTCTTCTTTACAGTTGACCCAATAAAAACGCTCCCTAACTTTCTCCAAAGTCTTTTTCACACCGAAGTGTCCTCCTGAGGCACCGTCATGGAGATGTCGCAATACTGTAGCCACTCGGCTTCTTGGAACCACGAACTGAGACCTAATGGTGGTGCCATCTTCACTCTCCAGTACTCGCTTCAGGAGATCGTCTTCCACCTTCAAGGACTCCCATTGGGCCCAATATGCCTTGAGCGCTCTGTTAAAAGGGCTGACGGCCTCCCAGGCAGGCCTTTCTCCCACGCGCTTCCATTCCAGTACCATTTTTAGTTCGGGATCAGCCTCTTGCTGTCGTTGCAATTCTTCCGGCAACCAATTGTCGTTGACAATGGTAGTCCTTAATACTTGGCAAACCCTCTCTTCCAAACGAGAGCAATGACGGCAATCCGTTGGACAGGGTCTTCTTGAAAGAGCATCGGCATTTCGATGGCTAGTGCCCGCTCGATGTTCGGTGTCAAAGTCGTATCCTTGTAATCGTTCGATCCACCTTGCGACCTGGCCTTCAGGATTACGTAATTGTAGAAGCCATTTCAACGCTGCATGGTCCGTCCTCAATAAAAACTTCCGTCCGTACAAGTATTTGTAGAAGTGCTCAACGGACTTCACGACGGCCAATAGTTCTTTTCTGGTCACACAATAATTCCTTTCGGCTTTCGACAAAACCTTACTAAAATAGCCGATGACCTTTTCTTGTCCATCCTGTATCTGAGAAAGTACCCCCCCAATGGCCAGATTACTTGCATCTGTGTCAAGTATGAATTTCCCTTCTGTCCGTGGATAGCTCAATATTGGTGCTGTTGTCAGGGCACGCTTCAACTGTTGGAAAGCTGTTTCACACTCTCCGCTCCAAACATACTCGCGCCCATCTTCAGTTAGCCTTGTCAGAGGCTTCGCTATATTGGCAAACCCAGGAACGAAACGCCTATAGTAGGTACATAACCCAAGAAAACTACGAACTTGGTGTTTATCTTTCGGTGTTGGCCACTCTTGAACTGCACGAATCTTATCGGGGTCGGCTGCCACTCCATTTTGTGATACGACGTGCCCGAGATATTTCACTTCCTTTCTGAATATGTGGCACTTTTTCGGACTCAGTTTCAGATTGGCTCCACGTAGTCTTCGGAACACTTCCTCTAGATTTTTCAAATGTTCATTGAATGATTTTCCGACTACAATCACATCATCTAGGTATACCAGGCAGGTCTTCCACGACAACCCTCTCAGGATGGTCTCCATTAGACGCTCAAAGGTGGCCGGAGCGTTACATAGACCAAAAGGCATAACTGTAAACTGCCATAGTCCGGAACCAATAGTGAACGCGGTCTTCTCCCGGTCTTCAGGTTCCATTTCAACTTGCCAATAACCGCTCTTCAAGTCCAAAGTCGAAAACCATCGTGAACCAGACAGGGTATCTAACGTGTCGTCGATGCGTGGTAAGGGATAGCTGTCTTTCTTGGTCACGTCATTAAGCTGCCGATAGTCCACACAAAATCTCGTTGACCCGTCCTTCTTACTGACCAGGACCACCGGTGATGCCCATGGACTGCTGGATGGCTCGATGACCCCTTGTTCTTCCATATCAGTAATAATCTTTTCGGCTTCTGCTCGCCTTGCTAGAGGTAGACGCCTCGGCTGCTGACGGACAGGCATAGAGTTGCCTGTATTGATTTTATGTTTTACTATATTTGTTCGTCCCTTCTGGCTATCGTCAAGAGCGAAGATATCTTGGTATCGGTGAACCAAACCCTGTACCTCTTTCACTTCCGTTCTGTTAAGGTCTTCGCACGAACTAGTAACCATACCCACTAATTTTCCACCATGGTCTTTGGGCACTGGTTTTGGAACATCAGCCATACACCTGGCTACTCGAAATACTGGCACACACTGTCCCACAAGGGTACTCTTCTTCAATGTCACCGGATCCACATTAACATTCATAATTCTCACCGGTACTCTCTTTCCAACCTTGATCAGCGCTTTTCCCACCAGTATGCCACTATGGATCTTCTTATCACAAACAGGCTCCATCATTCGCACACATCCTACCCGAAGATCTCCATCCAAACCCGTCTCGACAACCATCTCGCTTTGACCCGGCAATATCACATCTTCAGTCAGCAAAACCCTTACAACCGGATCTTCTCGTGGGTGCAAAGGAAGTTCTTCGTTACCGACCTTCAAAACACCCTCTTTCAAATCCAACGTAAAACCAAATTTTCTCAGGAGGTCCATTCCCAAGATGAAGTCATCAGTGATATCGGCTACCAGCACCTCATGATCACGTTCTTCACTTCCAATGCCAATCTTCATCTTCACCACTCCGCGTGTTGGTATCACTTCACCTGTTGCTGTACGGAGTTGAGTAGTTGTGGGTAACAACTTAATACTTGATCGTAGAACATCAGGGCGTACGATGGATTTTGTCGCCCCCGTATCAATAAGTAGTGGAACAGTTCGGTTAGCAATCTTTCCATCTACAAACAAACTGCCATTACTATTCTTTGATGTTACGGCATGGATCGTGATCTCCGGGGCATCTTCACTCGCAGTCAACGTTCGCCCCCTCTTGCCAACCCTTTTTAACTTTTCCGACGGTTGTACTTTTCTTATTTTGGGACAACGGCGTTCTACATGTCCTTGTTCGCCGCAGTTCCAACAACGAGGCCCTCGAACTTCTTGATGATTCTTCTTACGGCTTTCTTCCTTCCGAAGAACTCTCAGTACTAACTCTTCTAGGTGATCTTTAGAACCTTCTTCTTCCTCCACAACGGCCCGAACACGCCCGTGACCTCGGGACGCTTGTTTTGCAGCTTCAAATTCTAAAGCGTGAGCAAGCGCATCATCAGTTGTTCTTGGTCGTGCTAGCCTCAATGATTGTTGTGTTTCCCCGTCTCTTAACCCATCAATGAAGGTCTGCACAGCGAGCTGTCCCAAAAATGAATCGGGTGCCGTAGGGTACGCCAATCGGACAAGCCGCGCAACATCGGCTTCAAACTCCTGCAGGCTTTCTCCATTCTTCTGGATACGATTCTTCACTTGCGCGTGATACACTTGTTGAAGATGCGCGTCTCCATATCTCATTTCCAATCTAGACACTAACAATTGGTAATCATTTTCCTGTCCTGCTGGGATTGTTTGCAGGACGTTCAACGCGTCTCCACGCAAAGCCACAGTTAAAGAAACGGCCTTTTCCTTGCCTGTCCATCCGTTGGCCCCAGCGGCCGCCTCAAATTGTTTGTAGTAGGTGGACCAAGGTATCTTTCCATCGAACGTGGGTGGTTTTACTTTTATCCCTACGGCAGGAACCTTTTCTTCTTTAAATTGTTTCTTTACTTCATTAAACGGCCACTCAGAAGTTGAGGGAAACCGTAGTTGCCTCATTCTATCTTCCAGCATTTCGATCATATCGTCTTTCTTAGTTGTTGGTGGTAATTGCATTTGGGCTATTTTCTCTTCTACCATCTTTATTACCCTATCTTGTTCCGCCAATCTACCTTCCAATAGTCCTAACGCACTGGCATTCTCCAAAAATTCTTCGAAAACTTTATCTTCCAACGCTTTGACATTTTCCAACAATTCTCCTTTAAGCCTTCTAGAACTTTCCAGTAAATCTTCTTTAAGCATTTTAACATTTTCTTCCAGTGCTTTAGTATTTTCAAGTAATTCTTGTTTAAGCATTCTAGAATTCTCTTCGGACTTTTGCAGTAATTCTTCTTTTAAAATTCTAGAATTCTCTTCGGACTTTCTAGAACTCTCTTCGTGCTTTTCCAATAATTCTTCTTTTAAAATTCTAGAATTCTCTTCGGACTTTCTAGAATTTTCTTCGGCTTTTCTAGAACTTTCTTCCATTTTACTTAACAATACGTTAGTATCAATTGCGGGTCCAGGTATTTCGAAGAGGTAATTTTCGGGGTCTTCCTTCTGTTCCAAAAGCCATTCTCTTAGCCGATTTATTAACACGCTTTTAAGGCCCGTTGTTTCCAAGTCCCGTTCTTCCAGTTCGCGTTTTAAGTCTATTACCTTCAGATCTTTCAACAATTTCATCGCCATCTTAATTGTTTGTTGAAATTATTTTTAACACTAAAAATTTAATCTCACAGCACTTTATTTAATTATTACGCGATTTTATTTATTTTAAAAAAAACCTCACACCTGTAACACCACTGAAACGTTCTTTCTTAAAATAATAATACAAGTGCTGTTTAAATCGTCTATTCACAAACAAATATTTATTTCTATACACTAATGAATACACTATAAATTAACGCTATGATTATAAACCATTAAAAACTATTATTTACAGACTATGAATTTCTAATACAACATTTATATTCACTATTTATTTTGTAATACACAGTTAATGACTTGCTGTTGACTGCCCCTTTTTATCCGCAAAGTCGCTTTTATACCACTATACAAATCTTCTAGAAATCGCTCGAACATACCGGTATATTGCTAGAATACACTAGAAGGTTGAGTGCATTGCGCTGCCGCTCCGGAATGTTCCACGACCCATTGACGGCCGGACCAGACAATGCGTTGCACTCGTTACAATATTGAATTGTTCAATGACTCATGCAATAATAATATTCAGGTTGAAATTGTTATGTTTGAAAGTTACTTATGTTGGAATCTAAACAGTTTCACTGACTTATTTGATAGATGATTGTTTGAATGAATTGTTTGTTGTTCAGTATTTCAGGCACTAACAACATGCCGGTTGAGTTTATTGCCATTTTGAAATATCACTTATGTTAAAAATTAAGGCTTATTTGATTTGGTAAAAATTTGTTTTTGATTCAACCATTCAGGTTGAAATTACTGTTGCTTTTGTGACACGGAATGCACACCAATAGTATTGTGCCGTCAATCAAATTGTGAATGGCTTTCGCCATGGGCATGTTTTTTACAGCAGTTTTTCCTGACCTAGATAAGATCTTTTTAGACGAACTGCGGGCACAAGACTAATGGGGATAAATAAAATTGATGAAAATTTGTTTTACTTTTTGGAATGAAATAAAAGAAAAATTCGTAAAGAATTTCTGTGTAATAAATTGAGATTATAGATGAGCTATATTATACATATTTTTTTAATATAAATTTTGTTAACTCTTAATTGCCTTATCTGTTAAACACCTAACCTTATAGGATACCACACTGGCTAAACAAACTTGGGTGCCTGGCATGTACTCACATAGGCAAAACTTTTGATAAATAATAAAAAGAATCAATCTAAGCAACGCTTTTCACAACGGGGCGTCTATTAAAGTATTTTCAGGACAAGATCCATATGCTTCGTCCTGCAGGGTCCAGAGAAATGTCAGGTATAGTAAATAGAGAAACGTCTGTGTATAACATATCAATATCACTACAGTAACTTAACAGACTTCCAGCCTGTTTTTGAATTTGAAGTTGCTTTTCGACCCTTTTCTTTTGTACTGAGAACCCGATAATCTTTTACGTCCATCAGACATTCTAAAAACAATTAAGAAAATGTTTCAATAAAAAATAATTGTGTTTTTTTTAAACGAAACAGAGGCGTTTTCAAATGTTTCAAGGCGAGATTTTATTGGCTTTGTTTAGGGTAAATTGTTAAAAAAAACACTTTCTATTCCATTATTGACGTTTCGGTTTTAATCAAACCTTATTCAGAGATTCAAGGTTTGATTAAAACCGAAACATCAGCCATGGAATAGAAAGTGTTTTTCTTAACAATTTACCCTAAACCAGAGTGGGCCAAGCTCAAGCCTGTGAGCTCGAGACATTCCCCTACTCTGCTAATACTGTGACGATCACGCCCGTGCCCGTGCAACGTTCCACTCGTACCCCTACTCAGAGCAATCACTGCCGGTCTAAATTAGTCTAATCTTAAAAGAATGATGAATTTATAATTTTATTTCATATCTTGCAATTTTTATTTTCTTTTAAATAGATACACATATGTGTTTTTAATACTATGTAGTTTAAATCTTTATTAGGTAAAAATCTTTATGGATTTTGTTCTTATCACAATTGAACAGGGTCGTAAATCAAGCAACCCAAAGGTCTAATTATTACCTACTTTGCTACTTATGAAATTATGTTAATGGCTAGTAAAATCGTCCAATAAAGAATAAAATAATATTGCTGTAAATGTAGGATTTATTAGTTACTCCTTCAGTTATATTGTTATAATTTTTTAAAATAAGTATTTTCATAATCCCAAATCAAACATTAATTTTCAATTTATATTTATCATTTATCTAAATATTTATTTAAACGTGCTACTACAAGGAATTTAACTAGAGGTGGGAGCCGCGTAGGGGAATAATGAGGGTTAAGGACAACCCAAATGACTCAATATGATGCAGTAGTGGAAGTTAGACACATGTAAGGGGCCCCTCCGGTGGCCCAGCCTGCCCTAAACAAAGCCAACAAAATCTCGTCTTGAAAAAAGTAAATAAGGGGTACGAAAAAACAAAAGATTTTTTGAATGTTTTTGGAAAGATGCTCCCCTACGAGAGTTAATTTTTTCCCCTGACATTTATTTATAGCGAACATGAGTTGAGTGGTACCTTGTCTGTTCTTACCTATCTTTTGATTGTTCTTATGTATTACATATAATGTCTGGCGTGCCGGACTTTCACCCAAGCGGCCCGGGTTCGACTCTCGGCGCTGGCAGATCTGGTTAAGGTTTTCTGCAGTTTCCCTTAGCTGTAACACAAATGTGGGATTTGCGCTGTTCCATCTATAAGTCGGCTGCAGCCGCACATTGGGCCTACATAATAATAATAATTGCCCCCTCCCTCTCGCACAAGCTTATAGCTTCTGGGGCCTTGGTTAAGGTTATGGGTTGTAGTAATTATTATTATTATTATTATTATGTATTATGGGTTTTTTTTTAATCTTTAATTAGATTTAGAATATTTACTGTCAAAGTTACCATAAGCCGAAAAAATATTTTTCTGAACAACTACTTTTTGCTTGGACCCATCGATTTTATTTTTAAAAAAGGCACTTTTGCTTACTTCTGTTAGGTAACATGCTCAAAGAAATAATTTTTATTTCGCTCATATTATTTTCGAAAAAATACGTCGTAAGAAGAATTATAAACCTTTCAAAACGAGGTGCCACTTGACTCACTTTATTTATCCAAATAATATGGGTAAAAATTACCCTTCATATGGGTTGATAAATATAAAAAACAAAATAAAAAGAAAAGTAACTTCCTTCAAAACAAAATTGACGTGTCCGAGCAAAAAGTCAAAATTTAAATATAACCTGCTTAAATAAATAATTTTTAAATGGCTGATGGCAAATTTAAAATTAAATATATATCAAAAACTATTCAAACTATTTATAAAAAAAATTTACTATAGTAAGAAGAATTAAGAGTTCTTAAAAACAAGGTGCCACTCGGCCCATATTTCCTATCTAAATAGGAGGGGTAAAAATTACCCCTGATAGGAGGTGTATCCTACTGCATGAAACACCATAGTGGCCAAATAATTGACGGATTTGAGCGTTTTTCCAAAAGCATCCTGTAGCAGCTATACAAATATTTGTTTAGAAAAGCTGCCTATTTTTTAATTATTACCTACTCACCTTACTTTTACAACACACTTTATGACACAATTTTCAAAAACTCACAGCAAATAATAATTGTATGAAACGCACTCCACTTCACTAGTAACCAACCTGTAGGGCAATTATTGCATAAATAAAACAATCGAACTGCCTCTTTTCCTTTTATAATAGTAGCGTAAAAATCGTGTCACAGCTTGTCATGACTGGTTTTTCGCAACCCAATACGCATACATGTTCCGACAAATTAAAACACACGGTAGAAATTCTGTTACAGCACTATGTATGTGTGTCCGTTTATTTAAATTATAATAAAAAGAGTCATTTTTGATTTTATACATTTTAAGCCATTTTTAAGCGGGAGTTTATTATGCTTGTGAGCGGTTTCCTTGAAATATTTTGATATTTTATCTATATTGCTCTGTATTTTTGGTTCAGTTTTGGATTTGGTCTTTAATACACAAAAACTTTACTCTTTCAAAATCTTTCAAAACGTATTTTTATTTAAAAACTACATACCTCAACGTTCTTATGTCGTTCTTATGCTTGAGGATTTTTGAAGTGAGTGGGTACCTATACTTAAAAGTTCGTAAAACATATTAAAAGCAAATTTTATTAAAATCTCACCTGTTAATTTTTCATAAGCATTCAAATGAATCTTGGTTTAATCATTTTCTTCATAAACTAGTTAATTTTACAACCCATTTGCCGCCTCCTAAGGTTGCCGCCCCAGGCAGGGGCCCGGCTTGCCCGCCCCTAGCGTCGACCATGTTCTTTGCTATTTGTGAAACTCGGAAAATGCTAACTTTTGCAGGTATTGTTGGACGTGCATCTAAATGAATTCTTACAAACAAATGTGACATTAATAGATTTCACTGGTCGGCAAAAAAAAAACTTCTTTCTGCCCCTGACACCATTCCTGCTGATTCTTATGTAAAATGACCTCCTGAATCCGAATGTGACCTTAGTTTTCCCCCATCACCCACCGTTTTCGGGGGATGCCCCCTCCACCTATTCATCACTTTTCCATAATTTGGAGAGGTGAAAAGGATAATTTTAGCCTTTACATTTCTTCTTAGGGGCTAGACAGGTGAAAAGTTCTAAAACATGAACATTTGTAGCAAGGAGGTAGATTTTGGGGGGATTCGCCCCCTTAAATTGTAAAAAAATCATTAAAAATGATCATTTTTTCAGGTTTTTTCGCAAATTTTTTCACTTATTTTCTACTTACTCCAGCTTACAGCCCCCCTCATCCTCTCTCAAATACCCCCAAATAATAAAAATGTATAGCAACAATAATAAAAATATATAGCAACAGTTCGGAAGATTCCCAATACCCCGCGCGCGCAGGTTTGCACAGGGATTTTCATGCTTTGACAAGTTTAAACTTGCATTGCTCTTGTCACTATATGTAGTCCTGCACTGTCCTAATCCTTATCTTCACTCATTTTTATCACTTTCCGATAGTAATTTTATGGCCATGAATTTGATTTGGAGGGGTGAAAAGGATTATCTTAGCTTTAAAGAATAATAAATAAAAAGTAAAATAATAAATGTAAACAATAATAAATAAATAAGATAACTACCTTCATTTGGTGCTTGCTTTCCTTTTATACCCTGAGGTAGAAGTTTCTCGTACGAAAAACCAGCAGTACTCTGCCAACATGCTCTCATTCCATTTCCCTGAAAATCTCCTCTCGAACTTATTGATGTCTTGATGAAATCATTCCCCGTGTTCATCCGAAACTATATATATATTTTTATTATTGTTGCTATATATTTTTATTATTTCGGGGTGTTTTAGAGAGGATGAGGGGGGAGGGGGCTGGAAGCTAGAATAGGTATAAAATAAGTGAAAAAATTGAGAGAAAAACGGAAAAATCGATCATTTTTAATGATTTTTTTTACAATTTATGGGGGCAACCCCCCCCCCCCCAAATCTACCTCCTTGCTACAAATGTTCATGTTTTAGAACTTTTCACCTCTCTAGCCCCTCAGAAGAAATGTAAAGGCGAAAATAACCCTTTTCATCCCTCCAAATTATGGAAAAGTGATAAAAATAGGTGGGGGGGGGCATCCCCCGAAAACGGTGGGTAATGGGGGAAAACCGAGGGGTCAACCACTCTTCCAAAAAATGTATATGTATTGCCGAAATCCAAGATTTCGTCGCAATTTCTATGATTTTCGAGGATTGCCTTCGCAATCTCTGATTTCCAAGGATTGCGTTCAAAATCTCTACGACTTCCATGGATTGCTTTTGCAATGTCTATGATTTCCGAGGATTGCTGGATGATTTCTAGAATGCGATTGCTTCTTCATTGACGTGGTAATGTTTGAAAAGTGATTTTCAATGTGATTGCTAAAGATTAGAACAAAATCGATAGTATTTGTTAGGTAAATTCATTTATAAAGATATTACGAAGGACATTACTTCACAAATAAAATGCTTCATTTAGGAACTATATACGATTATTAATTTTAACGTTACATAAGTGTAAAAAGATTTTTAGAGTTTTAACTAGTTTTGACTTCTAAGATTTTTATACTCTTTTTCAATACCCATTTTGCCACGGCTTTTTAAACGAAATGGACTTTGCCTATTACTACATACATATAATTTCTCCAAAAATAAAACAAGTTTGAGAAAAAAGCATTTTTTTCATTAAAAAATTCCCTATTGTTCTGTTAACCGCCTTTTCGATTATCCTTCAATCTTCTTCTTCTGCGTGCCGTGCTCTGTTGCAGAGCATTGGCATTTCCCTCCTATACTTGTGTTGTGCGTGTTCAGTGATCACAAGTATAGGGGACCTACAGCTTAAGGTGGACTCCGAACCACCCCAAGTACATAGCACTTGGATTTTTTATTAATTTCAGGGAAATCTCCTTGGCAAAGTATACCTCGGTGGTTTGCCGTTGCCTTCCGAGGGAGATGCGATTTTTAAAAATCTGGTGATATATGGGCCGGGGTTCGAACCCGGATCCCTTGGTCGGTAGTCTCGCACGTAACTAACCGAGCCACAATCGCTCTCTTTAGCTTCAATGCTTGACGGATAATCGAGTCCTACGGATATTTCGATAGACCCATAAAAGAAAAATATATTTTACACAATCTGCACATCCTCTTCTTTTGGCCAAATATATTACTCTTCTAGTTTAGATTTTAAAAATTTTATTTTAAATGTTTGGTCATCTAAAGCATAGGTTCCCAACCTTTCACGGACTACCGCCCCCTTTACAAGAACAAAAATTCCAACGCCCCTCCCCTTTACATAATAGTTAATTATACCAATTTTATATGTGTCTATTATCTATTAATAATCACAAATTAAAAATTAATTCTCTCTTGGCCAGTTTCACAAAGCTTGTTTAACTCAATCGGATTAATTTGAAATCCAGAAATATAATTGGATAAAATTTCAAGTCTCTTAATTCACAGCCAATGAAATATCTGGATTTCTAATTTAATCATGATTAAGTTAATCAGAACTTAATCAAGATTTGTGAAACCGGCCATCTCTCTCTCCCTCTCTCTCCCAGCTCAAAGCTCCAGCGCCCACTAGGGGCGGTACCGCTCCCGTTGGGAACCTATGATCTAAAGCTTGCACTATGCGCCCGATGTACCATGTGTCACATTCAGTGTCTACCATAAAGTTGGATCCATATGGGAAAGTCTTTAATATTCTGATTGGAAAAAGACATTGTGAGGCAATCACCTCTGCTTCCAAAAATACTTGCAATAAGCCATGTCAAAGTTGGCAGGTGACATTTCTATATTTAATCAATTTCTAATAATCTCGAGACAGATGGCACACGTTTTAAACAATCGTTTATTTAAACATTCTAATCATGGTACAATAGTATATTATTATATGAGTTGTATAAGACGGTCTATTGTAGCTCAAGTTGTTTGGGACACGATGAGAGAAGCGAGGAGTGTTCCAAAGGAATGAGTGCTACAATACGTCTATAAAAAAAGTATAATATACTTGGATTGATTCGGCCTTTACTTGATGAAGATCCATATTAAATTCAATAACACAATAAAACACTATTAAATCTTCACTTATTTATATTTGAAAAATATTATGACTGTCGTTTCGCTACACAGTAGCTTCTTCAGATAAAGACTGGTTAAAACTTAAAGTTTTAACCAGTCTTTATCTGAAGAAGCTACTGTGTAGCGAAACGACAGTAATAATATTTTTCAAATATAAATAAGTGAAGATTTAATAGTGTTTTATTGTGTTATTGAGTATAATATACTATTTTTTTATACTTTGCGTCATTAGTTTGATATAGAAATTGTAAATTCAAGCTATTAAAAACATTGCATTACAATCTAGTGATTTTTGCGTTTAACATGTAAAGCTATAACATGACTTTTCACGTTTTGTGTGGTTAGAATGTGTCAAAATTAAATGTGTTTATATGTAATATAAAACAAATGTTACCAATCTTACAAAACACATACCTAGTCTCCAAAAACGATGTTATAATGCCTTCTATTATGAAATCCTTTTCGGTGTCACAATGTGCCCATTGTGAACGCAATGCACAAAAATAAAGATTTTGGGTTATAAATTAGTCTTTCATTAGTACTAAATGACAGCTTAGGAATTTTTCATTTTTATGAAAGTTGATTGCCAGTTATAGCGACTGTAGAGTTGTAGTTGCGAAAAAAGTTTTTATGTTATTAAGTTACAAATTTGTCCTTAATTAGTAGTTAATTATAGCTTTATTATTATTTTTTGTTCGAAGGGAGTGCTAGCTTGAGCTCAAGCTAGCAGCTCCAATTTTGAAATGCGAATTGTGTCTAAATGGTTTTAGCCACAAAAAAAAGATTAGTTTTTTTTGGTACTTTGTCTTTAATTAGCACTAAATTACAGGAGGGTTTTTTCGTTTTGCTTGAATGGGAGTGTTTGCTTTATTGACGCATTCACTTACCGATTCTCAAAATGCCGTTTTTGGTAAAAGTACTGATAATAAGTATGAATAACTATCGAATTTCCCGCAAATTAATGATGGCACCACTTCTACTATATTCGATTTCGACGACTGCGATGATGATTGCGAGATTGCGAAATATTTCGCTGATTGCCAATAAAGACTGCGAGATTTCTGATGATTTCCTTGTGATTGCTAAGAATTGCGTGCGATTGCCACCAAAATGTACATGTATTGCGGCGAGTGGTTGACCCCTCGGGGAAAACTGAGGTCATATTCGGATTTAGGAGATCATTTTACATAAGAATCAGCAGGAATGGTGTCAGGGGCAGAAATAATTTTTTTTTGCTGACCAGTGATTTTATGCATTTAATGTTTGTGTCATGAATTTATGAATTAGTTGATGAAAATCATTAGTTTCTGGTGTATGACACCTCTGCTTAATATTTGGTTCTATATATTTTCTATTCTAATGCCTTTAAGATAATTGTCTTTCGATTGCTTGATTCAAACCAAGCCATAAGTGTTATAACTTGTTGTTGTATATGTGTAAATCATGGGCTCATTAATTATAATTAACAATAATTAACTCATTAACAATAATTAATAATGAACTCAACTTATTAATATAAATATAAACGTTACACAACGTAATGACACTTCTAGCAGCCCGGCAGTTGCTCAACAGGACCAGATATGTAGTGTCTAAACAACCTACATAACATCTTCCCTTTTTTCTAACAAACAAAGAAATTATAAATGTAAACATTAAATTAAACTTATAATGTTTACATCTGGTAAACATTGAATTTGTATTTCAACTCACAACAATAATGCTTTACTTACTATTAGGTTACAATCAAGATTTTTATATATCTAGTTTGATAGGTTTCTTGATAAGTTTTCCACGTCTAGTAGTTACTGAGTCTTTGAAGTTTACGCTTTTTAGATTACTCGCACTAACACTATTTTGCAAACTTTCACTTTAATTAATAATAAAAAAGAAACAAACAGATAAGTATGATAAATAGATATTCATTTTATAAAAACGTATGACAGCAGCCACCATGCCCAAGTGCAGAATGCCCTAGATTTCTAATTCAAAACGCAAGTTTTTTATAATCACAGTTGCTTGGGTTTTCTTTTTATGACATAAGTATTTATGTATAAAAAGGAATAATTACATAAAATTATCCCTTAATTTTATTTTTGTTTATTGTTTCCAGCCTTATTTTGTGGAACTCCATAATCATGAAATAAATAAAGATTATTAAAAGTTTCACAGTTTTATTAAAATATACCTGACAATATTGTTTCGACAGCTATGCTGTCATTATCAAAGGTAATATAATTATAAACAAACACGTCGCTAAGGTAGATACAAAATAGGTAACTAGATAAAATAATAATAATAATAAAAATTAATAATAAAAATCATAATTAAACATCTAATACTTCCAGTAACGGAGAATTACTGAGCTCAAGTTGTTCATTCATTAAAGGTACCCTGAGTTTGTGTTTGTATATCTCAAAGGCTTCTAAAATGTCTAATTTGCGTTTGTTATTACAAAAATGTAGGAATTTAATATTATTTTGAGGAGTCATTGTGTGATTTTGTTCTAAAAGGTGTTTGGCGTAATTCGATTTTTCAGGATGTTTATTTTTGTAATGACGTACGTGTTCTTTATATCTTATGTCAAAATTTCGAAGTGTTTGTCCAATATATACCGAACTACAAAAAGAACAATTTAAACGGTAAATGCCCGATTTCATGATTTAATGCTAAAGACAGAACACATGATATCATGAAATCGGGCATTTACCGTTTAAATTGTTCTTTTTGTAGTTCGGTATATATTGGACAAACACTTCGAAATTTTGACATAAGATATAAAGAACACGTACGTCATTACAAAAATAAACATCCTGAAAAATCGAATTACGCCAAACACCTTTTAGAACAAAATCACACAATGACTCCTCAAAATAATATTAAATTCCTACATTTTTGTAATAACAAACGCAAATTAGACATTTTAGAAGCCTTTGAGATATACAAACACAAACTCAGGGTACCTTTAATGAATGAACAACTTGAGCTCAGTAATTCTCCGTTACTGGAAGTATTAGATGTTTAATTATGATTTTTATTATTAATTTTTATTATTATTATTATTTTATCTAGTTACCTATTTTGTATCTACCTTAGCGACGTGTTTGTTTATAATTATATTACCTTTGATAATGACAGCATAGCTGTCGAAACAATATTGTCAGGTATATTTTAATAAAACTGTGAAACTTTTAATAATCTTTATTTATTTCATCCTTAATTTTATAGTCATTGTTTAAGTGACAATAAAACTAAACGATGCAACATATGATAATAGTAAAACATAAATAAAACATAACATTAGCTATAATAGCATACAGTACAGTTTTTGGATTATATTTATTTAAATAATGTGTAGTGTAGACTTATCATTAATGTATGTCATAAATGTTTTAAGTATTCAATAAATTTGTATACATATTTACTTATCAAACTGTAAAATAGATTTGCTGCATACAATAAATAGTATATCGTACAACTAGCTATAGAAGTCGTACTTTTTTCACGATTTTGCATTTCGATTAACGAGGGTGAAGCCCAAGATTATCAAGCAAATGAGTGGAAAAAAGAAACTTTCATAACGTGTTGTACAACATTTTTCGCGTATTGTAATTTTTAATCTATCAAACAGAGACAGCTGCAGACCGGTATTTCAAAGACAACATGTTATGACAATTGAAGGGTACAGGGGAAGAAGGCGGTTTGTCAGTAAAACTTGAAAATTAAGGTTTTTACGCCATTTTGTAGCCAAAGCCGAATTCTCTTGATGGTATAATCTTTTTGGGCAAGAATGCATTAAGTCAGAAGTTATAGGAGTTTAAAATTGCCCAGTACAGGGGAAGAAGGCAGAATGTCCATGAAAAAGGAAGAAAGATGCCAATGGCAAACAAAAGGAGAGTACTGGATTCAGAAGAGAAACCACAGAATACTATTGCAAAGACAGCCAAAAAGTCCACTCCAAAAAAAATTCCAAAGCAAGGAAAATAGAATAATTTTTTTTATGTTAATAATATTAGTCCTAAATAGTTAAGTTGTGTTAATTATTACAGTAACTTTAAGAAAATATTTAAGTTATTGTTGATATAATAATGTTTTTACTTCATTTATGTATTATCTACTAGTTAAAATTTACATTAAAAACATTTTTCTCTAAGTTTCTATAATTCTTCCGAATAATAATTTCACTGACATACCCCCTTCTTGCCTGTATTATTTTGAGATAAGCCAGAAAATCCAGTATTTTCTCAAAAGACAAGGCTTTTAAATTAATATAACCATTTATAAAACAGTAGAAAATCATACTTGAAAAGTTCACATAGCAGAAGGGATCAGAAAGCAAATGACATGATATTAAACCTTTAAAAACGCTCTCCTGCAAAATTACTGGTTTTTGACAAACCGCCTTCTTCCCCTGTACCCTTCAATTATTAATTTATTTATTTTCAAAACGGCTTTATTCGTGTACAACAACATTAGCACTTTTCAAAAGGGTTCCAACCTTCATACTTACAATATAAGGGCCGATCCCCTAAGGGCTCGTAGTGCTAAAAGCTCAATATACTATAGATCTTTTTTGTTTAATTCGGTGAAAATATACAATAAACTGCCTTCAGCAATTAAAGATATAGACAATATTAAAAAATTCAAAATATCATTGAAACGTTATTTAATTGAAAATGGTTTTTATACTCTTGAAGAAGTCTATACTGCATAATCTCACTAAAACTAAATTTTGCTAGTAATTTCTATGATCGTCTAAGCCAAGCACCAACGATAATTACATTTAAATACTGTGTTTGTTGTTAATTATATTTGTTATATTTTATGTTATATTCATATTTATTTTTATTTGTATATGTAAATTGTTAGTTTTAATGTGCACGTTTTGCCATATTTACATTTTACATTTTATTATATATACCTATATTTTTATTATTTACATGACTTATTAAATTATTGTTTTTGTATTATAATTCTACGCCTTTGGCAATGAATAAAGTATCTTTCTATCTATCTATCTATCTATCTATCTATCTATCTAACTTGTAAGTTGAGAAATTTGTCCTAAAAGGATTATGCAAAATTTTCAAAAAATCAGAGAAACATAGTATTCTTTAACAATAATCTTTGAGGATATTGAAGTTTGTTTTTTACAAACATAATTGAAAAATAATTAAAAACATAATTTAAAAAGTGCTACTTTCACTACGATTTTTCGTTAAAAAGAGTCAAAGTTCGTAATCAATATGCAAAACAAAAAATTTAAGAAAAATGCGACTTTTATTACGATTTTTCGTTAAAAAAAGTCAACTTTCATAATCAATTTGCAAAAAATATAATTACATTTTTATATTTCTAAAATAATAAAATTGTTCTGACATCGCTTCCAGTACAGTTGATTTCAAATAAACCTAGGACAGTCAGTACTCCATAGTGTAAATGGTTTTTATCTTCCTTGATAGTTAATAAATTTTATGTAGTTAACTATGAAAATATAATTTAAAGCCTGATTCACACGTTGTTAAAAACGCAAAATTCACTCTCAAGACTTGTACAAGATTTATTTGAAATGAGCTGTATATCACGTGGGGTGCAGGATTGATTCCTGCTCCGGTAACTTTTTTTATTTCCACTTGTTAGTTTAGAAACAAAAATTATTAGTTAATTAATTATTTGAATTATATTTTTAAATGTTTTTAAATTATTTTTACATAACATAAATACACATACACAGTTTCAATGACTATAAAATTAAGAGATAATTTTATGTAATTATCCCTTTTTATAAAACATTATAATTATAAAAAAATTGTTTATTTATAAAATATATAAAATATTTTATAAAAAGAAATTTACCCAGACAGCTGTGATTATAAACAAAATTTGCGTTTTATACTAATTAGAAATCTAGCGCATCCTACACTCGGACATGGTGGATGCTGTACTACATTTCTTTTTTAATGAATATCTATTTATCATACTTTTCTGTTTGTTTCTTTGTTATTATTAATTACTTCTACCTTTTAATGATTTTTTTAAATATTAACAGTACATTAACTTATCTTTTGGTTAGTATTAGTTAATCATCAATAATATTAGTTCATTTAAGCATGTAAAATATGTTCTGAAATCTAGAATTTTGTGTGTTGCTGTGTTGGAATTGTATAACAAAGAATGGAAACCAGTGGGAAAGAGATGCATGATTCCCACTACTCTTGTGGGCCTGCAATTTTATAAATAATCCACCCAAATTCCAGAAGATTATTTCGAGCATGTCCAAAATGATGAATGCTCGTGCATACTATAGAGTATAGACATTTAAATGAATATGCTCTTTTAGTAAACTTTTAAGATCAAACAAAATCTTGTTGTCAATCTCCATGTCACTTTTAAAGCAAAAATATGATAATTTTAATTCAATTCTAATAATGCATGTAAAACAATTATCATTATTCAAGATTCTCTAACCAAAATTTAGTTTTATGATCTTCAGGTGGTCCAGAACAAATTTCCGTTGCGACTTTTACATTATATGTTTTTTCTATTATTGAATTTATCTTCGATTGTAGTAGGCTGGTGATTTACAATAAATGGGGATTATAATTACAAGCAAAACACTTTTACGGGATTCTATACCTGATAAAAATTTGGAATTGATTCCATTATAAATAACAAATATATAGGGGTGTCAAGCTGTAAAGTGAAACACCCTGTATAAAATATCCGAACATCAGAGGTGTTTGGTCATCAACGAAATGACTTTTGTCCATTTTTAAATGGCTTATTAGTAATTAATTATGCGTTTAAAAAAAGGAAGTCAAAGAATTTATCGATATTAAAAGATTTATTTGTATAAACTTTGTTGACCTGTGGAGATGAAGCGAGGGGGTGTAGATGTTTTTTCCCAATTTAAACATAGTTTAGAATAATACGATCTATGTCTATACCAACTTTCAACTTTTTTAGATCATTTTTAATTTTTTCCCATTATGGCCAACATGGCCATAGATTTTGTCCCTGGTGGATTTGGCAGCTAATTTGTTATATATAGATTACTAGTTACTATTACTATCCCTTGATATACTTTTCGTCAATTTTCTCGGAGGTCACTTCCAAACCGTTCCTTGTTAGGAGTTCCTGCTTCTTTTAGTACTTCTCCTTTCTCCCAAGTTTTGTTATTAGGATGTTGAATAAAAACTTTTTCATTTGTCTTAAACTTCTGGTCATTTTGAGCAGTTCTGTCATAGTATGTTTTGCATTTGGTCTGAATTTTAGTAAAACGATCTCGAACGTCCTCTGGAAGTCGAGGTTTTAGAAGTTTCTTTATAATTGGTATACGGGTTCTCAACTGTTGCATCATAAGTAATTCAGTTGGTGAGTAATTAATTCCTGAGACTGGGGTGTTGCGATATTCTAATAATGCTGAATAAAAATCTGTTGCCATTTCACTGGTCTTTTTTAAGATGTTTTTAGCTATTCCGACTGCTTTCTCTGCCAGGCCATTTGATTTTGGATAGTTTGGACTAACTGTCTTCAGTTCGAAATTCCATTCTTCAGCAAACTGTCTCATAGTGTAACTATTAAATGGTACATTGTGAGATATTACAACTCTATTCCATAATTGATAAAAATAGTCTTAAATACCTGAACAACTTCAGCAGCAGTTTTAGTTTTTAATTTGTGGATTTCTAACCATTTGAAATAATAGTCCATCGAAACAAGTTAATTAACACTTTTATACTCCATTAAATCAACACCAACTTTTTCAAACGGAAGATCTGGGAATTTGTGACTTGTTAAAGACTCTTTTGGTTTTGATTTGGTTCGACAGACTTTACAATTCACTATGAATCTTTCTAAATCATGTGACATACCAGGCTAAAATAGTAACTGTCTTGCTCTTTTCTTATTTTTTTCTATTCCTTGATGATGAGGTTCGTGAACCTTCACTTTCATGTCATGTGTTAATTTCTCGAGAACTATTAGCCTATCTTTATAGAACAGCATATTGTCATAGACTGTTATCCCATTTCTGATACTCTCATACTTCTTCAATTCTTTTGAAAATGCTTTGTTGCAATCAAGCCAACCATTTAGATGAAACTCTTTAACCTGTTTTAAAATACTATCATCTTCAATAGCTTTGACAAATTGTCCTTTTCTTTCCTCACTCATAGTTGCTTTTGTTAACCTATGGACAACTTCATTAGGTATTAAGTCATCCCCTTTATATGTTAGGCACTTCCGAGACAACTGATCCGCAACAAGTAATTGTCTACCAGGTACATATACAACATTTAAATTATACTTAATTAATTTTAACTTGAGTATTTGCAACCTAGGAGTCAGCTTACACATATTTTGTTTCATAATTTTTACTAATGGTTTATGATCAGTATGTATAGTTACTTGACGACCATATACAAATTCGTGGAATTTTTCCATCGCAAAACAAATAGCCAGCAGCTATTTTTCAATTTGAGCATAAACAGACTCTGTTTTAGTTAGTGTCCTAGATGCAAAAGTCACGGGTTTATTTTCTTGTAGCAAGCAAGCACCTATTCCGTATTGCGAGGCATCGCATTGAACTACTACTGGTAACTTACTACCAAAATAACATAAAGTAGGAGATTTTGTAATTTTTCCTTTTACTAAATTAAATGCTTGCTGCTGTTTGGGTCCCCAAACCCATTCTACATCATCTTTGATTATTAATCAGGCAGTAATTGCTGACAAATTAGGAACAAATTTCATTAAGTAATTTGCCATTCCTAAGAATTTTAACATCTCTTTTTTATTATTGGGCATTTCCATTTCTTTTATAGCCTGTATTCTATTAATATCTATTTTTACACCATCTTTGTTACAAACTAATCCCAGAGATTTAACTTCAGGTCGTGCAAATTGTAATTTGCTAGCATTAAATTTGACATTATACTGCTTAGCTCTATTAACAACTTTTTGCAAAGCTTCATCATGTTCAATCTTTACCACTAATTATGATATCATCAAAATAAATGTTAACATTTTTTTTTATATCACCAAATATTTTTGTGTTTACCCTTTGAAACACCTCAGGGGATACGGACAAACCAAACAGTAGTTTGTTGAATTTGAATTTTCCAAAAGGGGTTATAAATGTACATAATTCAGTACTCTTTTGTTCTAAACCAATTTGCAAAAACCCATCTTTCATATCTAACATAAATATAGCTTTACCACTTAAAGTTGCAATTATTTCATCTCTCGTAGGAATAGGAAATTGATCTTTCATAATACAACTATTTACATGCTTCGGATCTAAACATATTCTTATAGAACCATTAGGCTTTTCGACTATAACTATATTATTCACCCAGTTGGTAGGATGCTCAATCTTGCTAATTATTTGTTTATTTTCCAAATCATCTAACGTTTATACACCTAAAGGTGTTATCAGTAAATAAAATGCACCATTAAAATTACAAACAGTTAACAAGCGCGGTGCAATCAGCGTAGCAAAAACAAACTAAGCGTGCACGTACGGTATTGGGATACGGGGTCGGATAACAGGGGTGTCGGATAGTAGCGGTTCCGTACAAGATGTACGGAATGAGACCTCACGGAATACTTGCTGTGAGGTCTCGCACAGGATGTATGGAATGAGACTTCCCAATATTCGTAGTGAAGTCTTGGACAAGATTTACGGAATGAAACCTCCTGGAATACTCGCAGTTAGGTGTCGGAAAACATACGGTAAGGAATGAACGGCGAATGAAAGGATGAGATCGGAGCGGAAAGGGAATTGGAACTATGGTTAAGAGGACTTATATGCCCTGAAAGCGGTTTGATCTGCTGGGCTGGATGGTTGGTTCTGCTGGCTTCGAATATAGGTGCTCTCAGAGCGTAGGGGAAACGGTAGGAGTAAAACGGAGCGGCGTACGCTAAATAATCGGTTAGGGAAGGGACGCATGCTCTTGCTTGAATCGGCAGCTTATCCGAGCGGCTAAAGACCGCACGGATGATAAGCTTTTTCACTCACACCCAAAATAATTAAACAAAATACTTCGTTACAACACGCAGTTATCCTGCGATCTAGTTGCATTAAGATGATAAAAGTATAGTGTCTTATAAGCAGATCAAACTTGCTATTAATGAAACTGATTTTTGAAACTTTCGCTCGTTCACACTGCACACAATTCTAAAAGTTTACACTACAAGATTTAGAAACTTTAAGATTAAATTTTACACTTTACAGAATTTTAAACTCTGAAGTCTCCAAGGTTTAACATTCTAGATCTTCAAAACGTTCAGGTGGTCTTTATATTTTAAAACTCTAGTTTAAACTAAGGCACTCAAATTTCCAAACTCAGAACAAATCTCACTTGAAGCTGTGGAGTTCTGAAATTCCTAGTGTCTAATGTCTTGTTGGACGAATTAGTTAGTTCATCTTGACTTAACTTTAAGCATTGTTTAACTGCCTAAGTTGCAATTGTTTCAACAGTTATATCTATGATATGCTGTAGTATCGTAAAGCTGAGTAGATCTTAACTGGTTGGATAATGAAATATTTAAAACTTACACAATGTGGAACTTTAAAAGTATAAAACTTTCAAATGACCTCGTTTTAATTTTAATATGTATATTATGAAAAGTACATAAGGAGGTCTGAATAGCTGAAGGTCTCTTATTTGATAAATCTATAAAGCTCTGAATGGTTATGATTGTCTGAACTCACTTTGTTATTAAGACAAGATGTATGCAGGTAGAGAATTCAGCCCTTAGGGTAAAGTTTCACAGTTCAGTTGGAGGGAGCAATAATCAAAGCTGCACCACGTGGAGTATCCCAATTTATACACCAATATTTTCTCTCTTTTAACGATATTTTATATTTAAATAATACAACTTCTGAAGTTTCTTGCTATCGCTTTTTATTGACAAGTACATTCTATTCTATTTTTTGAACAACCAACTTGATTTCACATAAAATAAAAACATGGATCGCTTTTAAGCTCAATGCGGAACATACCGCCGGCCTTGAAAGGTTCCCCTTTCAACATAAACTTAACGCCTTTGCATTTCATAACAAACAAAACATATACTTAAGTACATTTTGATAATAATCATAATAGTTTTCAAAGTCATTTTAATTACTAATTTTAATACTGATTATTAGGTATCTACAGGAAGTAAACACACTTTTTGGACAGCACGTTTCACTACACCATGAGACGTTTTTACACTCACAACTCGAACTAATCCGTTACTGCCTTGATGCAAAGCTACTACTCTTCCCATACGCCAAACTAATGGAGGCAGATTCTCTTCCTTTAAGACGACTAAATCCCCAACGTTGATATTTGCTACAGGCTTCTGCCATTTAGAACGTCTTTGGAGTGATGATAAATATTCGGAAGACCATCTGGCCCAGAAATGCTGATTTAATTTACGTAATAGCTCGTACTTTCTGAGGTGGTTATCCTGTATTTCTTTGACGTCATGTTCAGGTAAAGAGTTGAGTGGGGATCCAATCAAGAAATGACCAGGGGTCAAAGGTTCCAAATCATTGGGATCATGAGATATTTCAGTGAGTGGACGTGAATTTAATACGGCTTCTATTTGAGCAAATACTGTTGTTAATTCTTCAAACGTTAAATTACAGTTACCAATAATACGCGTTGAATGATACTTGGCCGATTTTATTGCAGATTCCCAAATACCCCCTTGATGAGGTGAACTTGATGGAATAAATCGCCATGAAATATTATGTTCGCTACAAAATTTGTAAAACTGACTATCTTTAGTGACGTTAGAAAGGAAAATGCCGATTCTTTTAAATTCGTTACTAGCACCTATATAATTGGAGGCATTATCAGAATAAATCTGACTACAAAGTCCCCTGCGGGAAATAAACCTCTTGAATGCATTTAAAAAGGCATCAGTTGAAAGGTCACTAACCACCTCTATGTGGATAGCCTTTGTGTAGAAACATATAAAAACACACATATAAGCCTTAATAATAGCTCGATTTCTTAATTTACCGTCTTTTATATTAAACGGACCGGCAAAATCCGTTCCGCAAATATAGAAAGGACGATTAGGCAATACGCGGGATTGTGGCAAATTGCCCATTTGTTGTTCTACGGTTACAGGCTTAGCTCGAAAACATACGATACATTTCGATAATACCGATCTAACTGCACGTTTACCATTTATAGGCCAAAATCTTTGTCGAAGAGTGGTTAAAATTGCCTGAGGACCAGCATGAAGTTGCCTTAGGTGCTCTTGGCGTATAATTAACCCTGTAATATGATGATTGTATGGCAAAATAATTGGACATTTTTTATCAAAGTCAATTGGAGCATTGTTGAGCCTCCCGCCTACTCTTAATAACTTGTGTCGATCAAGAAACGGATTAAGAGATTTTATTTTACTTTTATTGTCAACGAAGCGACCTATCTCTAATAATTTTATTTCTTCATGAAATTCTTGTTGCTGAATAATTCGAATTATTACAATTAATGCATGATTCATTTCGTTTACTGATAGTTCATTATAAAGTTTATCTTTTGATAGTAAATTTTTATAAAAACGAAAGCACCATCCTACTATCCTTTGCAGCTTATAAAGTGAAGAATAACGCGTTAAAATGTCCAAATCAGAAATCACTGCAAAACTAACAGGTATAATTTTTCTTCTTTCAGGGATATCGCAGTTGATACTTGATATAACAGAGCTATAATTATTCGTTTCATATAAAAAGTTAGGACCTTCCCACCACAACTTTGATTTCGACAAGTCATAAGGACTCATGCCACGTGATATTAAATCCGCAGGATTATTATTTGACGAGACATGATTCCATTTACTTATCTCAGCGGATTGCTGAATTTCGCTGACTCTATTGGCCACAAATGTTTTCCAAACATTTGGTTCTTCAGCAATCCATGATAATACAATTTTAGAATCACACCAATAAAAGGTTTCAAAGGACATGTTTTGAAACGCCTTAGCTACCGTTTTCATTAAACGTGTTAACAAAACTGCGCCGATTAATTCTAACCTAGGCAATGAAATACTTCTCAGTGGTGCTACCTTAGATTTGGAGCAAAATAATTTAACAGATATATTACCAAATGAATCGACCGACTTTATGTAAATGCACGCCCCACTGGCACGTTCCGAGGCATCGCAAAACCCGTGTAATTCAAAATATTCAAAATTGCTTATGACTGCTTGCCTATCTACCTTTATCGTGCTTAAAATGGCTAACTTAGACTCAAAGTCTCTCCACGCAGAAAAAATATCAGTTGGAACGGCTTCGTCCCAACTAATCTTCAGTTGCCACAACCTTTGCAAAATGAATTTAGCCTTTACTGTTATAGGCCCCAATAAACCCAGCGGATCGAATATTTTTGCAATTACTGATAGAATAGACCGTTTTGTTATTCTAGAAAAATTGTTATCAAGATTAATTACATTTTCTAATTGATCTGAAACAGCATTCCAAAAAATACCTAATGTTTTAGAAAGATCTTTGTCCGTTATAAAGTATCCCAAACCAAGCTCCGTTTTATTTGTCATTTCTTTGCATGATAACTGACTTAATACTGCTTTCTCATTTGAGTTCCACTTCCTTAACATAAAACCATATTCACTTAAAGTTGAAATTAATTCGCGCCCTATCTCTACTGCTTGCTCCAGAGTACTAGCACCGCTAATTAAATCATCTACGTAGAAGTCCCTATCTATGATTTCACTAATTAAAGGAGAGCTGTCCTTTACATCATTAGAAATTTGCTTAAGGCATCGCGTAGCTAAAAATGATGCTGAGCTAGTCCCATACGTAACTGTATTCAAACTAAAATGTTCTAACTCGGCATCTGGATTCTCCCTCCAGAGTATCCTCTGAAAGTCTCTATGATTTTCTTGAATTTTGACCATTCTATACATCTTAGCAACATCTGCTGTGATGACAATGTTATGCATTCTGAATCATAAAATTATAAATAATTCGCTTTGTATGCACGGTCCGATTTTTAAAACGTCATTGAGGGACAATCCGGATGTCGATTTTGCAGAGCCATCGAATACGACTCTTAGCTTTGTAGTAATACTAGCATTGTTTATTACGCCATGATGTGGTAAGTAAAAATTACTTGATATGTCGTTCTTTGAAAAATCAACAGAACTAATCCTGGACATGTGGCCCATTTCAATATATTGCCGCATAAACTCTAAATACTTATTTTTCATATCGCTGTCTTTCTGCAACCTTTTTTCAACAGTTAAAAACCGCTTATAGGCATTCTCATACGAGTTCCCCAGATCATTAACATTTTCTTTAAAAGATTGCTACTTCACTCTGTATTCGCGCTGAATTATTATGGACTGTATCATTACTGCTTAGCGATACGTGCGACGAAGAAACTTCCGAGGTTTGTGACTTGTTGTTATGATTGTTACTATCCTGATTCTTGTCTTCATGTAGTAACGTATTATGCTTCGATCCGCACCTTTTGCAACCTAAAGAATGACAATCTCTTACAAAATGTGTTGATCTAAGACAATTCACGCAAATCTTAAGCCTTTTAATCTCATTCCATCTGCTTGGAATTGGTAACTTTTGCAGTTTTAAACAGTGATAAATAAAATGCTGCCCCTTACAGTAAATACAGCTAATTGGACGAGACACTACAGTATGGCTGGCGAATCTGTCTCTATCATCTTTTTTGTAGATGCGATTGTTGCCTGAGTTTTTTGCAACCTTTTCTATATCGGAAACCGCTTCTAAACTTTTACATCGTACGCTTAAAAATTTAACAAAGTCGGTAATTGTTGGAACACCTTTAAATTTCCCTACTCTTGATTCATCCCATAAGCCTTTAGTATGACTATCTAACTTTCGTGATAAGATCAAAATTAAGATTCGATCCCAGTTATCAACTGGTTCCCCGAGCGATTTAAGAGCTCTAAAATGCATGTTAAACTCGTCTAAAAATGTTCTAATCAAAGTCACTGACTCACGCTGTAATATTGGCAAATCAACGACTGCTTTCAAATGTTTTTGAATTATTGAAGGTTTATCCTCATATCTTTCTGTTAACATTGCCCACGCAACATCATAATTTTCATCACTTATTTCTAATTCTCTCACTACATTTAATGCCTCACCCTGAAAACATTCCAATAATCTGTAAAACCGTTTGATTTTATCTAATTTCACATTTTTATCTATTAGTGATTGAAAGGTGTTTTTGAAATAAAACCATTTGTCGTATTCACCTGCATACGACGGCAAAACGAATTTTTGCAACTCTAACTCTGATTCATTATTTTGACTGTTTCGTATTTCACTTTCGGATATCGAGCTGTTACTCATCACCGTAAAAGACGGTTTTGTTTCATATTTTGCAATTAACTTACGCGCTTTTGTTATAATATCAAAATATTCGTTTTAAAACATCTCCCTCGTGTCTAAAGATGCTTCGTTTTCATCTAATAACTCAATATCCAATTGAACATCATTAAATACATTCAAGAGTTTTTGGATACTTTCTAACCTATTTTTTACGTAATCGATTTTCTCCTCATTAACATCACTTAAATGTTTTGAAAATCTAGTAATTTGTCGCTTCAAGGCACCTCGTTTTGCAATTAACCCTTTTAATGCATCTGATATATTGATAATCGTTATTAAGCTCAATGCGGAACACCACGTACACAAAAGGCTAGTTACAGCGCTGGGTCCTACACGTTGTAGATTTCTTCACTCTAGTGAAGTGTTGTGCTTAGCACTTTGCTTCTTTTGTTTGTTGGTTCAAGGCCCTAACAGAGTAAATTCTACTTGCCTTTTATTGTACACATAGTATTTGAATACATAACTGATATGTGAATAGAATTTAGAAAAATTTGTATACTTTTCATTGTATACATCATGGTAGACCAGAAATGTTCTTTGCAAAAGAGTAAAGTGAAAAGTTGCAAAAGTACATCAGTACTTTTGCAAGCTTGGTGGTGGCCTTAAATAATTACCTTAAAACTACAGAATAGAATTTAATAATTATAATAATTGCTACTACCCATTGCCTAGCGAACCAGGCCCCAGAAGCTATGAAGCTTGTGATTACTTGGCGATTACTATTATTACACAGGCCCAAGGTGCGACTGCAGCCGACTTGCAGATGGTATATCACAAATCCCACATTTCTTTTACAGCTAAGCAAAAACTGCAGAAAACAACCAGATCTGGCGGAACCGGGATATGTCCCGGTATGCTTGGGTGAGAGACCAGCATGCTAGTCACTACACTACACTACATTTGATTATAAGCATACAGAGTGGCCTACCGAAAACGAAACAAGCTTCTTTGAGGCACTAATCCGCAATTTTTCGAAAAACGTCCGGACACGTCAAATTTATTAGGAAGTGGAACATGTCATATGGCTATTTCTGTTCAGCATTTTCAATTCTAAAATAGAGGTGAGGTGCACCCTCAAATTCTTAAATGGCATGGGGTGGGAAAAGACATACCATTTGAAAGCTCATTGAATTTGCTTTACAGTATTTTATTTTTATTTTTTGGATTCCGAGTATTAGTTCCCGCGAAAATACAATTCAAGGAAACAGTACGAATGCAAATTTAATTTCACATTTGGAGCATTTGTCGAGTGATAACACGGCATTCGGTCACCATATGTAGTCATCAACTTAGATCATCGTATTAAATGCTCGAAATGACCACCACCGTCGTCCATACGTTGTCTGGAGCATTTCTGATGACGTTGCGTAAATTTTATTCTTCAGATGACCCCACAAAAAGAAATCTAGCGGAGATAAATTTGGCGATCTTGCAGGCCATTTAAGAGCGTCCCTTCTTCCAATCCATTGACCCGAAAACCTTCAATCCAAATACTGTCGAACAGGCGGTGTCTAATGCTGAGGAACTCCATTCTGTTGGAAATGCAAATGATCTGCGAGGTGAGGATAATCATTTTGTATATCAGTTAATATTGGATCAACGTTGTCTTCTAACTGTTCCAAGTACATTTCTCCATTCAAATTACCAGGTAAGAAAGGACCAAAAAAGCCAACCCAGACATTTCGTTTTTCGAAGTATTGAGTATGTTTCGCGACATATCCTCGGATTAGAATCTGACCAATAGTGACAATTATGGCGATTAACTGTACCAATTACGAAAAAACTGCATTCGTCGGAAAAGCAGATGTTAAAGAGTAAATTTGGATTATTTATCGCTCGTTCACTTAAAGCCTCACAAAATAGCAAACGGCGATCAAAGTCGTCTTCATTGAATTCTTGTAGCCAATGAATCTTGTAGGGACGAAACTTGTGGTGTGTTAAAATTATACAATAGCCATTTGCCTTGTACTCAACCTAGGATCGGCAACAACGTGACCCAGAACCACCACTTCATTTCTTACCGGATTTTCAACATTTCGCTTTTTATTTGCCACAGACCCGATCTCCCGAAATTTTCTTACTAACCCCAGGACATAGGTACTTGCAATTCACATGCTTATATGGATGTCGCTGGTTGATCAACTGGGCGCTTCTTTCGGCATTTTCATTGTTTGCGAAAAAAGCGCAATTATATCAACTCTATCTGCAATCGAATAAACCATTTGAAATGTTGAATGAATAGTTACAACGAACACTTCGAAATACGGCGTTTAACTGACGTGCTAAAATCAAAATAAAAAGCGTTCAAATGTTTACAGCAACGTATGGTCAATGAATTCCGTGTTATAACTCGACAATAATGCTCCAAATGTGAAATTAAATCTGAATTTGTACTGTTTAAATGTGAATTGTATTTTCGGGGAACTAATACCCGGAATCCAAACAATAAAAATACTACTCTAAAGCCAATTCATTGAGCTTTCAAATGGTATGTCTTTTGCCACCCCATGCAATTTAGAAATTTTAGGGTTGAAAATGGTTGAATGGAAATAACCCTTCCTAATAAATTTGATGTGTCCGACTGTTTTTCGAAAAATTGCGGTTTAATGCCTCAAGACGAGTTCGTTTCGTTTCCGGTGGACCACTCTGTATTTTTAAAAAGCAATTTGTGTTGAGGCAGACTATCAAATAAAATATAAACACTATACTGTTTATATTTTATTTATCCATCTATGGATGTGAATAAATTATTTCGCAGTAGGCAACATAGCGTCTTAACCTAGTGCCGTCATCACAACGGCCATCTCGAAACTCCGCCTCATCTGCCATTTTGACCACAATGGCTATCCACACTTATGTATTGGCATCGCTGCCACAATGATGACCAAGATGACCACAACGGCTAATCTAACCTAACGACCAATTGTTAACCGTTGTGGTCACAATCTTTTTTTTAAATAATTATCAGTTTTACAGTTAGCCGTTGTGGTAATTCTGGCTATTGTGGTCGCTTACCACAGTTGGCCGTTGTGGTCAGCGATGCCAATTCGTAAGTGTTGGTGACTGTTGTGGTCAAAATGGTGAATGGAGTGAAGTTTCAAGATAACCATTGTGGTCATGGTGGCCATTATGATCAGGTGTGTAGTAGGGTGATATGGTTAAATTGGGCGTTGTGGCTGTGCACGTGCTGTTGACCATAATGGTCACAGTGGCCATTGTGGTCATGACCACAATAGCCAAAATAGCGATTAGCCGTTGTGGCCAGGCTTCATTCTTACAAAAATTTACAAAACTAAAAATTCCTGGCACTTATGAGAAGCGCTAATATTTATTTTTCTTGTTCCAGAATAAAAGAATTTTTATAAAACTGTGGATATTATGGACAGTAACAATGAGTGCATTTATAACTGCCCATCTCTGGAAGATGATTGTGATTGGCAGGGAACAAAAGAAGACTTAAATTTACATTTCAAATATTACCATTACGAACTCTACACTGATGATAGCAAATACAACATCTTAGCTGCAAATGCTGTTAACTGCGAGAAAAATATACTCTTAAAGAATTTAGGTTGTCTTTTTTTATTACAATTAAAATCTGATATTCAATATGGGAAATTCTGGTGTGGAGTTCGTTATATCAATCATGGTATAAATGTGGAACATTTTTTTTATAGTATATCATTTTTTAATGGGAAAACCGGGAAGAGACTTTATAGATATGGAAGGATGCAATTGGATATTGATTGTAATTTTGAAGAAAAGGCCATGATGGAATTTGATTTAAATTGTATCAAAAGTAAAACGAATAATTTCAAAATAAATTTTAAAGTATACCGTTACAATTCCAGAAATATAGCTAAGATTCATAGGAAATTCTTAATAGACGAAATAAGCTGTGTGATTTGTCGAAGATGTATAATGACATCATCAGTATTTCTATGCCTGGCTGCTCATACTATTTGTATTAACTGCAAAGGAATGTCTAAAATACAAAGGTGTGAATATAATGGATATTATAGTAAATGCAATTTACAACTAAAAGATGTTACCAAGCATGTATGGCATTATTGTGATAATAAAAGTTATGGATGTAACTTCATAGGGAAGAAGGGCGAACTAAAAGAGCATGTTTCAAACTGTACTATAGTATCTTGTGTTATTGGTGATACAAATCAATGCAAATGGAAGGGCTTAAATGAATTGTTATCACAACATCTAGAATCGGCACATTCTCAACAATGCCCATCATTACAAAAGTGTAGTTGGCATTATTGTGATAATAAAAACTATGGTTGTAAATTTATAGGGAAAAAAAGTGAACTAAAAAAACATGCTTCAGATTGTACTGTGGTATCTTGTGATGTTGGTGATGCAAATCAATGCAAATGGAAGGGTTTAAAACAATTGTTAGCGCAACATATAGTATCGGCACATTCTCAACAATGTCCGTCATTACAAAAGTGTAGTTGGCAGGGAAGAAAACAAGGCTTGTGTTACCATTTTAAACATTTCCATTCTAAAGCTTATACCAACAACAATATTTTCTGTGTATTTGTACGAGTCACTGAGAGCTGCAAGGGAAACATATTCATGAACAGTTTGAGTGGTAGAAGTTTTCTACTGCAATTCATATCTGAAGTGAACTCCAAAAAATTTTGGGGTGGTGTTCGTTTTATCAGCCCAAATGGAAGGAATGATAGAGAAGATTTTATTTTTAGTGTATCATACACAAATCTTAATAATAAGGAAATTAGTAGATTTGGAACAATGCAAAATGACAGCAATTGGACTTTTGATAAAAATGCAATGATGGAACTTAATTTGGATTCAGTTAAAAGGAACGGAATAGCAAAGAATTCGCATTATAAGATACGTTATGAAGTACATGGTTACAATGCGAAAATTATTGCTAACATTTATACAAATATTTTATTTGGCCAATTAAACTGTTTAGTTTGTCAAAAACAAATCAAATCATGTGTATTTTTATGTTTGGCAGGCCATATAATTTGCAATGAATGTGCAAAGAAATACATAAGATGTGAGTATGGTGAAGATTTGAACAAATGTAGCTTAAAACTTGTAGATGTCACTCAACATTTACAAGATCACTGTAGAAATAAAGAATTTGATTGTGATTTTATTGGCAAACCAGACCAATTAAAAATGCATGCTTGGGTTTGCTCTGTGATACCCTGTTTGCTTCATGAATGTGATTGGAACGGCATGAACCAGTTATTGCCACAACATTTATTATCGACACATTCACAGAATATTACAAGAAATGATGAAGTGGTATTATATGATTTGAGTGAGAACCTGTCAGTTGTTTATCTATTTAACAACAAATACCCGAATGTTATATTTAAAATTTACTTTGAAATAGATTATAGGACATTAATTGCTAAGTGGACATGCAGCCAAATAAATTTGGGATTTAGTAAACATCTACCACATAAATTATTAATACAATTTGTTGATTGCAATGAACTAAATTTGAATATTTTGGCAAATGAGTTCATTATTGTTAAATTATTCTACAAAAATAATTCAGTTACAATACCATTTGATACATTGAGACCATTAATGGCTGGCAATAGTTTTAAAGTTATCTATGCTGTTGAGAAAATGTAAATAACTTCTGTTATTAGCAAATTGTAACTTGGAATCTTAATATTTAAAATGAGCTTGATAAAGTATAAAAATAATTGTTTGTATAGTATAAAAGTTTAAAAATAATAATTTACGGTATTTGAGAAATATCTTTTGTACAGGCTTTTGCAATTGAAAAAGCACAGAGGCTGGCAACACTGGCAATCCCACTATGTACATAAATGCAACCAGTTGTCAGGTAGTCTTTGTAGAGTACGTGATATGTTACTTTACTATTTAAATACAACACAATTGTTGCCTGTTCAGAAAAATAAATCCTTTGGTAAGCTTGTGTTCTTTTTTCTTAACATGTTAATCGCCCAAATAAAACAACATAAAGGATCCTGCACGTTTCTTATGGAAATTGGATCCTGGTCAAATTGGCTGAAATTTTGATATGTTGTAGTTTATATCATCCTGATCAAAAATTTCCAGGGCCACGAAGCTCTAAAATTAATAGTTTCGGAGTTACAGAGCACGAAAGGCAGGAAAGATTCATACTTCTGGTTATGGATTTTTAACACGTACAGCCTAGGTAACGTCATTTTTTGTGTATTTTTTTATTTTTGTTTTGATTCACCCAGGTAATTATGTTGTTTTTCTTTCGTATGAATTATGTGAAATTATACTGTGTGTCCCATTATATTTTGCCTCCTTTATGAACCGATATAACTTTTGAATTAATTGAGATAATGAAATGCGGTGTTCACTAGTATTCTTATTTTTTTAAGTTTTTTCTGAGTATCTTTTTTTTCTAACTTCCGGTTTAATTGGAAATGACACATAGCGTATTTTTGGGGATAGGGCAAGTATGTGATTTCAAATGGAACACCATGTATATTTTTTTACAGTTGGAAAGCCCATTGTTTCTTTTATCTGAAAGTGCCATACCTGTCATGGTTATTACACAGGATGATGGTTTTATAAGCTCTTAAAATGAATACTTCATGTTATTGAAATGCTACGAAAAAAGATATGTCTCTAACAGCATTACTCCCGAGGTGTTAAGTAGAAGCTATGGCAACTTGGTAAAGCGAATAAATAAATGGATGCGTCCAACACAGCGCTGCAGCAGCTTTCACAGCCATCTTAGATTTAAAAACCACCATTGAAAATTTTTATTTTTTATTATATCTTATCTAAACTGTCAAAATTGATGTTCTGACATTTTAATTATTGACATTCGGTAATTCAGTTGCCTAGTGTTACTTGCCAGCACTTCAAGCATTTAATATGTATAAAGCGATGATGTATTTCAAACGATTTTATTGCTTCAGTGGTTTTTAAAATCTAAGACGGCTGTAAAAACTGCTGCAGCGGTGTGTTGGACGCACCTATTGTATGCAAGTTGATGGACGGCATTTTGAACATCTTTTATAACCAACTAATATTTAGTGATTTGTTTATTTCTTAATTGTTTAATGTTTAATAAGTATCTTGTTACCCTTTGTTAGTATCAGCAATTGAAGTAACATGTAATTGTCAATAAACTAATTTGATTTCCACTGATGTTTTTTTTTATTTCCATAGTCTACTTTCTGAATCATTATATTTTTCGAAGCATTTCAATAACAAGCGGTATTCACTTTAAGAGCTTCTAAAACCATCACCCTGTATAATAATCATGACAAGTCTGGTACTTTTGGAAAGGGGTGGGGCAATGGGCTTTCCAACTGTGAAAAATATACATGGTTCCATTTGAAATCACAAAGTTGCCCTATCCCCCTAAAATACGCTACGTCATTTCCGGATAAACCAGAAGTTGGCAAAAAGACGGATACCCGGAAAAAACTTTAAAAACTAAGAAGAAGACTGGTAAACACCGCATTTCATTATCTCAAATAGTTCAAAAGTTATATAGGTTTATAATCAAAATATAATATAATAGGACACCCGGTATAATTTCACATGATTCACACGATGCAAGACAACATAATTACCTGTGTTAATTAAAACAAAAACAAAGAATGACGTTACCGAGGCTGTATGTGTTAAAAATCCATAAACCGAAGTATGAGTTTTTCCTGCCTTCGTGCTCTGTAACTCTGAGACTATTAGTCTTAGAGCTTCATGGGCAGGGAGACTTTTTATCAGGATGATCTAAACTACAACTTATCAAAATTTCAGCCAATTTGACCAGGATCCAATTTCCATAAGAAACGTGCGGGATCCTTTTGTCCTTTAGGGCCACATACTTGAAGTTCAAGAAAAAAAGTTTGAGCTCGAAACTTGTTTGTGACGCCAGGTCACCTCCACATTTCAATGTACCAGCCTGAAAAAGAAGTAGGTAGAGAAATACATATGCCAATTCACAGAGCCTAGATAACTAATTGAGTTGAGAGCCAAAAGCCAATTAACATAGCAATCAACGTGTTAATCATCAGATACTATTTATTGTTTCTAGCCTTACGTTGTGGAACTCCATAATCGTGAAATAAATAAAGATTAGTAAACCATTTCACAGTATTTAATCAATTATAACCTGACAATATTGTTTCGACAACCAAGCCATTGTCATTATCAAAGGTACTGCTCGGGGAAATCTGGTGTACACCTTGAGGGAAATTTTGAGGAAATCTAGGGGAAATCCACAGGAAATCAAGGGGAAATCTAGAGGAAAGTCTAATATTTATTAAATATTAATTATTAAATCTATATACAGAAAATTTTGTATTTACTAAACCGGTATGAACGTGATGACGTCATTGAACTTTTCTTTAAATTACATGATAGGTATTTTTTTACTGAAGTCAATAAAGTACTGTGTTCTCTTTTCAACCATACTAAATATTCATACTCTTACATAAGATTTTCAAGAAAAGCGTGAAAAATGATTTACGACTACCAGGCTTTGATTTTTGGTTCTCCAATTAATAAAACAGAATTATCTAGCAAATTTAGGTAAATAACGAAACTTTAGTTCTTCCAGTGGTGGATTTACAAATTTCTTTCGGGGGGAAAGTACTCTATAAAAATTCCGAATCAAAATATTTAGATTTTCACATAACATAACAACATAGGTTTTGACATAAATGACCTGGACTATTAAAAGATTTTCCGGGGTTGCCACACTCTGTTACCCCCCCCCCCCAAGAATATGCCACTGAGTTATTCTGATGTAGAACAAAATAGTATAAAAATAAATAATCAATAGAATAAATTGAAAAACTTATTTTAGGAATCCACTAATAGATTGTATGATGTACTGATGTATTTCTTACCATGCCAAGTAGGTATTAATCTTACCATATCGAACACGAGGAAGTAGTGTAATATATTTTCAGCCGCCGTTTAAAATCTGGCACCCACACGCAACTTTTCAATGTTTCTGACAATGATAGTTTGGTATCCCTTATGATGCAAAAAGTTATTAGAAGACAGAATCAAGTGGTAAAAATGTCATGTAAACCTTCCACTAATGCAATGTTAAGGTCCATCTGGCACCCACACCCGACTGGCTAATGATTCTGGCAGTGGTATCTTGGTATTTCTTATGATGCAAAAGATACCAAACCAAAATTGCCAGAACCATTGGAAAGTTGCGCGTGGTTGCCAGACCACCCGCAAAATTTTAAACGAGCGCCCACTGCAGGATACTGCAAAAATCTCATGAATATTCTTATTCTTCGTGTTCGATTTATTCAAAATAATCAGAATAAAACTAAACTAACCTAATACTGTAAGGATTCTTCACTAAAATGGTTTTATAATTGTAGATTAGTTCAGTACAAAAGAAGAATAAAATGTACATAGGTAGAATAATATCTCCTAAACCGCTTTCTTGCGACTTCCTCAGGCCAAATTCCAAAACTGCAAATGCTTTCATATATCCTTAAACAAAAGATGAGGAGATGATCAGCAAAATTTAATTTGTGATAAAATTATCTATACCTCAAAAACTCAGAAGAGGTAACTTACCTCTTGACAAAACGGTATTAAGTAAATAACTATTACAAATAGAATTTTTGATTGTTTATCTGTTATTTTTATTTTTATTATATTTTGAAGAATTATAATTAATCTTTATCTTAATCGTTATAAATTGGTTTTTGAATAAAAGTTTTTTTGTTCCTGTAATACGTAGTCTTATTATTATGTTAGTTAAAGTGTGGACAAATCATATAGACAATCTCAGTGGTAGGATTACTAAAGCCTGCTTTGCTTTGAATGTGCTAAAAAAAGTTGTAGATCAAAACACTCTGAGATCTGCATATTTTGGACATTTCTATTCCATTATGTACCACGGAATTATTTTCTGGGGCGGCACACACGCTTATTTAAATCCCTACCAAAATGTCCGAATGTTTTTTCGTACCTTGTCTTCTTTTTGTGTTATCGAAGAAAGAAGAGATGTCATGCACAGATCAGCAATTTGTACCAGTAAATTAGCTCAAGGAACTTTCGGACGTAACTTTTTGTATTCTCATATTCGTCATGAAGTAGCTTAGAGAAATTCGTTGAGTGCCGGACGCGATCGAGGTTCAGTCTTCTTTTACCTTATCTCTTTTGCAAAATCCATCAGGCGATATTATCGATATTCTTGGTGCCAGTCGGTTGAAAGATTTTTATTGGCATGTTAATTCTTAGGAGAGTATACTTATACTAGTCAATGTTTTTTGCAACCCAATACATACAGGATGTTTCCCATTTTTTGAAATCCTAATTTCTTTTATTTATAAGCCTCGGTATCGAGTAAAATTTTTTCTTGAATGATTTTTGTTCTAAAATTGAAATATACGATTTAAATTGAAACTGTTGCCTTGTGGCGCCTGTACAATTTAAAACAAGTCAGGAATTAAATTGAATAGAATTACGTAAAAACGTTGCAAGATTGTGCCGTTAAAGTTTCAAATTTCTTAGAAAGATACTTTTGTCAAAAAAAAATTAATACGAAGAATTTGTCTATTGAACGCTTGATATAGCTCGCAAAGTAACAACGTTGCATTGCGACATACGAGCAGGAAACTTAAATGCTTTATATAGCTACATGCAGCACCACTGGCCGCTCGTTATTTACATCTCGAAAACAATAGTATATTATATACCCAGGGACTAAAGTGCATCTTTTAATCCCGAATGTGAGTTTATCTTCCGAGCGTCAGCGAGGGATTAAAAGGCACTTTAGTCCAGTGGTATATACGCTATTTTTTGCAAGTCCTTTAAAGGACTTAATCGCAAAAATTCAAAATTTCGAAAATTTTTTCCGAAAATTTCGTTGCATGTCATTCTGACAATTGAACTCTGCAAACGTCAAAATCAAATAGTTTCAGGATAATAAATCCTAACTGCCAGTCTCGGTGGAGTAGTGGTTTGCATGTTTGCTTCATAATCCAAAGATCGCAGGTTCGATCCCCGGCAGAGCTGGTAATTTTTCATAGCGGAGAAAAATTTAAAACATGCCTTCTTTTCGGATAGGAAGTAAAACTGTAGGTCACGATAAAGATCCCTACTGGGGGTGGAATTCCCCCAGATTCGGCTAAATTTTAGTAGGGTCGGCCAAATGATCATAGCAATCGGTGCCATGAGGTACGAAGGATGCTCCGCCATCCCGATTCCTCACCCAAAAACAAACAAACAAATCCTAACTTGTACCGCGATTACTTTTTTTTGTTTACTTGTTGTTGTCATGGAAACACTTTACTCCCTCAGGGAGTAAAAGTGCTACTTTACTCCCTGTTTTGGGGGACTAAAGTAGAGCCTTATACATAGGACGTGCAAAAAATCAGTTGTATTAAATAAAAAGATACATAATTCGGAATTTTTTTACTAATACTTTTTAAATGAATCTGAATAGTGTTTCATCCATCGTTTTATATACATATATTTGCAAGGATAACCTCAAAACTTGAGTCAACGTCATTTAGTGCATTAAGCTATTTTCATCAGAACAAACGAATTACTGGTGCCAATTTACGGCAACGTTGTCACCTTTTCTTTACTCTAGAAGCGTATAATTTATTTATATTCTAGAGAGATTTCTTTATTTTTTAGTGTTTACAAAGCAATATTATTTTATTTTTACCAATAAAAAAGTAATCTTGAATGAAATTTCTGGTTAGAATAATTGTTTTTTCGTTATATTTTCACATTCTTAAGTTTGGACTAGACATAGATCCAAGATTGTTTTACGTGGGGTACCCGTGTTAACATACCCCCACGTTCCTTCCATGAGGAAGTGATTGGGATACGCCCAATCAGCGCGCAAGTTGCACAACCGGCAATCGTGCAATTGCTCCCAAATTAACTCACTGGTAGGAGCGAGGTTTCCTATCCACCCTCTACTAGCTGAGCGTTCACTAGTGACCGAACAGTTGACTTAACACGCTGCTCACCCGCCGGCACCGGAGTACCTCGTCCAGCATAGGACTATTCCCCAGCTATGCGCTCTTGCAAAGTGGGACCACTGCCCGATAGAATCCAACCTCAATTGTGGCAGGACTTGGTTTTTAAGCGGTTTTGCCACCCCGATCTACCAATTTTAGGCTTGGTGGGTACTCGACAGAGCTTCTTTAAAGTCTACACGTTATAGACTCCCGGTGCGTACCTGATATTGGTGAAGTTGTCTTAATAGTGAGAGGCTATATATTCGCTTCAACTATCCTTAAGTGTAATGGCTTTCGGAGCTTCTCCCAATCACCGTACCCAGCTGCAGTCCGGATCAAAGGGTGGCCAGGACAGCTCCTAAGCACATTTACCTGGCGGCTTGCAGTATCCCAGCACATGGGATGAACCTCACTTCTAGTCACCGCACTAGAGATTCCGTCAAACAGCGGGTTCCTTTGGTGACCATAAATGGCCTCGGGCAACAGCGGGTTCCTTTGGTGACCTTACATGACCTAGGTCATGCAGCGGGTTCCCTGGTGACCATGATTGCCCTCGGCCAAGCAGCGGGTTCCTTGGTGACCATAAATGACCTCCTCTCTTAGGCGAGATCCGAATCCGCCCACACCGGTCTCATCTACCAGGGCTCCCCCTGATCGGTATGAGTAACCGTCGAGAATTCTCACGAATTTCTCTACCACACACTTTATCTGACAGCTTCGTCCATTGCCCTTGATAGGGATAGGGTGGAAGACAGCCAGTTCTAGGGGTGAACGTCGTGTGGTCTCCCGTTCACCCAAAGTTTGGACTAGACAGTCAAAAGTTAATCTCTGACTTTAAAAACACTAATAATTAATTAAAAACATATATAAATAATAACGAAACTGCTTTTACGTGCATTCTAATAAAACTAGTATCGTTTGAGTCATTTTTTGAAGCAATTATTTCTATTTGTCAAAATAGCAAAGCTCCATAACTTTTCGCTCAGACTATCCCACCACAACTCCCTTAAAGAGTATTTCTTACTTTAGTTATTTACTTTGATTTGATGTAAATACAAATGTAATATTCATACGTTGCCACTGTTATACTTTTTATACCCCTTAGAAAATACGTGCGCCGCCACTGACAATCAGCTGGTTTTTGCGTAGATTTTAATGGGTTGATGACGTTGTGTTGTTTTGAAACTGTGCAGTTTTAATAATAATAAATATATCCAGGTAGGGTGAACTTTTGTCAGTGATAAATCTTATCAACAAAAATGTTTTTTAAATTATTATCTGCTTTGAAGTAAATCAAAATACTTATTAAAGTGTTCAACGTTAAAAGGAGGCAGCTTTTATTCTAATCAAGGTAAAGTCTTTCAATAATAAGTTTTTATGATATTTATTATAATTAATCGAAAACCATAAACTGAATTAGGTATCTTTTATAATATAAGAAATGGCTGTACATTTAAATAAATAGAATAAGTATAAATAAGTTGTGCAAATATCAAAATATGTGCTATATTTAGTAATGTAAATACGCAGATAAAGTTGAGGTTAAGTGTAGGGGATTCCCAGATATCTTTCATCAGAAAGTAAATTATTGTAGTTCATACTTTTTATATATGTATTGAAATACTTTGCACACCTGTTGTGGAAAAAAGATAAGATAAAATTTATTAAAAGTCAACATTATGCTGATTGCTCGTCATTTGAGAGATTTGTATGTAGTTTGGCAGTTTTCACGTTTAAGAACTGCAGTTTTTTTCTATACAAGGGTCTAGTACCTAGTACCACAAGTAGTACAAGCATACTAACCCCCTTATTCTGTAAAAATTCGTTCTTCGTTGACAAGATAACGAACGTTAAATTATCGAAGTTCGTTATAATACCGAAGTTCGTTATTTTTGTGTTCTATGAGACAAATTCTTACGAAAATCGTTATCACGCAATCGATATTTTAACGAAAGCTTTTGAGGTATCGTTACGCGGGCGCTGAATGTTATAATTTGTATGAATTTAAATGCGGTTCAATTAGAAATCAGGTTTTAAATTAAATTTCAGGCAAATGATTGGTTGATGTATAAAACTTTAAATCGGTTTATTTGTAAAACCCATTGTATGCAGTTTTTCACAGAATTTGTGAATTCTCATGTAATTTTCATTCGGTATCGTTAGACAGGTGGTGTTTTATTTGCTAAAATAATTTTTTTATATTTTACTTTAAGGGGTTTTAAAATACTGACAAAGAAAAAAATGAGAATTGAAATTTGAACGGAATGAATTGCGATCTGGCCTGCATTTGCAACTTCCGTTTTTTGTGCAAAGTTTAACCACAGTATAATATAATACAGTAGTTTCACTCTGTGTCGGTCTCTTTGATGTTTGTGTCGCCGTCGTGTTTTGGCGCAACTACCCAGGAGTCGATATGCCCGCTTATTTTCTAGCGGCAATTTCAAATTGTTGTAGCGGGATATTTGAATATCTAATCTCTTTCGTGATGGTTTTTTGTACGGCCCTTCTAAAAGTTCCGTTATAAACCAACAAAAAAAAATGCTGAGAAATAATTTAATGACGTGGAGTTTTCAAAATTTAAATTTCTTGTTTCTTTAATTCTTGTAGAAAGAATAATCATAATAAACATAATAGGGTAATCCAAAAGTATCAAGTTACTGGACGACAAACATAAGATATAACCTCAAATGATACCATAAATTGCTCTCTATTTAGATAAAATATACCCTAGAGCAAACATTGAATGTTTAAATTACTAACATGCGAAACAAATATTTAAAACATTTAGTATTTTTAGAACTACAGAGCTTCAAACTGTTTATTTGTCTCTCTGCGTTCCTTGGAGAAATCTTGAATCTTATAAAATTCATAGGTGATACCTTTTATACAGTGTGAATTAGCTTTGAGCAAAGCTCTGTACCCCAGGATTATATTTTTATCTTGAAAATTCATTGTAAGAAATGTTATATTTAATACAAATATACATTTACTAATAAAAAGTAGATAATTGCATTAATATATTTTATTTTGCTTATAAGTTTTTAATTTTTTACATACAAATTATACAGCAGAAAACACTTTAATTAATATATTAACAAACTAATTAAAACTTGTATCGTGGCATTTCTCTATTTTTTATCTTGGTGAAAACTAAAAAACTTAGCACACTGTGGAAACCGATCGCATTTAAACACGTGGTGTTAACACTTTAACAGTACGATTTAGAGGTTAGAATTTACTGCGCTGCTCGCCCGGAGTCGATTATGCGCGTAGAAATTATGTGACAAAAAAACCAGGGAGTGAAACTACTGTATTATATTATACTGTGGTTTAACACAAGTATTCAAAAAAAAATCTGTTTACTTTTTGTAGTTCTTTCACAAAAACACGGACAAATTCTTGTAATTTTTATTCCTGGTTCAGTACCTTTAAGCATACGGGTTTCAATTGTATTTAAATTTTACCGTAAGCGTTTTTAAAAGCCGATAAAGTAGGGATTAAAGGATTAAACATAAATCATTACTTCTGACCTTTTTTGTAAAAAACTTGAAACGTACCTACCTTGAAACGTACTCATTTAAAAAATGAGTTTTAAAGATATTTCTAATTATAAAATAATAATAACAATCACAATATTAATAACAATACCAATAACATTAATAACAATAACAACAATTATAAAACAATGCAAATTGAAGAAACTTCACTTCAGATACATCAAGAACGAAAGCTAACGTAAATTTGAAAATTGGCGCGAAAATAACACATGTGAACAGAAACATAACCTATTTTAAATAACATGATCATCGTCACAAGCCGACAAACGTACTACATGAGCCAAAAACACGAGGGGTCTTTCACTCCCAAAAATTATGTACACCTATTGCCGCTTTACGGCAATAACTGCCTTTATTCCTGTATTCTCACATGTTATTCTCGTATTGCCATTTTTATTCCTTTATTTTCGTCTGTATTGCGGTATTCCCGTCTCTATTTCCGTATTGCCGTATTTATTTCCGTATTGCCGTATTTATTTCTGTATTGCTGCATTAATTTCCCTATTGCCGTGTTTATTTCCGTATTCCATGCATGATCTTAGCAGTGGGTGTATTTGAACGAAAGGTGTTTTATTGTTATTGGTTTTATTGATAATTTTGCAAAATGTCGTAGTTCTACTAAGAAAAATATAAACAAAATTTCTCGCAAATAAAAAATGATCTGTAAAATATAGTTTTTTCTTCAATCATAATATATGTACATTACATTTTTAAGTGTTGTTAAAGTAACTGAATACGTGAAAAGAAAAAATTTAAAAACATCATCAGATAGATCCACTCTAAGGAATACAAAAAAGACACATAGAAATAAATAACAAAAATTTATTTAAAAAGTGATAATCTCAATGCACGGCAGTAAATAAAATTCAAAAAGAATTTAAAAAACTAATACGTTTTACAGTGGCGTAACTAGATCTCGAGTTTGAAGGGGGCTCAATGTAGAATAAAAGTTTTTACATTTGATATTTAAAATAAAATGTTTATAATCGCAGTAAATTTTGATACTGTAAAAAATAAAATACGAAAAATACATTTTTCAAACGTTTAATTAACAAAAGAAGAAACTAAAATCATAACACAGTACAAAAAATATACTTAGTTAATTATAACTACATATAGGTATTAAATGAACGCAAATCATTATAATGATTGTTATTGATGTAATTATTATTATTCGTATTTGAATAGCAAGTCCAAACGACGCTTGCCGCAATTTGCAAATCTATTTATGATATCGTCAGCACTGATAATAATATTATAATGGCTATGCATTAAAGCAAGACCGTTTAAACGATTTTCTGCTGTTCACACATCGCAACTTGCCATTTTATCAAACTTGCGCCATTTTTCAGATTGCGCAATACGAAAAGTGTACAAGTCTACAAGCACCTTAAGACCATCGGAATCTGGTCTACCGTTTACAAAGCAAATTTTCTTAGTTTCTAAACATTATTGACAAAAACAATTTATTTTGAGGGGGGCTCAAGCCCCCTAGGCCCCCCCCTGGTTACGCCACTGACGTTTTAATTAAAATAGAAACTCCTTCAAAATTTTTTGTATAACCTGTTAATTGAGAACCCATTCGAACGACTGATTTTGAATGGGTAAATTCCAGTAAAATTTACAGGGCCATAATATATAAATTCCAAATCTACCTTCTGAATGTCGCCTTCCTCCGGCTGTATGAAGTTTTCCAAATCTTCTTTCAAGAATTTTTCTTTATCAATATCCAAAATTCGTCCAATGTACCATCGGGTGTGGTAAAATATTGCATAATATTTTTCTAATTTCAGCTTTATCTGCCATTTTGTTTCCTGCATGTTTCCTTCCTCTAAGTCTGATTTTTCTGATTCTGATGCAAGTGAAATTACTTCAAGGGATTCGCTTGATTTCGCTGTAAGTAATCGGTCTCGAGTTTATAGAAATGCATCGATTACAAATAACGTTTTTAAAAATATAAATAATTAAAAACTCGCAAAACTAAAATACCTGGCAAATCTATATCATAAAACCTTTAACTTGGAATTGCATAGATCGGCCCAGTAGAACTCTCAAACGAAGCGTAACAAAAATAAGTCTTGTGTTTTAAATAGGTATAAAGTATTTTAAATTTATGGTATAAAAATCTAAAGAAAATATAATATCAAAGCTGTCTTGTAAGTTTGTCTATACATCAGAACAATTCGAATATTAAACACTCAATGATGGAAGGCTCTGCACGGGCTGCAGCCGCTGACATGCCCTAGCTATTTCAAGCATTTGTAATTAATTTTATCTACGACCACCATAGAAAGTTACATATTCCGCACAATCTAGTAACCGTGAAAACGACCAATTGCAAACAACCTCCAAACTCAACGGTAAAGTATGTGAGGAAGGAGTTCTCAATAATCCGTAGTTCTATTAAAACGCTATAGATGTCACCACTTGCAATATTTATAATATTATTAATTACTTGAAATATAAAATGTTATAAATTTTAGATAAAGGTTAATTTATTTTGTTTAATTAATATTTTACATTAAATTATATTTCGAATGGAAATCCATCTAGAAAAGAAACTAAGGTCAGACCCGGGGAATTGAACCCAGATCGCTCGGTTAGTAGCTACAGCGTAAGCATTTAGCTATCGAGACGCCTTTCAATGATGTTTTTTTCTCATTATATAAAGTTACAATGATTGTTATTCAATTAAAACGTAAAATTAATTAATGTTTTACATTATTATATAATTTTTAATGTAATTTTATTTATTATTATTGCTAAATTACAATAAAAACATTGAAAACATTTATAATTTGCTACATAATGCAAGAATATTTGACATTTTGCGCAGAGGTTAATAACCTTGACAATTGAATTGTGATTTTTGTACATATAAATTATTTTTTGAAAACGAGTACATAATTATTTAGCTGTAAGTACTAAATAGTAGAGTGACTGAAATTATACAAATTGTAAACGTATTATTACTATTGTCTTTACAAATTTAATGTTTACTTTTGTCGTTTTTAAAATTCTAGATGTATAATGAGTGAATCCGATGAAGGAAAATTGGGGTGTACACTCGTACACCTCCAAACATCGTGGAAGCGGCTCACATTACATCTCTTAATTTATTGCCAAATATTTCACGTAAAAAATATGAATGCGAGTATAAATTCTAGGTTAAAAAACTTTCTTAGCTGTTGGTGGTTTATTACTTTTTTTGTTGTCGTAGATAAAGTATAGTGTGTAACGCGTGCAAAAACACCAATTTCTCACTCGTGTGATTGCGGCATTCGACTACGTCTCATGCCGCAAAATCTTCACAGTCGTGAGAAATTGGCACTTTTCTGCACTTGTAACACGATATACTATTTTATTAACGTTCATTTTTTTAACGTGTAACCGCCGACAACGTTACCCGATGTGCAAGTGCCTAAATTAATGTTTTGATTTTTATTTTACTAATGTTGAAATTAATCAGTATCAGAAAGTTATTCGAAGCGTTACAATGCCACAATTAACGGGCATTCAACATGCACGAATTGTTGCTCTTTTGGAGGTAGGAGTTAGCATGCGACACACACACACACACACACGATGAGTAAAATCCGACCGACAACCTCCTCATGGTGCACATCGGGTAACGCTGATGTCGGCGGTTACACGTTAAAAAAATTTAAGTTAATAAAAAAATGTTTTTATTAATTAAAAACATTATTCAAAATTTTTGAATTTGGGAAAAAATGTTCAAACTCAACCGGTAATAATGTCGCTGGCAGAAAGAACGAAAGACTCCCGACAAAATACAGGGTAAATTTCAAAAATTTATAACTTCGCGCCAAGTCATCGTAGGCACTCGAAGTTTTGAGAACTTTACAGAAAAAGGGCTGAACTTGATTGCCCTGGCGGTCGATTGGGTCCACGATTTTTTTGGTACAACGTACAAGCTGTTAAAGTTTGACATTTTTTTAATCAAAAACTTTTTCTCTGGGGGCGGTCGCGGGGGGCGGAAAGGCCTTTACGTAACATTCGCTCGCACGCCCTTAAACTAGACACTTTAAACTTTTTAGCACTCAAAGGTTCAACCATTTTCGTCCAAAATCCACCGAGTTATGACGGTTTGAAATTTTGGTATTTTTGGTGCGTTTTCAAGTGGTGCGTTTTTTTCCTCGAATGTATAATATTCGACTGATATTTTATTTACTAATTATGCATTCTTTTTAGAGGTCTGAAGACACATTTTAAAAGAATAATGATCCTTTTATTTATAAATTACAATTTTCAATGTGTTGACTTACCAATGTTTAATACTTTTGTTTTGGCGAGGATTGAAGTAGGTTTTTTATTATTCCTTTCTTGTGTTACTCTTTAAGAAAGTCGTAAAATGAACAAAGTGATGATAAGAATGTTTATTATTGTTTCAGGCATGCTTAATCATGATTCATGACGGTAATTTGTACCCGAATTTAGTAAGAATATCTTTCTTGAAAGCTTTCATTAAAATATTTCATATTCTATATTAGATTTAACAGTTTAAATCATGTTTTAAACATGTCCTTTATAGGGAGGTGTTTTGAACTTCTAATATTCCTTCTAATTACCTTCTTATATTTTAAATCCTACTTAGAGTCTTAAAACTGTGCCGCAAAGACATTCTAGAAACCTATAGATACTGTAGACGTCGCTGTAGACATTTTGAGACTCTGAATAAACTCTGGATCTTGGAAACTTTTAAAATTGTTACATTATGTGGTGTTTGACAGGTTGAACAATAAAGTGAGAAGTTGTCTTGTCAAAATGAAGAAGAAGAATAGAAGTAATGATAATGGGCGAGGGGGTAGAATAGATCTTTATGAAAGGTAGAGAAAGTTGAGTTAAAGTTGTTTTTTGTCTGTTTAAATAGTTACTTAAGGTATATCTATGAGCAGTCTAAGACTGTCTCCAAACTGCACGGAAGTCTCTGTCTCTTGTCTCTGAGTACTCTTAAGGCTTAGTAATTACTATAATTTGCAGAAATTGTAGAAATATTGATGTTGATAATTATGAGTTTTAATGATGATTTAAAATTTTATGGTTTCAGAGTTTCATGATTCAAGAACTTTGAAGATACTTATTTTTGAACTAACAAACGCCGTTAGGTTTTAGAATTTTTACTTTTGGGGGGGGGGGTCATCTTCGTTTGTTCAGTTCTTAGCGTTATAACGCTTATTGTTCAAGTTAAGATTCTGAATTTTTCGATTCAGAATTTTAAAGGTTTAGCAATATAAAATCTTTCTTCGACAATAGCCTAAGGTAAAATTTAAGCAAAGAGAATCCCGTCGCAAATTTGTTCACAAATAATGAAAATTGAAAATAACCGCGATTCAGAATCTTTAATAACGTATGGGCTCATGCTGAAGCGGTTTTGGCATTCGACGCCGCGAGTATACTAATCTGAATTTACAACAAGAAACATCATAGTACGAGGGTGGTTTGATAAGTCAGTGACTTTTTGAATTTCCTCCGCAGTAACTTTAAATGCAACACTGCTCCCGTCAACTGCCATCTATGAATAGGCGACTGTAAAATTTTGAGAAGGCTGCGCCATTTAGTTTGTGCTTGACAGCCATTGAAAGCAAACAACCTTGTGAATTTCAACGAAAATGGAAAAAAGTGAATTTCGTGTGCTTATTAAGCATTATTTTTCCGTAAAAAACTATCACCGAAACCTAGGAAAGGCTTGATAAATACTATGGGGATCATAGATAAATAAGGCTTGATAAATACTGCACCATCAATTTCAATGGTTAAGAAGCGATTTACTGAGTTCCGTAGTGGTCGTACCAGTACAAGTGACGCCGAACGTTCAGGTCGCCCAAAAGAGGTCGTCACGCCAGAAATCGTCGATAAAATCCATGGAATGATATTGGACGATCGGAGAAGGAAAGTGCATGAGGTGGCTGAAGCTGTAGGCATCTCAACTGAGCGTGTACATCACATTTTACATGAATATCTGGACATGAAAAAGCTATCCGCGCGATGGGTGCCGCGATTGCTCACACTCGATCATAAGCGCAACCGTTTGACCACTTCAAAGGAGTGTTTGGCGATGTTCAGCCGCAATTCGAACGAGTTTTTGCGGCGTTTCGTTACCGTAGACGAAACGTGGATCCATCACACTACACCAGAGACCAAGGAACAATCAAGACAGTGGGTTTCTCCGGGTGAACGTACACCAAAGAAGGCCAAGGTGGGTCTGTCGGCCATTTTTGGGATGCACGCGGTGTCATTCACATCGATTACCTTGAAAAGGGTAAAACGAGCACCGGCGAATATTATTCAGAGCTTTTGGACAGATTCGATATTGATTTGAAGCAGAGACGACCGCATTTGGCGAAGAAAAAAGTGCTATTCCATCAAGGCAATGCACGGGTGCACACGTGTGTAGTCACCATGGCAAAAATCCATAAATTTGGGCTACGAACTGCTATTCATATTCTCCAGATTTAGCCCCCTGTGACTATTTCCTGTTTCCAAACCTGAAGAAATGGCTGGGCGGTAAGAGATTTGGGTCGAATGAAGAGGTCATCACTGAAACAAACGCCTATTTTGAGGGCCTTGAGAAAACCTATTATTTGGAAGGAATAAAGAAATTGGAAAAACGCTGGTCTAAATGTATCGAACTAAAAGGAGACTATGTTGAGAAATAAAACGCTTATTTGCCGAAATATTTTTTATTGAAAAAGCCACTGACTTATCAAACCACCCTCATAGTAAGTACCTAGGGATACGTAAACTCTTTCTTCTCAATACTATTAACTCATTTGGCTTAATCGAATCATCCTAATAACTGATTTGAAAACAAAGTTTGTGAACTGTAAAATAGTCTATTATTTTAAAATTATGATTGACATACTTCTTTAAGTTTTCTCACTTTGGCAATAGATGCAAAAATTGTAGGGTATTCTGAAAAATGAAGAAATTGTAAGATTGTATAGTCTACTGTATAGTGACTGTCATAGGCTTATGGATATAGCCTAGAATCCATAGGGTATAGTCTTTAGTCTGATAGCTTATGCACTGTATATAACGGCGATTTCCAACCTATTTTGTCTTTACAATACACAATACAAGTACAATGCACAATTGGAAAATCTGGAGTAACATTAATGCATAAACCGTTTTAGATCGGTGAATTATAATATTACATTTTGATTATTATACATTGAAAAATATTTACATAAAGTATTCACTGTTAAATGCCTAATTGATTGAGGTGTTCGAAACTTGTAAAGGAGTATTGTCTAAATTGGTGAGTTTATAGCTGGGGGGGGGGGTATGATAGAATATAGTGGGAGTTTTAAAGCGCCCCCCCCTTAAGTCACTGGGTTATTTAGTATTTATTTTAATAGTCAATAATAAAAGAAATTCATTTGTCAAAATGGTTTGTTTGTAATGCAATAAGCACCTGTGTGGTGATGACGTACTTCCAATCAGCAGTGAAAACACTTGCACACACACTACATTATTATGGATAGTGTCATTGCAGACGTCAGTTTTATGTCCTATTCTCCGTCTCACGTTGGGACTACAGTGAAGGAAAGATAGCCAATGTATCTCTTATGGGAGTTTGTGCTTCGTTGTTGCCACCTATTTCTATGTATGAATCTATAGAAATGTGGATTAAGATTCCAGAAGCTCTAAACCTTTGAAAACAGTAACCGAAAAAGTGTAATCGTAACCATACAAAAGAAGCATTTAAAAGAAAGTCTTATTAACATGTATTTTTTATTTTATTAAACATTACTTGGGATTTTTACATCGTACATGTATCTAAATATCTGATATTTTATTACTTATTCTTTTTTGTTTAATTCTTTCGTCTTCCAATTCTTTCAACATAAAAATAACGGCTGGTTAGCTTCTGTATGATCTTTTTAATCTTTTAATTCACAGGTAAATACAAGAAGTCCCTAACATAATTTTAACGGTAAAATGATTTCATCATGATAAAATCATTCATTTGTTCAACTTGTTTCAAAAGAAACTTACAAAAACGGAAATTTAGGATTAGCAGCAAATGCAAAGGATTTTAGTAAACAATAAACCCTTCTGGGTTTTTCTACTTTTACTTCGCGGAACTACATAATACAGTTTGTACTTACTGAAATTATAGTATAACGTTTTTTTGTCGCCGAATTATTTGTTACCGAACGTATATAAGCAAATTTCTTAATACAGAAATAATTATTTGGTTTCAAATTTTGATAGCTTGTGCGTCTATAGATCTTCGCTTCGTTGTTTGGGTTTTATCGTTTGTAATTATTGTTAACATTGTCGTGTTGTTTGTTGTAACTATTCGTATTGTAGTATTACATAACGCAGATAGTACATTATACATAAGTATAGCGGATATTGTTAAACAGAATGGGTTGTGTATTAAAGGTTGGTGAAAAACAGATTTTGTCAAATTTGATAAAATATCGTCTTACTGAGACCCGGCAGTCGTTATCGGTAATTATTCGACAAGTCTCAAAGAAACAGGTTTTATCGAAAAAACTTTGTTCTCAGTACATCAAGAAAGTATTTCACCTGATGGAATAAAATCTCCCAAGAAAAAGAGCGAAGAATAAAAATACTTCAAACTTGCGCAATATAACCTACTGTGATGGAATTAGGAGTGAAATTAGAAAAAAGGTGCACGAGTTTTTTTCGTAAAATATACCACCAACGATGAACAATATTGTAGCAGCTGTAAATGACGATGAAAACTTGCCCAATTTTAGTAGAAGTACGTTGAATAGATTATTACGTGATATGAATTTCCAGTATGTTAAGAGAGGACGTCATTGTTATTTAAGACAAATTGAAAAATATAGAGAAGAAGATTACAATATAGTTAGTATTGATGGATCTTGTGTCAATCTTGACCACAGCGCCAAAGCTCAATGGGTGGAGATGTCAATTAAATCATATCGGGACGCCTTCATTCGAGGATTAACCACTGGTTTGAAAGCGCCCACAAAGCGTTGTCCTCGTTTTATTTTACTTCATGCTGGCTGCAAACAAGGTTTTATAAATGGGGCAGAGTTGACCATTCTAGCAAACAAGAACAGTGCGGATTATCATGATGAAATGGATGGAGCTGCTTTTGAGACTTGATTTAGAAATTCTTTGTTGCCCAATTTACCTGCAAAATCAGTTGTAGTAATGGATAATGCACCATACCATTGCCGAAAAATTGAAAAGATACCAAATCAGTGTTGGAAAAAAAGAAGAAATACGATCATGGCTTTGGTCAAAAGATATATATTTTGACGATGGTTACTTGAAAGCAGATCTATTGGACGTTGTGAAGGCTTTCAAATCTAATTACGACAAATACATTCTTGAAGAATGTGCAAAAGAATACGGCATTCCAATAGTAAGATTACCTCCGTACCATTGCGAGTTAAATGCCATTGAATTGGTTTAGAGTAATGTAAAACAGTATATCGCTAAAAAAATACCACATTTAAAGAGGGAGATGTTCGAGATTTAATTAGTGAAGCGTACGTTCAAGTGACAGCGGAAAAATGGAACAATTATGTTAACCATGTAATTAAAACAGAAGATAACATGTGGCAAATTGATGCATTGATGGACGATATTGAGCCAATACTTATAAATTTGGAAAGTGATAGTGAAAGTGACGTAGAAGATGAAAGTGATTTCGAGTAATTTGTGCTAATGCTGAACTTTTTGCTGTTGTACTTTTTATACTCATATTATTTGTTTTCAGTTTATCACTGCTTTATATAAAAGCTGTACAATTAAAAAAGTATAGTTTGATAGTATACAATTTGATAGTATACGATAATTTATTAGTTTTAATGTTTCTTTATTTAATAAAAACCAAATAACTATAACTTGTGCTGTACTTTTTTTATTTATCTAAAATTCAAAAACTCGAAATAAAACGTTTGACTTCTAATTATACTTGAAATTATTAGTTTTGTAATAGTACTGGCGTTAACTCATAAAGTATGGAATTATCGAAATAAATCTTTTATTAAATATTTTTGAAAAAAATTCTCGTACACGTCGATTTTTTTATCTTAAATGAGACATATTTTAATGTAATTGTTATTTGCAGATCATCTTTTGTTTCCGAGTTATGACGATAGCGAAAATATTTTTAAATGGAAACCCTAATTTTTTATGATGGATTTGGAAAGCAATTTCCGAGATAATTGCTTTTAAAGTTTTAAAACAAAAATTAAAAAACAATCAAGAGTTCCAAGTTTTAATAAAAAAAATTAAAGATTCCTTTAAAAACTGCCATAAATTTAACGCTAAGTCAATTGTTACATGGCTACTTGATTTTTTATCAAAAAATTTGAACTCTTGATTTGAACTTTGAATAACAATCAAGGGTTTAATCAATCAAGTTAACAAATCAAGTATCCATGTAACAAGTGACTTAGCGTAAAACTTATGACAGTTCTTCAAAGAATTCTTTTTTTAATTAAAACTTGGAACTCTTGATTGTTTTTTAATTTTTATTTTAAAACTTTAATAGTACATTACATACCGAGGCCGAAAGTACTCCATTCCTGTCGAGAGAACAATATAGTTTACCGAGAGGCGATAGCCTCAAGGTGAACTAGTTCTCGAGACACAGGAATGGTACTTTTGCCGAGGTTTGTATACTATTTTATTCGCAATCGTCCTTTAAATACCGAATTATCTAAAATTCTTGACAGATGCAAAATGTCATCGGTTGGGATTGGCATAACGTATGTCGCCACTTACATCATCAAATTCGATCGCATAATATTTCGAGGATTTTATTGAATAGGAGTATTTATAAATTAATAATAATACCTGGGTACTCGTTCTTTAGCAGCCAAGGTCCGCAACATTACCAAACATGATTTATACAGCCATTTATACACCGCATTTGGCGATGTAATTTTCTGCGCGCCACCTAGTAGCTGAATTTAAAGACACGTAGAGGTGCGAAAATAGGTCGTTTCGGACCATGAGAATGTCAAAGTTACAAACAATGATGCATTTTCGGACCTCTAAATGGTCAGGAATGGACTCATTACCAATACGATTGCGAATAAAAGCAATTATCTCTGGAATTGCTTTCCAAATCCATCATAAAAAATTAGGGTTTCCATTTAAAAAATTTCGTTATCGTCATAACTGGGAAAGAAAAGACGATCTACAAATAACGATTACACTAGAATATGTCTCCTTTAAGATAAAAATCGACGTGTACGAGGATTTTTCTCAAAAATATTTAATAAAAGATTTATTTCGATACTTCCAAACTTTATATGCGCACTACATGAACAGCAGCAAATTTAGAAATTTTGTTTTACTACCGCTGTCAGAAGAAGTGACTACCTGCAATATAACTTGCTCGAGCAATAGGGATTATAAAGGTTTATGCAGTTACAACTACAATATTTAGAAAGTGTTTTTAAAAGTTGCTTGCAAGATGTTTGGCAACCCCGTTGTCCATAAGAACACACACTGTAGTCTCAGCGTGAGACGTTCAATAGATTGATGTTATTTTTATAATCTAATAACAGAATACACATATTAGCACGCCTCAGTACGTCACCGTTAATGAATACTGGCGTAACTATTTTATAGCAACTTTGAACTGCGGTTTAAATGCTTATAAACACTTTATTACAGATGACATGATGAATTCTCTGAAATGTTGTAACTAACAACATTGCTAGTTACAACACTGCAAATAATTAGGTTCATATAATCTGTAATAAAGTCTTTATAAGCATTTAAACTGCGCTCCTGTAAAGTTGTTAAAAAATAGTTAGAGTAGAAATAGAGTAGTTGTGTGTTTTAACATAAAAAACGTATTGATGACAAAGAATCAAATCCTAACATAAGTTTCCATTCGTTTCCAAATCGCGGTAGGTTGCCAAAGCGTTACGTGGCTTGGATGAAATAAACTCGGTACTTACATTTAATATAAATTTTATATCGATTGATATTCAAATTCATTTTGGGTTCAAAACCAGATCTTGTATTTAACTCAGCCATATTGTTTTACAAATAAAAGTTAATACGCAGCTATACTACAACCTGTGCTATAACCAAAGTGATATGAAATGAGTCATCACAAACACGTTGGCGAAATTGTAAATTGCATCTACAATTACCCGAAGGTCGCGCTGTAATCTAAATGATAAAATAAACAATAAATAGGCTAGAAAGATTCATTAGCGGAACAAACCCATTTTTAATTAAAAATAAATGTGAATGAAGCAATGAAAATATGTTGGGGTCTAGCGTACGTTACTGAATTCTTAGCAACATAAAATTTGCACTCTTATTTTATCTCATCTCTGGTCGTATTTCTTTATTCCGGTGTGATTACGAAAATGACTATACCCTAACATTTAAATGAAGGATTTAAAATTACCGATATCACGAGGGCAGAATTGTAAAAAGCATCTCAAATCACGCAGTGTCCACCTCATGATCACGTGGTCGACTCGAGAAATGTATCTGATAACAGAAATAACTGATAAACTGGAATGATTCAGTAGCGTCACAAAATGTCCTTTACGAAGGCTAACATTGATGCTTAATGTTGTATTCGATTATAATCAAATACACGTACAAAATAGGGAAAATGAAATTAATTTATACTAGAAGAACAATTATTATTAACGTCCAAGTTTAATTATTTCATTCCACCTATAAAATACTATTTGACTCACAGTTAGGCATATTTTTGTTTTCCATGTAACATGTATGCAAGTAAACGGCAAAAAATATAGATTAAATTAAACATATGAAAGCAGAAATATTGTTATAAACAAAAATTCTTAAGAACTACTATAATAGTTTAGTAATTCCTTTAAAACAGTAACAAATTGTTTATACATTAATTGTTTTATTGAAATTGGTAAATTATTATACAGTCCGATTCCTAATATATAAAAAGGATTGCCATCATTTAGTATCAGTTTTATGCACTTAAAAATGTAAATTAACACCAGTTATGATTTTGTGTAGTTATGATTATTGATTGATTCCCTATTTTTTACTTTTAACGATTTATAGTTAAAAGTTTTGCAATTACTTTTCTTTAAATGTATTCATTACCCTATGCCATTTAAAACGTAATGAGATTTTTAATTATAAATCGTTATTAAGGTTGAATAGATACTTCAACGATGATAAATTTACATAATGTTAAAAAGTACTATCCGAACGTACGCTACTGACCTTTTTAAAACGTCTCTAGTAACACGATACTGTGCTTACATTCTTAGCTTATCGTAATGTTCTCACAGCTGATGTGCACGCGTTCATTAAAATCCTTCATTTGCCAGCGAGACTATAATTTCATCCATTTTTGGCAGGGGTATTAACGCTGTATTGTAGAAACTATAGTACGTAATGAAAATGCAGTGTACACAGCAACTTCACGTCGGTCACCGACTTGTATCGTCAGAAGTGACGTCATCAAAATTTTTTAAATGTCCATATCTCACTATTTTGTGTGATAAAAAAGTGTGGTTTTCACTAATGTTCTCAGAATGACTAATAACAGTATGATATTTTAATTAAAAGTGTCATTGGGAAAGGTAGATTCCCTAATTGCTGATCCTAACATCCATAGTTAATAGAGAGTGTTGTAATATGTATGCTATTTAGATTAGTTATACAGGCTGTTCGCAGTTAGCGGCGCACCAAATTGCTATCTCAGTTATTATTGGAGCTACGAAGTCAGTTAACTTAAGCAAATTAGCAGTATTTTTTCCGCTGATTAACATGGCGAAGACTAAACAAAACAATTGAAAGTCGCGTTTTCGAGTTATTTTCAAAAGTAAGATTTTTTAAATGGGACACCCTTGTATATTTTTGTAGAAATGAATGGACAGTGAATTTTTCATTTTAAAGAGGTAGTGGACAGAAGCTTTTGTATTTATAATGTTGCTATCCATCAATTTCTGCAAAGATATACAGGGAGCCCCATTTAAGAATATGTTACTTTTGAAAACTCGAAAACGCTACGCTCAATTTTTTTTTGGTCTTCTCCATGTTAATCAGCAAAAGAAATATTGCTAATTTAGCCGACTTTGTAGCTTCAATAATAACGGAGATAGCAATGGGATGCGCCGCCAACTGCGAACAGCCTGTAGATTGACCTCTCTTTATCAATGTATATATGCATTTTAATTTAAATTTCATCAAGAACATTTTAATGTGTTAATTTTAATTCCAAGACGAAGTAATAGAAAGATTACGTAAAATCGTCTACATGATGTAGTTTATGGTCCAATAATTATTTTTGTCTATGATCTAGTTTGTCTATGGTCTAGAAGTTGCATTTTCTAGATTATGTTCTACTTGTTATAAATATCTATAATACAAATATCTACATAAATATGTATATTCATGATCTACATCAGTAGTCTATGTTCTATAGTTTCTAGGATATGTCAAGAATCTATGATCTCTACATACAGGGTGTTTTGAAAAGATGCCTTTCCCGTTAAAGGGCAATAGAGAAACATGTGTAGAGTAACATCTTACTAACAATTTCCTGAAATGCCCCTTTGAAATGACAACCCCCCTTATAAAAATAATAGGCACGCCACTGCAAAGCAGTAGATAAAACTGTATGAAAAGAAAATTGTCTACTAGTACATACTTTTAAATGTCATGGACAAATAAGTCATAAACTAACCCAAGCAGGTAGCAGGATAAATATAAATTCTTCGGAAGATTGTAATCAACACCAAATAGCAGGACGTGCTTTTAAAACGTTTTTAAGTAAATAATAACACATCTGTAATAACTGTTACTGACTCAGATCTTTGAGATTTGTAACTGCAGTATGCAGTTTGTCTTCAACTTTCTTTGTGTTAGGTGTTGGTAAACTTGAGTTTCGATTAATACATGTTTTATATAATTAATAACTTGCATTAGGTAGTGTTAAGTGTTTGTTTTAGTGATATGTAAGATAATTAGCCAGGTAAATCAAAAGCCGATAATCCAATCTTTAATGTTTAATATAAAAATGTATTAATACATGGACCGAATTCGACCAGTGTTAACTAATAACTAAAACTTCCCTTTCTTTTAATAATCGTCTTGCCGTTACATGGCAGACGTTCAGCATCATTAAGCATTTACGACCCTTAAAAGTTATGTATAAAATCAGAACGTTTCACATGTTTCAGACCAAACATTAGTAAGCTTGAATTAAAAATAACCAATGGTAGAAATATAAAGGGCTTATTCATTCTCGTATCCCTTCAGATAAGTAGTTTATTTAAGTGTATTTTCTTAAAATGACATTCGTAAAATGAAAAACAGGCAATGTTTCCATCACAATTAGGTCAACGAACGTATGTTACATTTTATTTACCGACCTTAATAAATGATCAAGTCATCAAGGTAGTGAGTCACTCGGCAACTGCTGCTGAAATTCAATTCTGTTGTTTCTGTAAATTGATACGTACGTAGCGGAGGTCAGTTACTATTGTTTGCTTTATCAGTAATTCACGGTCAACATCTTACAAACAATCCATAGTCGACTCGTGACTTGTAAAAAATACGGAAAAATCCGAATTTTATTTTTTATTTTTTATTTTTATTTTATGAGTTTTGTGGTCTCTATATGGTCACCTTTCACCCCCTTAAAGCATTGCATATTTGTCTGGAACACCCTGTAGATGTATAGCATAAGTATGTAGTCTACAATCTGACTGATTTTACCACATTTTTTATTTATTTTGGAAAATTATTGCATTATAGTAATTTGATGAGAAACTTCAAGTCAAGATAATTTGCTGTCAGGCAAAGACATTAATATATCAACAATATTTTAACAAAAAAAAATAAAAAGCTTCACTATAATAAAAAACCTTACCATTGTGAAAAGTCTGCCCAAAAAAGTTTGGATAGAAAAAGTTGATACTATATGTTAATTGAAATGTCCCAAAAATTCCACAAGAAAAATGAAATTGCTGAAAATATTGATGCTAATGTTATTTTTCTCATTACAGGACAAAACAAACCTTAGCACACTATGGCAAACAACTATTACAAAAGTAACCAACTTTATAATTGTCCATCCTTACGAGAATGCAATTGGCAGGGTACAAGAGAAGAATTAAAGTGGCATTTTGAAAAATCCCATTGGGATTTATGTACTTCCACCAACACGTATAATTTGAGTGCACCACTCAATAAAAACTTCCAGTGTAACATCCTGGCTCTTAATTGTTTTAGTAATATTTTTTTATTGCAATTTAAATCAGAAATAGAATTGGAAAAATTTTGGTGTGGTGTTCGTTATGTCGGTCCAGTTAGAAATGCAGAATATTACTATTACTCAATATCTTATTATAATACAAATAAAGAGCTGATTAAGAAATTTGGTATAATGCAGTTGGACAGTGAATGGTGTTTCGATAAGAGTGGAATGTTAGAATTTAACAAGCAAGAAGTTAAGATGAACGGGTATGAATTTAAGATACGTTTCCTAATTTTTTATTACCCGGCAAGCAATATTGCTAGAACGTACAAGGAATTATTAACAGATGAAATAAACTGTATGGTTTGTTTAAAAAGTATTACATCACCCATATTTCAATGCCCGGCCGGTCATACTATTTGTATTGGCTGTGGAGAAAGATGTATATTGAGAAAACACGAGCTTCGATGTAAATACGACACCGATCATGATAAATGTAAGTTATTACTGAAAGATATCACAGCATATGTAGGTGTGCAATGTCCATCATTGCAAAGGTGCAACTGGCAGGATAGAAAAGCAAATATAGGCTTACATTTTCAATATTTTCATTGTGAATCATATTCTGAGAGCAATAAATTCAATCTTTATGCACCAAATGCTCTGAACTATCAAAGAAATATAATATTGAGATGTTTGGAAAGTACTTTCTTATTACAATTTGAGTCGGATGTAAAGTCCAAAAAGGCTTGGTGTGATGTTCGTTATGTTAGCCCAAACGAAAATACAAAATCTTTCTTTTTTGGCGTTTCCTTCTTTAATATGATTAATGAGAAGAAAATCTACCAATTTGGAATGGTACACTTAGTTGATGCTAATTGGTCTATAATTAGAAATTCAATGCTGGAATTTGATTTGAATTCTGTTAAGAGTACAACAAAAAATTTTAAATTGTGCTTTTATATATACCCTTATGAAAAGACAAAAATTGCTAAGATTCATACGAAACTTTTAATGAATGAAATATATTGCACATGCTGTCTGAATCGGATACAATCAACTGTATTTCTATGTTTGGTTGGACATACAGTTTGCGATCATTGCAAAAGAAAATCTGCATCAAAAAATGAATGCACTTTAATTCTTGAAGATGTTACTGAGTATGTATGGATTTGCTGTGATGACTGTGATTTCGTAGTACAAAAGAAAGATCTAAAAAAGCATATATCATCCAGTCATAGTAAAGGTTATCCCTTAGAAAGCTTGATCCCATTACACTTATTACCAACAGATTTTCAAAATATAACAAACAAAGCCGCACTATTGGAATGCAACAATAACCAAAATAAGCATACCTATAACTATTTGCAATCATCAAAGAAATCTAAGAAAGAAAGAAAGAAAAAGAAAAAGTCAATACCACAATCACATTTACTACCAATAGAATCCCACAGTGTTAGAAACTGTCCATCATTGGAAGAGTGCGCTTGGCAGGGACCAATAGAAGATCTACTTCTACATTTCCAGGATTGTCATGGAGAATCCTATACTGATAATTTTATGTTTACTGTGCATGCTTCAAATATTGTGAATTTGAAAAGAAATATATTACTGAAAAATATGGAGAATATTTTTATGTTACAATTTGAAGTAGATGTGAAGGATGGGAAATTTTGGTGTGGTGTTCGTTTTATAATCGGCCTGAAAAAAAGTCCGGAACGTTTCTGTTATCGCACATCATTTACTAATGTAATTAATGAAAAAGAAATTTCAACACTTGGAATGTTGCAGCTGGCTGATGATTGGACTTTTGATAAAAATGTGATGATAGCATTTGATCTAACAGCAGTTAAGAACGTAAAGAATGAGTTTAAGGTAAATTTTGAAGTATTCCGCTCTAAAGCCAAGAGATTTGCTAAAATTTATAATGAACTCTTAACAATGGATTTAATTTGTGTGATTTGTTTAAAACAAATTACATCTGAAATACTTCTATGTCTGGCTGGTCATACTCTGTGTATTAATTGTGTATCAAGTTCTAACTTAAACAGGTGTGAATTTGGTGCAGAAGTTACGAAATGCAATTTGAAATATGCAAATGTCACAAAGTACACATCAATCATACAACAACATTCAATTAATACACACAACATTCGTTATTGTAAAAACAAACAATACGGTTGTAATTATTCAGGCAATGAGAAATCTGTAAAAAAGCATGGATCAGTTTGTTACGTGATGTCGTGTTTAATACAAGACACAAATGTATGTGAATGGAAAGGTTTTAAGCAATTTCTGCTCCATCATTTATTATCAGTACATGCTCAAAATATTACAAAGAATAATCAAGTTATGATGTACGATCTTATTGGAAGTTCACACAATTTCACATCTCTTCTATTTGATGACTCTAGATGCAAAAGTATATTCAGAATTTTCTTCCACATAGATTATCAGACACTTAGCTTACAATGGATGTGTAATCAAATCGATAGGGAATGTACTGACAATCCGCAACATTATAAATTATTAATATGTTTTAGTTTATTCAGTAAACTGGATGCTGATTTCTCAGCAGACGAGTTAGTCTTGGTAAAACAATTACAATACAAAGATAGTTTAATTAAAATATCATTTGATATGTTGAAACCATTTATTGTTGATAATAAAATTCAGTTTTCATATTGTGTTGAAAATTGTAAATTATAACTGTAAAACTTTATATAGTATATATTAAAAATAAACTTAATAAATAATTTTTTCTTCAAACGTCAGTGAAATGTGACATAATGCTAAAATGTCACTTCGTTACCTTCATTACCACGTAAATCACTTTACTGCCGCTCATGAGCGAAAGATAATATATCTGATGCTTTTTCCAAATTTAATTTTTATGACGGAAGAACTTTATGGCAACTTGTTCACGACTTTGTTTATAGTGAAACCCTAGTAATGCTCTCCAAAGTTAAATTATTATAAAATCGTGTAGCTCATTCTCTAAATAATAATTAAAATAATTCATGAATTTCAATATTCCTTAGATATTTTTCTAATGTCGACGTTTGAAGAAAAAATAGTAAAGGTTATGCAGAGCTGAAGTGACTTTCTGTGGCTCATCTGTAGTTGATGGACCCGCTAGCGCTCGTCCAACAAACCAACAGATTCGCCACATAAAGTCTTACTTTAGCGCTTTATAATGTAATGTACTATTTTGAACAGTGCGTAAAGTTGAATTTTACTGACTGTCTCTATGTTTGTGAAATCTATCATTGATGATATGTTTAATAAATGATCAGTCTAATAAAATTTTTATAAAGTTAAATTATTAATTTAAACCTAAAATATAGAAAGTGGTGGCTCAACAAACAATAACACACTTAAACATAAATGACATATATTTTATTATTATTTAATCAGCACATAGAAAATTGCTACTGTACTTACTTAACCTATACCCAAACAAACAATTGAAGTATCTAGGTCTAGGTCAACAGCTGTGAAATACAATAAGTTAATATAAGAGAGTAAGCAGCATCTTGTGTTACTCTTGGCTGTTAAAGAAAGTAAGTAGCGTACTTTTTAACATTTCGTTTGTCATATTTGAATACATACACCTTAATAATGACTTAATAATTAAAAATTTCATTACGTTTTAAATGTCATAAGGTAATGAAGACATGAAAAAAAATAATTGCAAAAATTTTAGTTATAACTCGTTATAAATTTTATGAGACTTCTGTATCATTCCAGCTCGCCTGCTGACGCTCTTATGTTACCGTTACATTGAGTTGAGCTTGTGATAATCGCGTCTCGCCTCGTGATCGTCGCGTGATTCGCGATGATTTTTACATTTTTACCCTCAAGGTTTCGGTGATCTAGATTCTTCATTTGTTTCTTTGGATTTAAATATATAAATTACTATAAGAGCCTAGTCTTCGCATGGCATATAATAAGTTTTTGAACAACATATTCATAAATTAAACTAACAAATATATATATAGTAATGCAGAAATATATGTAAGTTGGCATAAATATAGCATTACCGAATAATCTCTTTAAATTTCCAACAAACGTTCTTTCTAATGAGTAGATTAGAAAATTATAAAAAATTAAAAATATCATTTTTGCAGTTCTTGTCCCTATCATTTTCAATAGCTGATAGCTTCTAAACCATTCACTAAATTTTGATTTTGTATATCACTACTTGAATTTTTTATCTCCTAAAGAGTTGGAGGTGATTTATAATATTTTTCCCTTCATTTAAGACCTATTGTGCCAAATTTTAAGTGTCTACGTACCTACTTCAATGTCTCGTCTCCATGGGGGTGACTATCATTTTTTTATAGCCCCTTTATTTTCAAATATGTTGGCAACATCGAATATTACCAGATTTGACATTTCGTCATACAATAAATCTTAAATTAGGTTTAGTAATAACACTGAACAACAAATTTGAGGTCATTAAGGTTTTTTGATAAGAAATATAGTGTACGTTATTTATTCTACTATGGAACACTCAAATCTGGAATTAGAATTTGTCTAGCACCCTTAGTTAAAAAAAATCTGGTGGAGAACATTTTAGTAAAATTTTATATAGTACAATAAGTTAACAATATTCACAGAAACTTAGAGATATTTAATTTTTTTTCTTTTACTTACGTTTTTTACACTCACAGGGGGGGTGTCGGTAATCAATGTGCAACAATAGTCTGCTAGCATAGATGTTGTAGATTTTTAAAGCTGTTTCCATAGTTTATATTTTCGCAATGACAAGTTTGAAGTAAAGGGAAATAAAAGACTTTTAAACCATCATATATATCTTCGTAATAAATGAATATGTGATCAATAAAAAAAGAACCAAGTAAATATTTTAAGAGTACCAACAATAGTGTTTTCAATTGTGGATAAGTTATCAGCAATGAAAGTAATCGTTAAAAGCTCACCTAAAACTCAAAACACTTCCGTTGGTGCCTGACCTCTACAGATATTTCTGTATATTTTTGTCGGGTTGCTTCATCCTTGTGTTCTGTGTTGGGTTGTTTTTGGACTACCTAACTCGAATTTTCCTCCATCAAATACTTTAAATAAAAAATGCTAGAGTTGTCTGCGAAAATATTTATAAATTATTGCTTCTAAATTGCAATAATTCTATTGATGAATTATATCGCTTATTAGCAATTAAGGAAAAAGAGTTTACTGTCTTCAGCCATACTTTGTGGAACTCCAGAATCATTAAATAAAATATAAATACAAAGATTAATTAAAGTTTCACAAGTTTCATTCGATTCTTAACTTGAAAATATTGTTTTGACATTAAATGTCATTATCAAAGGTAGATAAGATTGATAAACAAACACGTTGCTAGGGATAAATACAGAAAAATGTAACTAGATACAATACATATAAAAACTAAATATCTAACACTTCTAATAAAGGAGACCAGATCTTCTTACTTACTGTTTAGAATTACTGTTTTTCTATGGGCTGTTGTAGAGGTGGCGAAGGGTTTTATGTTCGCACCGAAAAATTTAAGAAATAAAGTTTCTTGATGTTGACGTGGTAGATAGGTAGATAGTGTGTGCCACCTCATCCAAGCGTGCCATAGGTTAGCTACCTATGGCCATCTTAACTTTAGTTGTTAGCCATTGGGCTAACTATATTGTTTCCTTATCTGAACCTGTTATTATTATTTCCAAGCATCCATACGATAACGATATAAGGAATAAAGGTATCAAAATTCAAACGTATTAGATTGTTAGGAAAAATATTGCAAAATAAAGAAAACAACATCCAGCTACTCTTTCTATCTATAAAAATAATCTTACGATAATATTCAATTTGTTAGTCTTTTTACCTTTCAAGCTATAAAACGGAAGTTTTTCGCGTTTCTGAATTTTTAAATTACTTCCATTGTTTTATCGGGAAACGTTTTTTTTATACACGTTTATGAACAGAAAATTATATAGTAATTAAATTACAAATAATATTTGCTATCATCACAGGCACTCATATGAAATATACCTAGCATATTAGCGGGATTTTATTAGCTGCTTGCTAGTTTCACATAAAGAAAATAAAAGAATGGTTCGAGTGTTGATGGTTATTGCAGTGTAACGGTCTTGTTAAATAATACTAAAGATGCTGTTTTAACCGTTTATTAACAAGAGTTTATTAACACTAACACAGATTTAATCTTAACTAATTAAATGCAAAAATTATAAAATTATTAACGAACTTAAACTAATTTATTTACAAACTATTTATGTAGTTCCAATATTTATTTCAAATACGCGGACGTTTATTTATTACTATTTCAAACCGAACGCTTCTGGTTCACTGGGTGTTCCTGTCTTAAACGGCGCACATTTATATGTTTCGTGGGTTGCTGCCCGGAATGTTCTAGTTGGCTCTCGATGCACCGAGAACTCTCGAGGTCTTATTTCGTCGCCAGCCTATAGGTGAGGTTTCCCGTTCATTACACTGCCCGTCTGCCCCTTTCTACAAGTCTGTTCTGTCCCTGAATAGGTTTTATTCTCTGGTTCCTGTAGAAAGGATCGTGACGATATCGACAGTTTTTACCTCTACTGCACGTTCCATTACGGTAGAAATAACAGTCTACACTCTTCGTTGGTCTTGACGCGAGCTGTGGTTTAAAGCTGCAGACCAAGATAATCACGTTCGTTCATCTAAAGATAACTTCCAGCATTTTTCGAACAATCCAACTGGTCCACAGCCGAATTTGAGGAATGCCAATTTGTTAATGCCCTTGGTAAGAAGTCGGCCCTCAAATCCCATAATGCCCTCCACAGATCCGCATAACTGGGTTTCTGATAATAAAGCTGCTTCGTCATCAAATAGTGAATGGAGCGTCCATGATCCGGCACGTGTAAGGGTTTTCCAACAGAAGGATTCTGTTCTCGAAGTTTATCCAGCTGTCCAGATTGATTTCTAAACGCTACTGCGAACCCTCTTGTCATACGAAGGTCCTCGGAAACAGTGGTCAATTGAATAACCAACAGGGACCCTGAAGAAATCTTGTTGTATCTCGGCCGTGACTCGGAATCGCGCTTTTCTGGTCCTGGAAAACGCAGCCATAAATTCTTCAAAGGTCGGCTGATCATCATCAGGTCTTACTCTATTGACAGTCACTTTAGCCTCATCTTCCCGATCTAGGACTCCGTTATTATTTCCCTCATAGGGCGCCAGACGATTGGAGTGTACCTCCTTTGGTTTCTCTCCTGGGAATTTCTGGGTGCGGTATATCAAATCATTTATTCGTTTCTTCACCCGGTATGGACCCTCCCAATTTTGCTGTATCTTTGGCGAGCAGCCACGACGTCTTTGCGGGTTCTATAACCAGACCAGCTCTCCAGGTTGAAACCCTTCTTGAACTTTCACATCGTACAGCGTCTTCATCTGGTCACTCGCGACTCGGCTATTCTTTCGGGTTTTGTCGTGAATATCGTCCAACCTCTTCTTTAAGTTGACGGCATAATCATTCCCGGCTACCTCCTGCTCCACAGGTGAACATCCAAATTCCAGATCACACGGTAACCGTACTTCGCGTCCAAACATCACAGACGCTGGTGACTGTCCGGTTGTTTCGTGAACAACCAGTGTTCAGAACTCCCAGTGTCTATTTTATGTCACACTACATCGTCCCTTCTGGCTATCGTCAAGGGCGAAAGATACCAAGCGTTTGGTATCGGTGAACCAAACCCTGTACTGCTTTCAATTCTGTTCTATTAAGGTCTTCGCACGAACTAGTAACCACATCCACTAACTTTCCCCCGTGGTCTTAGGATAAGGGTAACGGAATACTGGTACACATTGTCCCACAAGGGTGCTCTTCTTCAATCACCGGCTCCACATTAACGTTCATAATCCTCACCGGTACTGTCTTCTCAACCTTGATCAGCGCTTTTTCCACCAGTATGCCGCTATGAATTTTCTTATCACAGGCAGGCTCTATCTTTCGCACACATCTTACCTGAAGATCTCCATTCAAACCTGCTTCGACAATTTTTTCGTTCCGACCTGGCAGTGTCACGTCTTCTGCCAGTAAGACCCTTACGACAGGGTCTTCTGGTGAGTTCAAAGAAAGTTCTTCGTTACCGACCTTCAAAACGCAAAACCAAATTTTCTCGGGAGGTCCATGAATAATAAAATTAAGTCGCCAGGGAAGTCGCCACCTCATGATCATGCTCTTCACTTCCAATGCCACTTTTCATCTTCACCACTCCGTGCGTTGGTATTGCGTCACCTGTCACTGTACGGGGTTGAGTATTTGTCGGTAACAGCTCCATACTTGTTCGAAGAACGTCAGGGCATATGATGAATTTCGTCGCCCCCGTATCAATACGTAGTGGAACAGTTCCGTTAGCAATTTTCCCCATCTACAAACAAACTGCCGGTACTATTCTTCGATGACACTGCGTGTACAGTGATGTCTGGGGCATCTCTACTCTCGGTTAACGTCGCCCACTCTCGTCAACCCTCTAGCTTTTCCGACGGCTGTACTTTTCTTAGTTTAGGACAACGACGTCGTACGTATCTTTGTTCGCCACAGTTCCAGCAGCGGAGCCCTTGAACCTCTCGAAGATTCTTCTCGTGAACTTCCTTCTACAGAACCCTCACTAACTTCTCCAACCGATGGTGGAAGCCTTTCTCTTCTTCCGCAATGGTTTAAATATGTTCGCACCGAGTTTGAACATGTTGGCACCTGTAGAAGCCTGCCGGACCGAGAATTTATGGCGCTTACCTCGTACATAATAATTCCTAAGGCACAATTTAGCACCAATTTGTTATTTTTATTGAAGGTTATGTATTAAACATCTAATAACAATCGTAACAAATAGCAAATAAATTAATGGCCTCCAGCATTTTACAAGTAAATATGGAGATGGAGTAGTTTACGAAAAATCACTTTAAAGTGATTCTCCTTGGTAGCAAAAACGTTTTACTTTCAATACTACTGTAAGGGGCCGTTACTTTGTTTAAAGGGTTAAGCAATGGTTTTAGACAGATGGCAGGAACTTTTAGTACTACATTCAAAGTCTTAAAAACTTTTAAGTAGCTTCGTGCAAGTTACTGCTACAATCATAATACTACATACTTTAAAGTAATTATACTAAGTGGCAATACCGTTCCAGATACTTTAAAAGTTACTGAGAAGTAATGGAACTACATAGTCATAAATTTAGTTGTAATTACGTAACAACTACTCAAAGTTCTGACCTCAGCTACTACTACTTGTGGGGGGGGGTTGTATAGCAGCAGGTTAAAGAATGCTCTTTTTTTCATATTGTTAGCATAATTTTTTTAATCAGTAGTATAAAATGAGTTTGGTATATCTATACTATTAATGTGTATACGATAAATAATATAATAAATTATGTATTGCAATTCCAATTATTGATACATTTACTGAGGGACACAGTGAGATTTCAAGTGACTAAAAAATAGTTTATTGACCCAAGGATTATCTTTGATCATAACCAGAAAAAGTAAAGAAAATAAAACTTCCGTTTTTGCAAAAATCAGTTCTGCCTTGGAAACATTGGAATAATGAAGGGAAAATATTTGCTACCTAAGTGATATTTTTAAGGTTAGATTGAACTGCTTGACTATTGGATTTGTACTATAACAGACGAATGTTATAAACGGATGATACTCCGCAGACATGATGTATTTTATGATTGATGGTTTAGGGAAGAGATTGTTAGATCTTTTGAGAATAAAGATTCTTAATTATAAAGGTTGGGCAAACAATAATTTATTAGAACAAATAAACATTATAAACTAATAAACAAGTAAATTACGAACTAGATAACAAATAATATTTTTTATTATTATAACAAAGGTTAAGTAATTTGCAATTTCTCCTATATGGAATACATTTTGTTCTGTCTACTTAATCTTAACAATTTTATCTAATCTTCCATCCAAAAATACCGTTATATTATCAGTTATCGAATTCACTTTTTCAAAATAATTTTGACGTATTAAGCAAATATATTCGATATCTAATGTTTCAAAGGATATTTAATTTTTAATCGTTTCGATGTTTCCAAGAGGTCATAATAGCAAAACCAGTCGAAACTAACTGCTATTTAATTACCACATTTAAAAATTAATTTTGCTATTTTAGTTACCAAAATATGAGGGTTTTGCCAGCTTGGTATCAAGCTAGCAAAACCAAATCGAAAAAACAGGTAATTAACATTTAAAATAGCTCAAACATAACAGAAAAATTAATTGCTAATTAATTACCACGTTTAAAAATTAACTTTGCTATTTTAGTTACCAAAATATGAGGGTTTTGCCAGCTTGGTACCAAGCTAGCAAAACCAAATCGAAAAAACACGTAATTACCGTTAAAAATAGCTCAAACATAACAGAAAAATTAATTGCCAATTAATTACCACATTTAAAAATTAATTTTGCTATTTTAGTTACCAAAATATAAGGGTTTTGCCAGCTTGGTATCAAGCTAGCAAAACCAAATCGAAAAAACACGTAATTAACGTTAAAACTAGATCAAACGTAACAGAAAAATTAATTGCTAATTAATTACCACATTAAAAGAAAATAAATAAACATAAAAAATTAATTTAGTAAAAATTTCTTTTTTTTAAATAAAGGGTTTTGCCAGCTTGGGATCGGTTTTGCTGCAGTTATAGCAGTTGCCAATAGAGCAACTAAATTGAAACAAAGACTACCATATCTTGCGATTTAATTGCTAATTAATTACCACATTATAAAATTAATTGCTAATATAGTAATGGAAAAATTTGTTTTTTTTAATAACGGGTTTTGCCAGCTTGAAATCGGTTTTGCAGCAGTTATAGCAGTTGCCAATAGAGCAACTAAATTGAAACAAAGACTACCATATCTTGCGATTTAATTTCTAATTAATTACCACATTATAAAATTAATTGCTAATATAGTAATGGAAAAATTTGTTTTTTTTAATAACGGGTTTTGCCAGCTTGAAATCGGTTTTGCAGCAGTTATAGCAGTTGCCAATAGAGCAACTAAATTGAAACAAAGACTACCATATCTTGCGATTTAATTTCTAATTAATTACCACATTATAAAATTAATTGCTAATATAGTAATGGAAAAATTTGTTTTTTTTAATAACGGGTTTTGCCAGCTTGAAATCGGTTTTGCAGCAGTTATAGCAGTTGCCAATAGAGCAACTAAATTGAAACAAAGACTACCATATCTTGCGATTTAATTGCTAATTAATTACCACATTATAAAATTAATTGCTAATATAGTAATAGAAAAATTTTAATTTTCAAAATAAAGGGTTTTGCCAGCTTGAAACTGGTTTTGCTGGAGTTCCAATAGTAGAGCAATTAAATTAAAACAAAGACTACCATATCTTGCGATTTAATTGCTAAATAATTACCACATTATAAAATTAATTGCTAATATAGTAATAGAAAAAATTTTGATTTTCAAAATAAAGGGTTTTGCCAGCTTGAAAATGGTTTTACTGAAGTTCCAATAGTAGATCAATTAAATTGAAGCAAAGACTACCATATCTTGCGATTTAATTGATAATTAATTACCACATTAAAAAATTAATTGCTAATATAGTAATAGAAAAATTTTGATTTTCAAAATAAAGGGTTTTGCCAGCTTGAAACTGGTTTTGCTGGAGTTCCAATAGTAGATCAATTAAATTAAAACAAAGACTACCATATCTTGCGATTTAATTGCTAATTAATTACCACATTATAAAATTAATTGCTAATATAGTAATAGAAAAAATTTTGATTTTCAAAATAAAGGGTTCTGAAACTGGTTTTGCTGGAGTTCCAATAGAGCAATTAAGTTGAAACAAAGACTACCATGTCTTGCGATTTAATTGCTAATTAATTACCACATTATAAAATTAATTGCTAATATATTAATAGAAAAATCTTAATTTTCAAAATAAAGGGTTTTACCAGCTTGAAAATGGTTTTACTGGAGTTACAATAGTAGAGCAATTAAATTGAAGCAAAGACTACCATATCTTGCGATTTAATTGCTAATTAATTACCACATTATAAAATTAATTGCTAATATAGTAATAGAAAAATTTTAATTTTCAAAATATAGGGTTTTGCCAGCTTGAAACTGGTTTTGCTGGAGTTCCAATAGTAGAGCAATTAAATTAAAACAAAGACTACCATATCTTGCGATTTAATTGCTAAATAATTACCACATTATAAAATTAATTGCTAATATAGTAATAGAAAAAATTTTGATTTTCAAAATAAAGGGTTTTGCCAGCTTGAAAATGGTTTTACTGAAGTTCCAATAGTAGAGCAATTAAATTGAAGCAAAGACTACCATATCTTGCGATTTAATTGATAATTAATTACCACATTAAAAAATTAATTGCTAATATAGTAATAGAAAAATTTTAATTTTCAAAATAAAGGGTTTTGCCAGCTTGAAACTGGTTTTGCTGGAGTTCCAATAGTAGATCAATTAAATTAAAACAAAGACTACCATATCTTGCGATTTAATTGCTAATTAATTACCACATTATAAAATTAATTGCTAATATAGTAATAGAAAAAATTTTGATTTTCAAAATAAAGGGTTCTGAAACTGGTTTTGCTGGAGTTCCAATAGAGCAATTAAGTTGAAACAAAGACTACCATGTCTTGCGATTTAATTGCTAATTAATTACCACATTATAAAATTAATTGCTAATATAGTAATAGAAAAATCTTAATTTTCAAAATAAAGGGTTTTACCAGCTTGAAAATGGTTTTACTGGAGTTACAATAGTAGAGCAATTAAATTGAAGCAAAGACTACCATATCTTGCGATTTAATTGCTAATTAATTACCACATTATAAAATTAATTGCTAATATAGTAATAGAAAAATTTTAATTTTCAAAATATAGGGTTTTGCCAGCTTGAAACTGGTTTTGCTGGAGTTCCAATAGTAGAGCAATTAAATTGAAACAAAGACTACCATATCTTGCGATTTAATTGCTAATTAATTACCACATTATAAAATTAATTACTAATATAGTAATAGAAAAATTTTAATTTTCAAAATAAAAGGTTTTGCCAGCTTGAAACTGGTTTTGCTGGAGTTCCAATAGAGCAATTAAATTGAAACAAAGACTACCATATCTTGCGATTTAATTGATAATTAATTACCACATTATAAAATTAATTGCTAATATAGTAATAGAAAAAATTTTAATTTTCAAAATATAGGGTTTTGCCCTCTTGAAACTGGTTTTGCTGGAGTTCCAATAGTAGAGCAATTAAATTGAAACAAAGACTACCATATCTTGCGATTTAATTGCTAATTAATTACCACATTATAAAATTAATTGCTAATATAGTAATAGAAAAATCTTAATTTTCAAAATAAAGGGTTTTACCAGCTTGAAACTGGTTTTGCTGGAGTTCCAATAGTAGAGCAATTAAATTGAAACAAAGACTACCATATCTTGCGATTTAATTTGCTAATTAATTATCACATGTAGTAATAGAAAAATTTTGATTTTCAAAATAAAGGGTTTTGCCAGCTTGAAACTGGTTTTGCTGGAGTTCCAATAGTAGAGCAATTAAATTAAAACAAAGACTACCATATCTTGCGATTTAATTGCTAATTAATTACCACATTATAAAATTAATTGCTAATATAGTAATAGAAAAATCTTAATTTTCAAAATAAAGGGTTTTACCAGCTTGAAACTGGTTTTGCTGGAGTTCCAATAGTAGAGCAATTAAATTGAAACAAAGACTACCATATCTTGCGATTTAATTTGCTAATTAATTATCACATGTAGTAATAGAAAAATTTTGATTTTCAAAATAAAGGGTTTTGCCAGCTTGAAACTGGTTTTGCTGGAGTTCCAATAGTAGAGCAATTAAATTAAAACAATGACTACCATGTCTTGCGATTTAATTGCTAATTAATTACCACATTATAAAATTAATTGCTAATATAGTAATAGAAAAATTTTAATTTTCAAAATAAAGGGTTTTGCCAGCTTGAAACTGGTTTTGCTGGAGTTCCAATAGAGCAACTAAATTGAAACAAAGACTACCATATCTTGCGATTTAATTGCTAATTAATTACCACATGTGATAATTAATTAGCAATTAAATCGCAAGATATGGTAGTCTTTGTTTCAATTTAATTGATCTATTGGAACTCCAGCAAAACCGGTTTCAAGCTGGCAAAACCCTTTAAAAAAAAACAAATTTTTACTAAATTAATTATTTATGTATATTTATTTTCTTTACATCCATAAAATTCGATTCGTATTTTTGTTTTTTGCAGCACTTCTTAATATCTTTATTATTGTGAAATAATTAGGATAGATAATATTTTAGTGTTCGAAATAAAACGCACACAAAACTTTATTGTGTGCGGAGCTGAGAAAAATAAAAAACAAATACATCCGGATCTGAAATTTGATCCAAAGACCGAATATGCTGATTCCCGAGAAGGGAGCTTCAATAAACGCGCACAGCTAAAATAATCGTAGATAATGTTGATAATGGTTATTTTTTTATTACTGTTTACGTTACATTTTTTTAATTTAATTTCAAATCATTTTAATTTTTTAGTCAATTCTATTTTTTTCCTTTACAGTATTGCAAAAATATATATTTCGTGAATTTCATCTGAATTTGTAAAGTGTGTTGTATTGAAGAATTTTGAAGTCCCAGACTGTACATTGTTATTAGGTTCAATTTTTATTTAGGAATAAAATTCTTATCAATAGAAATAAGATCCAGCAAATATCAATTGACGGGAGGGGGTTCCCGGTTTTTTATGCTATACATCCATTCATTAAATATTAAAAGCACATAACGTCTTATCTGTTTGCTATCCTTGTTTAAAATAATGCAAGCATATGCAAAAGAGACTATTGTTGCCGATTTGCACACCTGCTGGGGTGGAGACTGGAGAGCCGTCAAAACGAGACTCATTCAACTTTTAACTGTTGTTGCAGTTCGAAGGGTCTGCCGTGTCGTTGTAAACTATTAACGAAATAAGTGGTTGTGAAATAATTTTGTTAAAGAAAAATGAAAATTCCGGGTAAATATTACAAATAAATAAGTGCATATTACTATCATTTATTGGCATCAATAATAATCTTGCTGTGTAAACATTATATGATTATACATGTTTTATTTATAAAGCAAATTATGTATAAGCATACCTCTGATCTTTATTCTTTATGTTAGTATAGTTTGCCTGTTTTGGGAAAATTTCATAATTTATGTTTTAATTGCCAAAATATTGGCAGTAGTTTTTGAAACAATTGTTTTATATTTTTGAAGTTTGACAGTTCTGAATCTAAGATTAATGTTAAAACAGGGTGCTCACACAAGTTTTCCAAAAAACCCTGACATTTTCCGACCAAATTTAATTTTTTTACGATCAACCAATGACTTGGGGTAAGTATTTAGAGTTCGTTTTTTATTTTATTAGAAACTTTTAACGTGCATAATAATTAATCAATTAAATTGGGCCTTGATATACTATGCTAGTGAATTTCAAAATAACTATTAGGTACCTACTACTAGAGCTATGCGATTATGAAAATTAATAGTCAAAACTTGATTTAAAAAAAATTCGATTATTTAACAATTAATCGATTAAGTGGATTGACCGATTAGTCGATTATTTAAAAAATTGGATGTTCGATTAGTTGATTATTAATCGATTATTATGCACAGTCCTACTTATACGGCAGCACTATTATCAATTTTTTTTAACAAATGTTAATAAAAAATACATATACAATTTTCAAATCGCTAATTTAAAATTTACTATTACTGAATATTTTAAGGGCCCCTTCAGGTTTTAAAGATCGATTAATCAATTAATCGGACTTTTTCTAAAAATAATAGATTATTCGATTAATCGATTATTTAAAAAATAATCGGAGGCCCGATTAATCGATTATTATTATGCACAGCCCTATTGGTCGTCTCACTTTGGGAGTACAGTGTATGTTCTTATGGACAACGGGGTTGCTAAACATCTTGCAAGCAACTTTTAAAAACACTTTCTAAATATTGTAGTTGTAACTGCATAAACCTTTATAATCCCTATTGTTCGAGCAAGTTATATTTGCAGGTAGTCACTTCTTCGGACAGCGGTAGTAAAACAAAATTTCAAAACTTTCTGTTTATATGAGTTAACGCCAGTTCTATTAAATAATCTTGAGTATAATTAAAAGTAAAGCGTTTTATTTCGAGTTTTTGAATTTTAGATAAATAAAAAAGTTATAGTTATTTGGTTTTTATTAAATAAAGAAACATTAAAACTAATATTGAAATAAATAAACATTAGTAAAACGTTTCACAGTATTTATTAAAATATAACCTGACAATATTGTTTCGACAGCTGTCATTATCAAAGGTAATATAAATATAAACAAACACGTCCCTAAGGTAGATACAAAAATAGGTAACTATTGTCCGTCTCACGTTGGGACTACAGCGAAGGAAAGATAGCCAATGTATTTCTTATGGGAGTTTGTGCTTCATTGTTGCCACCTATTTCAATGTATGAATCTATAGAAATGTGGATTAAGATTCCAGAAGTTCTAAACCTTTGAAAACAGTAAACCGAAAAGGTGTAATCGTAACCATACAAAAGGAGAATTTAAAAGAAAGTCTTATTAACAGGTATTTGTTATTTTATTAAACATTACTTGGGATTGTTACATCGTACATGTATCTAAATATTCGATACTTTAATACTTATACTTTTTTGTTTAATTCTTTCGTCTTCAAATTCTTTCAAAATAAAAACGGCTGGTTCGCTTCTGTATGATCTTTTTAATGTTTTAATTCACAGGTAAATAAAGGAAGTCCCAAACGCAATATTAACTGTAAAATGATTCATCATGATAAATTCATTCATTTGTTCAACTTGTTTCAAAAGAAACTTGCAAAAACGGAAATTTGGGATTAGCAGCAAATGCAAAGGATTTTAGTAAACAATAAACCCTTCTGGTTTTTTCTACTTTTACTTCGTGGAACTACATAATACAATTTGTACTTACTGAAATTATAGTACAGTCAAACTTCCGTATTACGAACTTCTATATAGCGAATGTCTCTATATAACGAATTTTTGTACTGTACATAGTGATGTAAATGAAAAAAAAAACGAACAGGTTTTTTTAAAAAAAAACCGTTTTTTTTAAAAACCGTTTTTTTTTTAAACCATATGTGTCTGTTTTTTTCTGATATAGATATAATTTCGAATCTTATGTCTATATCAGTCTATATGTCTGTATATTATGTTCATTATTGTTCATTTTTTTGTCTGAGGAGATTGTCAGCCGTAATATAAGAAGTGGTAAGATTATTATCAATGACATGTACGTGTGAAACCAAACTGCAGTTCAAGGAGCCTTGTAGGGCGAGTTGAATATGCTGCTCCAGTGTCACAAGTAGAATCATCGTTTATTAATCATACTACAAGTTATATTCGATGAGAGAAAATTTGAAGCGAATTATGTTCTTAGAAACAGACCAAAGTAAGGTAATACGATCACTTGTTTTTCACTATTGCTGTGATAGCTTTGTAATTAAGCAAATTAATAAGTTTTCAATGGCTGATTTAACATCATGTGTCATATACATATAATACTACTAGTGGTCCCAATTTTGCCAATAATTTTGAATGTCATAACACAAGTAGTTGATTGAGATGGAAATTGTGATGAGTGCAAAGCACAACTCACACTTATCGTCTGAATTAACTACAAGTATAATCTAATATGATGGCCAAGTTTACCAAAAAAATTGAGACCAAATGTGAAATTCGTGTGAAAATTTAACAAATTATCTCTGTAATTACCACCAATGATGATTATTGTTGTAATCAGCATGCTGTTAATTGGTTTGACAAAATTTATGACATTTGATTGGTTGATAAATAATTTGTTGAATTGTCATTGTAATATAATTCAACGTTTTAAAAAATAGCTACTAAATATGTAACTTTTGCAGTAAAACTAAATGTCAGTAAATATATTGACCTATGCCCTGATCTTGCTATAAGATTTTCATCTTTTTTTAATTAATCGGTTGGTCTCTTGTTTCCTTAATCATTACAAGAAGTTTTTATTATTAAGCACCCATCTGCTGAAAAAAAACCAGAAAGTGTTTTTTTTTAAAAAAAAACATGTTTTTTTTATGTTTTTTATTCAGTCTGAAAAAAAACCGTTTTTTACATCACTAACTGTACACTTACCTTTTAGAAAAAAGACATATAAAAGTGTCTCTTAATAACGAAGTAAAATTTCTATATATCGAATTTTTTAGGCCAAACTAAAATAAACTTTTCCAGGTAAATGTATATATTATGCATCAATATTTCTTAGCAGCAGTAAAAGATTATAAATTTACTTAGCTTCCAAGAATTCTGCACACATTTTTAAAATCCTGTTAACTTTTCAATAGGATTTTGTAAATTGTTGAAATGGAAGTTCTAAGAAGGGTTAAAATTGTCATTAAAAGGCCTCTTACAACTGGTTTATCTTTACATTCTTACTTTTTCAGGAGATTCTCGAGAATTTACCTGAATGAGAATTCTAGGAAAAATTAAACTTCGATGCATTATACTGCCCTGCTAAGTGAAAAAGTTCTATCTGCAAAACATCAACTCAGAAATATACCATATCTTTTCTTAGCTCACATTAACATTCTATATAGTACATTTTTACATTGCAGTTTTGCAGATAGGACGTTTTCGCTTAGCAGGGCAGTATATACATTGTTACTTGTCTAAATGGAGATTCCACCCCTCTAAGAAAGATTAAAATTCAATTAGCATTTACGTAAAGTTAAAAACTTGCATTCCAAATTTTTATTTTAACTTTAGTTTTGTGAGTGAACAGCCCTACACTGTAGTACAAAAAAGCCAAAACGAAAGTGTTTAACCATTAACAGCCTTGGTAGTGTAATGCCTGGCGTGCCGGACTTTCACCCAAGCGGCCCGGGTTCGACTCCCGGCGCTGGCAGATCTGGTTAAGGTTTTCTGCAGTTTTCCTTAGCTGTAACACAAATGTGGGATTTGCGCTGTTCCATTTATAAGTCGGCTGCAGCCGCACTTTGGGCCTACATAATAATAATAATCGCCCCCTCTCTCCCGCACAAGCTTATAGCTTCTGGGGCCTTGGTTTAGGTTATGGGTTGTAGTAATTATTATATTATTATTATTATTATTACTGAGAAAATCGTGTTGCGGGAAATTGATAACTGTATGCAATAAAGAAAGACATCGCGGCAAAGTTTGAAATTCCTACCAGTAGTTTAATAAAAAATCGCGAATCAATTTTAAAATCAGTTGGTCAATTTACAGCAAAACGTACTAGAACTTGTGTTTACGACGACGTAGCTGAAGCAGTTTTAAAGTGGGTGCATTTAATTGGCGACAATTATCAAGACAATTAATTAAACACAAGACGTTACAATTTGCATTAAAGCCCTAAAATAATATTTACAAAAGGTGATATTTCTTTATAACGACATTTCCCTATAGCGAATTTTTTTTCAGGATTTACCGACTTCGTTATATAGATTTTGTATAATGTTTTTTTGTCGGCACTATTATTTATCACCGAACAACGCATATAAGCAAATTTCTTAATACAGAAATAATTATTTGGTTTCAAATTTTGATAGCTTGTGCGTCTATAGATCTTCGCTTAGTTGTTTTATCGTTTGTAATTATTGTTAACATTGTCGTGTTGTTTGTTGTAACTATTCGTATTGTAGTATTACATAACGCACATAGTACATTATACATAAGTATGGCGGATATTGTTAAAAACAGAATGGGTTGTGTACTAAAGGTTGATGAAAAACAGATTTTGTCAAATTTGATAAAATATCATCTTATTTAGACCCGGTAGTCATTATCAGTAATTATTCGATAAGTTTTTAAAGAAACAGGTATTAGCGAAAAAACTTTGTTCTCAGTACATCAAGAAAATATTTCACTTGATGGAATAAAATCTCCAAGAAAAAGAATACTTCAAATCACATTGCATTATCTTTCCAAATCCATCATAAAAAATAGGGTTTTCATTTAAAAAACTTTCGTTATCGCCATAGCTCCGAAACAAAAGACGATCTGCAAATAACGATTACACTAAAATATGTTTCCATTCGATGATTTAAAGAGGAAGAAAGATGCATAATACAGCAAACGTCTTTTCTTAATTACTGAGTTTGTTGGTTCTGAGGGGTGTATTGGTGGCTTTTCAGACCTTGATCAGCTGAGCTACAGCGCTCTTAAGATAAAAATCGACGTGTTCGGGGATTTTTCTCAAAAATACTTAATAAAATTATTTCGATAGTTCCAGACTTTATACGCGCACTATATGAACAGCAACTTTTGAAATTTTGTTTTACTACCGCTGTCAGAAGAAGTGACTACCTACAATATAACTTGCTCGAACAATAGGGATTATAAAGGTTTATGCAGTTACAACTACAATATTTAGAAAGTGTTTTTAAAAGTTGCTTGCAAGATGTTTGGCAACCCTGTTGTTCATAAGAACACACACTGTAGTCTCAACGTGAGACGACCAATAGACTGTACTTGTAACTTGGCCTTAAGGCTATGATATTATGGAAATCAATAATCGAAAATCAATTCAAAATTCGATCGATTATTTAAAAAATAATCGAAGGGCCGATTAATCGATCTTAAAAATTGTTAATCCAAGTACTTTTCAATGTTTTGAATTTACATACCGTATGTCCTAAAAGTTTTGGCACAACATATCTTATCGGAAATATTTCTGTAACGATCAAATGTATTCAAACTCTTATTAGCTATCATAAAGTACGACTTAATACTTAAATAAACTACACTATTCAATGAAGTGAAGTGGCCCGTGCTCCTCTACCAGACGTAAACTTCCCCGGATGTGTCTCACCAGGCGCTGGACGTTTCCAAATCAATTTATCTCAGTTTTTCGTAAATTCGCCTTCTAAGTTGTTCCTGATTTTGAGCTTCCCACCCTCTATGGTAAACCTTCCGCGACAGTAAAGCCGAAAAATCGTCTACTGGGCGAGCCTAAGGCAGGTTTGGAGGGTTATCGTTTTTAGGAACAAAAGGTATGTGGTGTTGTCGAAGTCGATGCCAAGTCTGGCCAAAACATGATATTGTCATCAGTATGATGTTCGTTGATGAATTGAAGCAATTTGGAAAGACAGTTATGAATATAGCTCTGACTGGTCAAAGCTTCGCCTCTGACTATTCCCACAAAAGGTCGAGATATACCCCTCGCTGAAATTGCGCACCAGACATAGATTTTATCGGCGAATTTCGCTTTAGGTTTGTACTTAACATTGTCAGGGCATTCCACTATATTGTCCGTATAAAACCGACCGTTTCCTTTCATTTCAGAGTTGCTGAAGGTGAAATATTAAAGGTTTTCATTTAAAAAACTTTCGTTATCGCCATAGCTCCGAAACAAAAGACGATCTGCAAATAACGATTACACTAAAATATGTTTCCTTTAAGAGCGCTCTCTACGCGCCGTATCAGCAAATTACCTATCACATCGTTAAAAATTAAGATAGAAAGATGCGGTTTTTAACAAAATGTTTAAAAAAATTTGCTTCATGTGGCAAAATATCTAAAAAGAAATTTAATTAGATTTCTGATTTTTATTTTGCTTATTTTTAAGTATTTCTGGCTTTAGGACATTTTGCCACATGCAGGTATTAATTTTATAATTTTCAAGCAAAGAATTTTGATCAGAAACCTTTAAACAATTAAATGGCACGTAATTCCCATAAATTCTTTAAGCGCTCAATAAAGTGGCGCCATCCTGTTATATTTCGAAACTAAACTCGGGTTAATTTTATGTGGCAACGCTGGACATGAAGGTTTGGCGTTGGGAGCTAAAGCTATAATTTAAATGTGATAAGTTGCAGGATCACATTTCATTAGCTTATTCGTAATAACAGTGATATAAATGTAATATCAAACAATAACCGCAGTTTAAAGATTTTATTTAAAAACACCTAAGTATTTTGTTCCTGCTTTGACTTGCAATCATTTTTGAAAATGATTTGATGACAAAAACATCTTTTTAACTGTAATTTTACGATCTCAGGTACTTGAGCATAATATACGAATTAACTACTATTAGCAGCAAATGAAAGCGAGAGTAAATTAATAGGGTTGAATAAAAAATTTAGTCTTATCCACGAAATATATTTAAAACAATAAATTTTAAAGTTGACTGCAGTTTTGGCTTACTTAAGATGAAGTCATTCTCAAAACATTATTAAACCAAATATATATTAGGAAGAAGAAACATTTTTTTTATGCAATCCATATTTTGTTATTAGCAAGTTGTTGTAGAAGCAACTTGCACTTCTCATGATTTTTACTCAATTTTCTTTAATTATAAAAATCATGATAAAGAATTTTAAAAAGAGAAAGAAATGCAAGATATCAGATTATTCTGTTCCCAGATCATGTAGTAGTTTTTTAATTTTCTTTATAGGTATATTTAAACATGGAGTGTTCAAAAAAACGTTTCTTCTTCCTAATACATATTTTGGGTTAATATTGTTTTGAGAATGGCTTCATCTTAAGTAAGCCGAAACTAAATTCAACTTTTAAAATTTATTATGTTTTAAACTATTTCGTGGAGAAGACTAAAAGCTTTTATTCAACCCTATTTATTAACATTCAACTCCACTAAAAGAAAACAATGGACACTTTCGAAGATTTAATAAAGCGAGAAATTATAAGCCACAACCCGCAAGGTATTAGTTTATTTAAAAGCTATAACTTTTCTACTCTGTTGCCTATCGTATAGGCAATTTACCTGTAACATGGTTATAAATTGAGATAGAAAGATACGGTTTTCAACAAAATCTTTTAAAAAATGCTGTCTATGTGGCAAAATATCTAATAATTTTCTAAATTAAATTCTCGATTTTTATTTTCGATATTTTTAAGTATTTTTAACCAAAACATTTTGCTGCAAGGAGGTATTATTTTATAATTTTTAAATCCAAAAACCTGCCCATAAAATGATTAGCAGTTAAACATATTAATTTCCCTTATATACTGATTATATAGAATCTATGACTTTGCTATGTTAATATATTATTTTATGTTCTTCTATTCTGGTACAACATGAAGATGAAGGTTTTTTTGAAAAGTTGAAGTGTTTTGACTTACTTACTTGACTTGAAGTGTTGAGACTTACTTATATATGGTGTCTCTAAAAGGCCTGCACAAAACGCTAAGACATATTCCTGAGACCAAAATAGGACGATTTAACCAAAATTACCTCTATCCAAAAGTGCTTCGTTAATGCCCTATCGAATGTCAAAGATCTTCAAAAGATTTCTATTTTTCTAAATAACAAAAGTTTGCTTTAGCAATGGGGGTGAAATTTGGGATTTCCGTACTAAAAAAATAGTTTTTTAGCAACATTTTTTTAATAGTGGGTGTTACGTAAGTGGTCATTTGATCATCTACGTGTAAAGAAGCTCAAGTTTTTTAAAGGTTGGGTGAATATTTTTCTAACTTTTTCTACAGATAGATATTCTAATTTCTAACCTTTTTGTCTGTTGTTCGATCTTGCTATCTACCATAGTTTAGGCAAAAAAACTTATTTGATTTGCATGCCATTCACTGCAGCCATACATTATGACTGCATTATGGTTAGGAGTTTGCCGAGATATATTTTCATGCATGATGGGGCACCCCTTCATTTCACATTAATTATCCGCAACATTTAAATCAACAATACCCGAATAGATGGATCGGTAAAGGAAAATGTTCTCGTAAACTGGCCACCTCGTTCTCCTAATATTTGTTGACAAATAATGACAAATTGATTGTTTGTTTTATGACGAATGATGAGAACCATAACATCAAAAACCGCCTCCTAATTTTTCTGCAATTATTCTAAAAATTTAAATTTATTTATTTTTTTTGAACAAAACGCTATACAGCATTCGTAGGAAACAGTCACTCACTTGTGTGTCGTAATCTCGACACACGCGTGAGTAAAACTTTTAGTTTCTCCACTTGTACTGTAATATACTAATGTATATAATAGGCGACCGATATGGAATCAGTCTCATCTTGATCATCGAAATCGGTATGCTCTAGCTAAATCAACTGAGGGTAGAAGTAGCTCAAAAACGTAGAGCAATAGGTAACCAAACTACAAAATTATTGTATACAGGAATTACCATATACGTCATGGAGTTGGACAGTAATTTTGATTTACCACTCCGTCACTGAGTCGCATTCAGAGCCTATTTTTAACTGAGATGGTCCCTAGGTTCAGCTAGCAAATTTTAGGCCCCGTATTCGAGTGAAAGGAGTACCAAACAGACGTAAAAAATGAAATAAATAAAATATATATATTTAAAAACAAAAACTAAACGCAATATATTTTGATTTAAAACTAAACAACTTCTCAAATTGCGCTGCTGAAGGAATTAAAATCATAACACAAGAATTTAATTCGTTCCTTTAATTTTTATTTATTTTATTTTTTTATCGGTAACCATAAATATTTTTAGTTTTCCCAAAAAATATACGACATATACTCTCAAGGGAAAAAACGCACCACTTGATAACGCACCAAAAATACCAAAACTTCAAACAGCCGTAACTCGGTTAATTTAAAACAAAAATATATTAACTTTTTTACATACTGAAAAGTTTAAAGTGTCTAGTTTAAGGACGTGTCAGCAGATGTTACGTTTAAGCCTTTCCGCTCCCCGCGACCCCTGCAGAAAAAATGTCAAACTTTTACTTAAAAATGTTTTCAATGAATAAAACCATTTTTTTATTAACGTTAATTTTTTAACGTGTACAATCAACATCAGCATTACCCGATGTAAACCATGAGGAAGTTGTCGGTCGGATTTTGCACATCGTGTGTGTGTGGGTTTCTTCCTTTTTGCTGGCGTACCTCTTGTAAACCTCGCTGGCATGTTCAGAACTGCGCGAATCCCTTTCTGGGGAATGTTGTTCCACAATTGCGTCAGTGCTACTCTCAATCCTCGGAGAGTAGTTGGTGGTCTCTGCAGGTTTCGCAGACAACACCCGATTTTATCCCACACATGTTCAATTGGGTTGAGGTCTGACCTGATAGGCGGATGAGGAAGAACGCGTATGTTGTGTTGCTGGAGAAGGTCCTGGGTGACTCGAGCAGTGTGTGGACGCACACTGTCTTGCATAAACACAAACGCTCGTCCCATCCGACGTTGCATGGGCAGGACGTGAGGCCGAAGAATTTCGTTGATGTATCGAAACCCTGTCAATCCAGGAATTGGTACAATCACCAGATCGGTGCAACCATCATAGCTAACGCCTCCCCAAACCACGACAGATCCGCTGTTAAAAAGCGCGTCGGGTTGACACGATTGCGATCCAATCGCATTACTGGACGACGCCATACGCGAATTCGTGCGTCAGAATGGAAGAGGCAAAAGCAGCTTTCGTCGTTGAACAAGACCTTTCGCCATTACCTCGTAGTCCAATGTCGGTAGTGCATACTGCATTCTCTCCTAGCGATTCCGGTGCGTCAAGTGAGAAACATTAGCTCTAACACAAGTACAAAGTTGACCTTCATGTAGACTATTTCGTACCGTCCTATCGGATACTCATAGAATCAAGTCCATGTCTGCTGCAATCATGTGAGCGCTTGTCACAGGATCCCGTCGAGTTGCATTCACAAGTCTTCGGTCCTCGCGAGGTTGGTAGAATGAGGACGATTAGATCCTTGACGACGACGAAAAGTTCCCGTCCCTCAATGCCGGGACCACATACGAGATACAACACTATGGCAAACCCCAATATCTCTATGCGACTTGTCGCATACTAACTCCTAGCACTTAATTTGTGCACCACGTTGAATGTCCGTTAAATATGACATTGTAACGCTTCGAATAACTTTGTGGTACTGATTAATTTCAAAACATTAGTAAAATAAAAATCAAAACATTAATTTAGACACTTGCACATAGGGTTAACGGTGTCGTCGATACACGTTAAAAAATAAACGTTAATAAAAGAATGTTTTTAATAATTAAAAACATTTTTCGACATTTTTCAAAATTTTTTAAATTTGGAAAGAAAAGATTCAAACTCATGCGATAATAATATCGCTCGCAGAAGAGGAAAAACACCCGACAAAATGCAGGGTGAATCTCAAAAATTCATAACTTCGCGCCAAATAATCGTAGGCACTCGAAGTTTTGAAAACTACAGAAAAAGAACTGAACTTTATTGTCCTGGCAGTCAATTGAATCCTTTTGGTACACCGTACAAGCTGTTAAAATTTGACATTTTTCTAATCAATTTTCTTTTCTCCGGGGTGGCGGGAGGAGAAAAGCTTAAACATATCATTCGCCCGCACAACCTTAAACTAGACACTTCAGACCTTTTAGCATGCAAAGGGTCATCCATTTTCATCCAAAATCCGCCAAGTTATGATGGTTTGAAATTTTGATATTTTTGGTGCGTTTTCAAATGGTGCATTTTTTTCCTCGAAAGTACAAATATTATACATAGATAGTATCAATTTTTTCCTATGCTCCATTTGAAACGAATGTGGTGTCTCAAAAAGTAAACAAACAAATACATAAACGTCAACGAAATCTCAACAAAAGTGCAGTAGAAACACTAAAATGAGACTTCGGGATTTCAGAGCCGAAAAAATTTTTTGTGCATTTTTATGATTTTATTTTCCAATTCGGGCTCCTCTTGCCGTTGGGCCCTAGGCACGCGCCTATTGCGCCTAATAGTAAAATAGGCCCTGGTCGCATTACCTGTTGAAAGACCATTCCAGTTTTTAAAGCATGTGTACTAAGATTGACAACACAAATACTTTATTTTAGCATTAAATGTGTGACAGAAGTTGTGTACAAAAATATAAAAGTATTATTAAAGAATGTCAAGAAATAAGAAATGTCGATTTTAAGATTGAAATTTTTTAGTGTTATCAACACAAAAAACTCTAATGCCGAATATTTATGGCCATTTGCACTAGCTTCTGTTAATCCTAATCAAAGATTAATTACCATATACATTACGTTTATCAAGACGTTCATATCCATAATAATTAGGGCTAGCGCGCACTATGAACTTTTTTTTGTCCAACAGTTTAGTCGACCGAGTGAGATATGTTGCAACATACGGAGATGCGCACATTTACTCAACTTTCCTGTTGAATCTTGTCACAAACCAGAATACGACTGAACTGTTGGCCGACACACCTGGATTTGAATATCTCTGTGCGCACTAGATGATTAGATAGGCACGGGACTTCGCTTGGACACTCTTTACTGTGTTTAAAAATCTCTGCGTACATTGTGGCACAATGTGACTGGACCAAGAATTTATTTATTGCTTATAGAAGGTCCAATAATTTTTAATACTTCGTCAAAACTTGTGATACTCATTCTATGGAACCCCAAAAATCTCTCAAATCCTCGTAGAGTTTTTGAAACTGACCCTTCAGTAAGCGTTGGCAGGTTATTGGATGAACTGAATATCTTCTGTTTTGATTTTCTCGGTGTCTAATAACTAACACCGCGAAGGAAACTACCTCTACCAAATTCATTTTGAGAATGGAATACATGACACGACACAACAAACTTTTTTATTATTGATTTTATAACAAAAAGTCATATTCTATAAAAATTTTTGCTCGATTCAAAACTACTAAAAAGTATAACGGAATTTCTATATTACTTATAATAAAATAAAAATTTAAGAAACTGCATTTTTTCTAAGGAAAAAACGACCAATGTAAGTATTATATTTTTTTATCATGATGTCTTGCTTGAATCAATGCAGTAACAATCATCACAATGATTTGATTTTTTTAACCTGGAGCTTATTGCAACTTAAATTATATATTAAAAGGTTTTTTCATAATTTTTCTGATTTGCTTTTTCTATTTTTTCAATATTTTATGGTAATCTGAAAGAACTATTAGCATTTGAATTCAATAAGGAGAGTACTGCCACCTAATTACCTAAAGTACATATGCATACTCGTATTAAAAATTGGTCAAAATTTCAAATTAGCGATACGACATCCACTAATAAAATAGTTAGCATAACCCTATCAAGTTAAAAGAGTTACTGAAGTTTATCGAATGATATTAAATTGCAGATTGTACTACCACCATTTGTAAAAGAGCTAGTCACGTGCTTGCGCTGTTGCCGATGTAACACTGACGACCTTACATGCGAACAAAGAAATTTAAACGTTACGCGTCTTCAGCATTCGATGATTTAAAGAGGAAGAAAGATGCATAATACAGCAAACGTCTTTTCTTAATTACTGAGTTTGTTGGTTCTGAGGGGTGTATTGGTGGCTTTTCAGACCTTGATCAGCTGAGCTACAGCGCTCTTAAGATAAAAATCGACGTGTTCGGGGATTTTTCTCAAAAATACTTAATAAAATTATTTCGATAGTTCCAGACTTTATACGCGCACTATATGAACAGCAACTTTTGAAATTTTGTTTTACTACCGCTGTCAGAAGAAGTGACTACCTGCAATATAACTTGCTCGAACAATAGGGATTATAAAGGTTTATGCAGTTACAACTACAATATTTAGAAAGTGTTTTTAAAAGTTGCTTGCAAGATGTTTGGCAACCCTGTTGTTCATAAGAACACACACTGTAGTCTCAACGTGAGACGACCAATAGACTGTACTTGTAACTTGGCCTTAAGGCTATGATATTATGGAAATCAATAATCGAAAATCAATTCAAAATTCGATCGATTATTTAAAAAATAATCGAAGGGCCGATTAATCGATCTTAAAAATTGTTAATCCAAGTACTTTTCAATGTTTTGAATTTACATACCGTATGTCCTAAAAGTTTTGTCACAACATATCTATCGGAAATATTTCTGTAACGATCAAATGTATTCAAACTCTTATTAGCTATCATAAAGTACGACTTAATGCTTAAATTATAACCTACAGAAACACAAAGGCTATTTTTATATAAAGAAACACTTAACCAACCAAAATGTAGCTGTGCTGGAAGTATCAGCTTGATCCAAATAACACTGCTTTAGTTTTTGCCAGCTAGCCCCCAATAAGTCGGAGAGGGGCGGGGTAATACAAAATATAAAAGATAAAAAAAACAAGCGCCACTTCGTTTAAAAACAATGCTTATTACTAAAGCTTCAAGCTTATCAGACAAACGAAGAAATAGATCTACTAAAATATGGGCAACTTCCAATATTTTGGTCGTACCGTACATATATACTTACAAATGACGAACTGGAAAGTAATATTAAAATCATACAAATAAATAAATAATAAATAAATAAAACGCACGTAGTGAAATGTAAACGTTCTAAGTAGGGCTTTATTTTACTTGCAACTATTTTCTATTGTGCAGATAGAAAAAAATGTAATGTTTCAATAAAAAAAAAAGGTGAATGGTGATTTGTATCACAGTTGGTTGTACTTAAAACTACCCTACAACAATTCCACTATTCGAGATCTCGTTTTATCCTTAAAATTAACATGCATGCATAAATTGTAAACACATTGAATAAATATATACATATACATAAATAAAATGACACATAATACATACAAATTTAGACAAACATCCCACCATTCGAAGACCCACGGCTGTATGTTTAAAGCCTTGCTTAGGGGGTTTTCGCTTCACCCTTCGATATTTGGTTGTTTTTCTCCGACCCGGTATATGTATAGATGTAGGTACGGACACAAAGGGGAAGAACCTTCCAATTAAAATACACGGTCAGACGGGCAGGAACAAGAATACACCAACGAACAACAAAACCCAAAACAAAAAGACCTACAAAGAAATCACCCTGTATATTGTATTATTTTTAAATATTTGAAGATTTTTACCTTTCTATAAACTGAAAGGTCTTTTACAATACAATTCCCTCAAGGTGACGGCTAGGGAAATAATAGTACCTAAAATAAAAAGACATTTGTGAGATTTAGCGCAACGAGGTTTTAACGAACAGAAGTTACCTAAAATGGTTAGCACCAGAACGTAATCCGTCCAATTTGACGATTGATCGCACACAAATAACCAAGCGATCGTTCTGTTGAATGTGAGATTTATTCCGCTAAAGCGAATTAATATTTAAAACCAATTTCTAATATATCTCGCCCATTCAACTTCTCGTACCAAAAAGCCATTTTGTTACTTCACTCGCCTATTGAGAAGGAAGCTCAAACGCGCAGGAGCGACTTCACGATAAACCGAAAGAAAGGGAAAACCAGTGACAACCAAACAACGGAGAAGCTTGGTTTTAAACAGTGACCATCAAACAAATAATGGGTTGTGAATTTCAACGTTATAAAATAAACTACACTATTCAATGAAGTGAAGTGGCCCGTGCTCCTCTACCAGACGTAAACTTCCCCGGATGTGTCTCACCAGGCGCTGGACGTCTCCAAATCAATTTATCTGTTTTTCGTAAATTCGCCTTCTAAGTTGTTCCTAATTTTGAGCTTCCCACTTTGTATAGTAAACCTTCCGCGACAGTAAAGCCGAAAAACCGTCTATTGGGCGAGCCTAAGGCAGGTTTGGAGGGTTATCGTTTTTAGGAACAACAGGTATGTGGTGTTGTCGAAGTCGATGCCAAAACATGATATTGTTATCAGTATGATGTTCGTTGATGAATTGAAGCAATTTGAAAAGACAGTTATGAATATAGCTCTGACTGGTCAAAGCTTCGCCTCTTACTCTTCCCACAAAAGGTCGAGATATACCCCTCGCTGAAATTGCGCTCCAGACATAATTTTATCGGCGAATTTCGCTTTAGGTTTGTACTTAACATTGTCCGGGCATTCCACTATATTGTCCGTATAAAACCGACCGTTTCCTTTCATTTCAGAGTTGCTGAAGGTGAAATATTTTTCGACATCTAAAATAATGATCTTTTCCCCGGAAAATGCACTCGCCTCAGTTGACGGCAGCATCTTGGTATACGTAGCAGTTGGTTTTGGGTGTATTTGGGGCATTTACGTCTTTTACGATATTTTAGACCATTTCTTTCAATTCCAACGATACCGTACTCTTCGAACTGCCGTATTGACGAGACAGTTTCCTCACTGACATCTCAACTTGTTTTTTTTGCACTTCTCCCCACCCTTTCTGCCCTCTGCGCAGTAAATACCCGGGGCCTTCCACTTTTTGGGAGATTTAGCATGGTCTTCCCTGCTCGCACTCCGGTATTGTGCGCTAAATCGTTCTACGTGAAATATTCTCATGCTCTAAGATTCGTAATATTTCAGCATTGGGCACCTGCCTAAACTGTAGGTAGTTTTTCGGAGTTCTAATTTATACTATACCGGGTGGGGCAATAGTGTGGGGAAGTCCGATAGCTCCTAAACGGTAACATCTAGAAAAATCGTTCTAATACGGATGTAAACAGTGGATAGAGGCGCATCTAGAGAAATTATTTTCAAATATACAGGGTGCTGCAAAAAAGTGTGGCACGCTTAAGGTAATTTTTTTTAAATAGAATGCCCCAAATATTTTTACATATTTAACACCTCTCTTGGCAGGTTTATTCGTATCTAAAATTCTAGCGCCATCTAATGACCGGTTTAGAAGTTATAAATTGTTTTCAAAAATAATTGAGTTTTACATTATCCCACTTAACAGTTTGCCGCTTTCACGGCCGCAACTGTGAAGACGAATTTAAGTAAGGATTTTGTTGCAGGGGCTTGTAGGGTGCTCTTCTTTAAAAGAAAATGGACCCACCATGTACAGGGTGTTCAAAATTAATTTTTAAATTTAGAGAACTTCAAAGCTAAAATTCACAATTTTTTCAAATGGAACACCCTGTATATTTTGTACCTTTGTGATGCAGAATTAAATAACGAACATTTTTTGTATGTACGTTCCTATAGCTATCGGTAACCACTTTTGATTTATTGAGAATAAACTGCAAGAAGTACACAATTAAAAACAATTATTTATTTAGTTGTCAAGTGTGTTGGTTGGTTTTGTTCAACAAAACATTAAAGCATCTAGCAATTATTGTGCACGTATGCAAAACGTACATTTCTCGCAGTTATCGACCATCAGTGTTTAGTTCTAGTAGGTGTTTTAGTTTTATTTAAAAAAAATACCTTAAGCGTGCCACACTTTTCTGCAACACCCTGTATATTTGAAAATAATTTCTCTAGATGCGCCTCTATCCACTGTTTACACCCGTATTAGAACGATTTTTCTAGCTGTTACCGTTTAGGAGCTAACGGACTTCCCCACACTATTGCCCCACTCGGTATAAAACTCTTAGGACATACGTTATTACTTATTTTTTTTTATAAATAATGTATGTGTGACTAGGGCTGTGCGATTATGGAAATCACTAATAGAAAATCGATTAAAAGAGCAATCGATCAATAATCTAGTAATCAATCAAATAATCGATTATTGCAAAAGAACAATCGATTATTATGCACAGTCCTTGTACTTTAAGCTTTATACCCATGACAGTATTTATACCGAGTGCTGCATTATCGCATTGAAAATCGCCTGTTATTTAGGATTTAAATATTGGCTTCCCTAAATATTTTAACGAAAAGTGTTTTGAAGAATATTCAACATGATTAGGTTCTTTTGTATATGAAATCATTGCTTTCCCATATAACTTACTTTTAGTTTAAACAATTCTACGCAATTTAAACTTATAAACACACTTTACAATTTGCCGAAAAATGGTTGGTTTGTACAAACTGAGTTGACGGTGTGCTTCAAGGCGCCATCTTGGATAGTATGGCGGGTAAATGAAAGTTTTATAAATCGACTTAACGCAACAGGGTTTTCTTATTGCTTGTAAACTTCTTCGCAAGCTGGGTTTCGTTTTATTTCGCTACAACTTATAGTTTCAGAGATATAACATCAAGAATATAGAATACAGCTAGGCGGTAGAGGGGGGGCGATTATTATTATTACGCAGGTCCAGGCTGCAGCCGACTTACAGATCGTATAGCACAAATTCCACATTTGTGTTACAGCTAAGGAAAACTGAAGAAAGCCTTAACCATATCTGCCGGCACCGGGATTCGATCCCGGTCTGCTTGGGTGAGAGACTAGCTCGCTACGCTACCAAGGATATATACACTGTATTAAATGCGCAACTTTCTCGGGAAAAAGAAAATTTGATTTTTAGCTAAATGTCTACTCGTGGAGTTAAAGCAAAGAATACACATGTAGTGCCGTTGTTTTGAATATCTCCACTAAGCCATTTATCTCTACGTTTTAACCACTTTTGAAGTTGTGCTGAGTCTAGTGATCTTTCCTCTAATAGCTGCAGAAGATTACCTCCGTCGTTATCGTTTCCTCTTAGTGCTTGACCAGACCAAGCCAGGTAACGAATCGAACTAATTACGATGCATAAAGAAGTACGAGCATCTTCTTGTTCCTTTCGTAAATTTGCATCAAAGAGCTGATCAATTAGATTTCCTTTCCGTAAGTTACGAATAGAATTAAGACTATCGCAATGATGTTGACTAGCTGCATGCGTTTTAAGTTTTTCAATACCTTTCTTCAATATCTTCATTGCCACGCGATGTACACTTTTTTCCGTAACAACGAGCTTGACGACAGGTGAAGCATATAATGTGGTCCTTCTCTTCGACATAGTGCATCCATGGATATTTAATAAACCAATCATGTTGACAGCAGCGACCATCTTTGGTCCGAGGAAACTTTCATAATTATAAGAAATTATTAATTATCGTCATATTTAATTTATTTTTTATAGTATATGAATAAAACAGTAAAAACTTAATAACTAAACGACTTTAAAGATTTATAATTATTATTAAATTTATTATGAAAAACGTGTACGTAAATTACTACATTTTGTCATTTTTTTATGGTTTTAAAAATTACAGTAACTACTTCTATATATTTTTTCTTTATGATTATGAGTCTTACCTTCCGTCAAAATATTCCTTTTTAGGTTTGCTTTTACGGATGTTTCTTCATTTGATGCATCTCCATCATTTATAATTAATGCCTGCCTCGGCTTGAAAAAAAATTGAATGCTTTGGTTCTTCATTTTCTTCACGTTTCATAGAATCCCCAATTCCGTGATGCATAAAAATAATACAGTATATATTGTTTAATTCAAATACAAAAAAATGCATCTGTAACGTGATATCAAGTAGAAAAGTATAAAAGATAAAAAAGATTAAAAATTTAAAAAATTAAAATCTAACTTCAACATTTTCCTTACCTTACAGTTCCAAACTAGACACAGGTCCTAATTTAATCAAAATTCTTACTTTTTGCTTTACACTTAACTCAAACTTTTACACTCAAGCACCTGGCAATTAATGAATTTTATGAATGCACTAAAATATACTCAATATTTCCCATATTTCACAAATCTAAAATTCTTAGAAAATCTGCAAAACAAAAAACAAGAAAGAGCAAAGAGCAAACAAAATTTGCAGAAATTACAACAACATGCAAACCATTTTACAACCTGTCTATAAATATTCAATAAGGGATTAACTTGACAAAGAAACTACCATTATGTACCCGACCTTTCATTAAATAAACTTGTACCTACCATTCAATTATAGGATTATAGGTATTTAAAAAGGTAGTTTATCTGGAATTTCCAATCTTTTTTTCTTTTATAAACAAGCAAAACTATTTTTAACTATATACAGTAGCAGTGGTATTTTTAAACAGTATGTTTTTTACAAAGAAATTTCTATTAAACATTGGTCTTGGCCACGTTAAGCAAGGATAATTTGAAACAGGTAAAGTTTTTTCACTATTGGAAATAATTCGTTCCACCACATTTTGGTTGTTTATGCAGGTGATCTTTTACATAGGTTTCAATGTAAATATATTTTATATTTTAACCATAGTTTTTAGGGGGAGCGACGCCCCCCCTGTTTTAAGATAGAGGGGGCGGTCCGCCCCCTCTGACCCATACTTCCGACGTCCCTGCCTGTTTTACACATTTTCAAAGGATTTTCGTGGCTTTCCCTGGCTAATTTAAACTTTCCTGATTTTCCAGAAAGTGAACACCCTGTAAAATGAATCTAAAGATAGCCAAATTGTTCCAAATGCAAGTAGCATTCTAATTTATTATCCATATTCTCTTATTTTATAATGTTTGAGAAGTATACAGCAAATTAGGTTAACCAATATTACGTTACGGAACGACGATATTGAAAAAACGCCCTTAAATTTTCGGACGGGCAGCATTAGACCCTACCGGGTAAATGGTTCAGGGGGCTGTTGTTTTTTGTTCTAATTTTATTGTTTTTGTTTTGAATGGATTGTAGGAATAAAAATGCGTAAAAAATAAAAGGTTACGTTACACATTACCACATAGACAAATCAACATAATTATATTGCAACTTGCCGTGTCCGGAAAGTGTTCCGTTTACCTTCAGTCCTCAATAGCAATCCAAATATTCGAAAACCGAGCAATATTGAAAAATAAACATGACCGCCGTTATGGCCAGTTAACTAACGGGCAAGGGTAAAAGAGCAACTTTTTCATCGCAACGCACCGGTCGCGGAATTCTTGATTTGAAAATTCTTGCTGACACTTGAAATTTTTTCTTGACTTTGAAAACTTTTTAAAATTTTTGAAATGCATGTAACCAAACCCCGAAACGTTGAATCAAGAATTTTAGCAAATGTTCAAAAGTGGAACCTGACTAATATTTAAAACCCTTTCCGTACCTAAATTATATTAAACAATGGACAATAATAAAAGCGCAACTTAGACGATATGTATTACAACTCAATTTTCAAAAGGAAAATTTCTGAAGTCCTTAGATTTACTGATGGCTAATGCGTAAGTATTCCTGAAATACATAAATTAGAATTAAATTTTGAAATTAAATAATGAAGAATTACATTAGTCATCGCGGTATTTATGATTTTCTTCTAAGATACAAAGATAGGGACCCACGCTATTTTATTTCCCAAGTTTCTAACTTTTAAGGTTATCTCCATTTTTGTTTAGTACCGTACAAAAAAAAAAAAAAAACTTGGTAACATTGGCGTGTTGTATAGGAGACTGGACCTTCTGACCCTGGTACACTTTAATTTCTCATATCTGAAATAGGTAATCCCCTCTAACTTATCTCCTATATCCTTTAATCCTCTCTGGAACTGTACATATGTAAAGCCATTTGCCGGATTAATCCCTCTTCGGACAAGCTCAAATGCTAACGTAGACAGCACACGTGAGTCTCTCGGATACACCATTAGAAAGAACAGTAAAACTAGGTACAATCGCGACCAAATTATGAGGGTTGGTATATTGGTGTGCTTTCGTCGAGATTTTAGAGTTCAAGCCGCCCTTTAGTGGGAAGTTTAGGTAGAGTTCGCGGAAAACCGAGTGTTTTTTCAAAATTTTGGATTCAAAATGACAAACATGGTATCAAAAATAATGAAAACCTTGACCTTTTTTAATGCTACTCCATTCAAAAAACAAGCAAAAATGTGCATCACATGTATAGCCTTTTGCAATATAAGTTACTAGGCCAGTCTTCTACGAACATGAGAGGCAGCTTAAATGAACTTTAATGATCCAGTAACATGATGCAACTGGTATTTATGGAAAAGATAGTTCAAGTGTAGTTTTTGAAGCTGGTTTATTTGAGATTCAAGAGGCCCAAAGTTGACCTTTTTCAAAAATAAACGACCACATATCTTTCTTCAGGTACATGCTACGAAGAGAATTTAAGTGTCAGAAGTTAGAGCAAAAAATTACCTTTCAGGCAAATCAAAATGCATTAAAATATTTCTAGTAGTTTCTGAAATATTAAAAAAAATCTGTTTTAAACAGTAAAAATATTCGTGATCTTGCCCTTAACTTTGATAACCTGTAACTTGACCCAAATTTTTTTTAGGCCAAACAAATTAATAACTTTGAACGGCACACCTGCCTGTTTTGAGATGGAATGGGCCTATAGTATGCAGTAGCATTCATCGTTTTATATATAACCTCGAAATAATCTTGTGTAATGGCGGTAGAATCGTTTGCTAAAATTACACGCTCATACTGAGTAGTGGGAATCAGGCATCTCTTACCTACTCATTTCCCCTCTTTGTTTTAGAATTTTGAGCGAAATTTAAATTTTGAAAGCATATTTTCCATTGAGAGCATATTATTTAATTCATTTCAATGCGTAAATGAAGTAATATTAATTTGTTATTTAGTTGATATTAATCAATTGATAAGTTAATTACTCTAATTAGTAATATTATAAAAAAAAATTAAAAATTAATAATAAACAACAGCTACTACAGCCGAATGTAGTGCGTTTTCAATTTCAATTTCCAAAACCCGAGAATTAATTTTAATTTGGGTAAGAATTTTTTTTATAAATATTTAATATATTTTATAAATAAACAATTTTTTAAATAATATTTGTAAAAAGAAATATTATCCCTTAATTTTATAGTCATGGTTTAAACTATTTATGTTAATTGAAAATAAAGCTTGAAAATATATAATTATAAAAATATTTTAAATATTTATAAAGAAATGTCCAAACTGGTATGAGCACTTGCGTTTTGTAATGACATGTAATGCTATGGTATTTTATTCTAGATTATATTTTGTGAAGATTTGTATACAAATCATCCTCGCAGAAAAAATATTTTCAAATGGAATTGTTACATTGAAAAAATTGTTTATTTATAAAACATTCAATATTTATAAAAATAAATTTACTCAAACTGGGAATAGAGTTTGCGTTTCTTAACTACAGGTCTAGTGTAGCCTGCATTCAGCTATGTTGGTGATACATTATGATTTGTATTCATTTGCGATTTTATTCTAGATTATATTTTGTGAAGTTATTTGTAAACAAATCACCCCTGCAGAAAAAATGTTTTAAAATTGAATTGTTGAATTGAGAAAAATTGTTGAATTAATAAAACATAATTAATATTTTAAAAAAGAATTTACCCAAACTGGGATTAGAATTTACGTTTTGTAATTACAAGTGTAGCGTGCCATTCATTCATCTATGGCGGTGATACTTTATGATTTGTATTAATTCGCAATTTGCATTTATTGTAGTTTATATTTTATGAAGTCATTTGTATACAATTCATTCCCGCAGAACAAAATGTTTTAAAATTGAATTGTTGAATTGAAAAAATTGTTTATTTATATAATATATTAAACATTTCGCCTCAACACCAAAAGGTACATGGTTAAAGATTATGTATGTATGTATTAAATATTTCATAATTTTATTTAAAAAAATTATCGAAACTGCGTTACATCGCCCACATGCCTTTAGAGTTTTTGCCAAATTTTGGCTCATTCTCTTAGTTCTAGTTTAGTTTTAGTTTGGCTTTCATTATTTTGTTGTAACAGCTTGTTGTTTTTTAACTAGCTTTGTCCACTGCTAGCTTAACTTAACTTAATACTATACTTTAACTATACGTTAACTGTTATACTATTAAAGTTCGTTTGCGGTAACCTGTCGCAAGACGTAAATATACGAGGATAGATCGAAAAATTTCTAGAACAAGACGAAAAAAAACAACTTTTGGGCAAAATCGTATTTATTTTTCTACATAGTCTCCTTTCAGTTCTACACATTTAGTCCAACGCTTTTCAAGACCCATCAACCCTTCACAAAGATAAGAACTATACAAACCTTCAAAATAGACAAAATGTTTGTATATTTAGTGCACAATTGTTGAGAAAACTAAAACAAATTGGGTTTAAAACGGTGACAGGAACAATTTGTGCAATCTAATTGCATTGGTTTGTGTAAAACCAATTGTAATGTTTTTCCAAACAACTTATTATTTTTATCTCCATACCAAATAGGTAACTACCTAAAACAATTTGTTTACAGAATCTTCTACATTTTGTAGCATAGTTTTGCACAATGCTGTATTAAACACTAGCGATCCTTATGTGGAATTTTTGCACAATGCTGTTGGAAACACACACGAATATTGGAGTAATTGTGTATATAGTAGTTTAGTGCATATTTGCACAATATTGTGCTTATTTTTCTTCAACTTTTAATATTGCTGAAAGAAACGCTCAACACTGGGTGAATTAATAACACAAACTGTGCATAATTTTATTAAAAAGTTATATATTTAATTCAAACGCAAAAATACAAAGAGAAAACATTCATATCAAGACAAAATACAAATTAAGCAAACGATCTAATTGAAATAAACGATTTACTATTTAAATTAGTAACAAATCATGGCATATAAGAGTAAATTTTCAAGTTGGAAACATGAACTTTTTATTATTTTCTCAATAATACCAAACACTGGAAGATTATCGGTCCATTTCTGAATTAATGGAAAATTCGGTTTGTAAAACGTTCCTATAAGTGGTTGGCACAAGAAGAAGGGAAAACTTCGCACCCAATTACGCCTGGAAAAGGAATGTATAAATTAGTTATTTATTACATGCACTTGCACTAAAATAAATGGATAAATAAAATGCGTACCCAATCATAATAATAATAATTTAAAATATAGGGTAAAAAATTAAAAATACTTAATAACATACTTACATTAATTAAATTTTTATTCACCTCTATACTATTACATCCATATTCTGCAACTATCACGAACTTACTAAACGAATGTGTTTCATTTCCACATACCACAGCGTTTTTTGCAGTTTGTTTATGTCTGGAGTCTGTGATCTGAGGGGGAAATAAATGCGATAGGTCAATCCTACATTAAAAATAACCTTGATATAAGATTTCGCTCAAATTGTATTACAGTTTCAAATTTTATTTGCATTTTTTCATCATATATAATTAAAAAGCTACACAATACTGTGCATGATTACAGTTAAACAACTTGTATCAAAATATACAACAAGATTGTGGACAAACGCAGCACAATTTTGTGAATTATTAATTCCTTTAGTTACTTCAATTTGCTTTGCACAATTTGTTAAATCAAATTTCACGGCGTCTTCAAACAATCTTATTAAGAAAGAATACGCAACGCTTTTAAATAATGGAACCCAATTGTACAAAAAAATCGTACAATCACAATTAACCAACGTTGTGCAAAACTAAGCGACTGCATTTTTCTCTGTGTATCCATTTACCTCAGGGGTGTCAAACTCAAAGGCGAACTTGGGCCAAAACAAAGTTTTAAGTTTAGGTGGGCTGCAAACAAAATCAATATTTATAGAAACGTAGGTTTATTTCGAATAATACATTATAATAAACATATACAGGGTGTCATGAGATAGAACGCATTAATTTTAAGTGGTGATAAAAGACATCAAAAGGAACAAAAAAGTCTGCATAATTTTTTTTTCTATGTTAATAAGCTTTCGAGTAATTTAGAAAAAACCGTTGCCATATCTGGCAACCTTGCTTAAATATAATCGCAGCTGGGTCTTGACCTTGTTTTAGAAAATCAAACACACAAACTGATGATGATAGTCGTCGTTTAAAAATAATAAACATCCAAAGCAGATTAGTCGGGGACTAGTTCTATGAAAATTGTAATCCGAACTGTTTCCGTAAACAAAATTTGTACGTTGTAGGACGTTAAAAACACGCTGATTCATAACAAACCAACTGTAAAAATAAAACAATAACTGACCTACATTTTATATTTATTAATTTCCGGAATATTTTCAAAATGTCTTGACGCATTTGTTTTTTTATTAAAGAATACTATCTTATGTAAAAAAATTTGATTAAGGCACCTAATTACCATAAAATTAATGTAATAAATTTAATGTAGCCAAAACAAGGTGTCAACAAAATCCCTTAACCTAATTACCTAATTTAAATTAGATAAATCTTCTCTTATAAAATCATTAAAAACTGTTATTAAATAAACAGCAAGTTGCGAATTGCGTTATAGACAAATTATTATTTCAAAGTTCAACGAACTACAACACAGTATTTTCTCAAGGGTATGTATTATTTACAATTTTATTATTTTAACATAGCTGTGATCAGGCATTGACCCAAATATTCTTAAAGATTGTATAAACAAGACGTGCTTTATTTTCAATGTCAAGATGTAAAATGAATTTTTAATTGTAAAAAGAATTCAATTTTACGCCGAAACGGTATACGATACGCTAAAATGTCATTAAGGTTTGTTGTTGTGATAGATGAGATGGATCTGCCGACAAAGCCCCATACTTAAAGTACTACTATTAACGCGGCACAATGATGTTAAAGTTTCTAACTTTCTTATTTTTTTCTGAAAAAGTGGTACGTTCTAGAACAAAGTTGTACAAGACTTTTTTGTTCCTTTTGGTGTCTTCTATCACCCCTTAAAATTAATGCGATCTATCTCCGCACACGCTGTATAACTGACTTTTCATCTGTGAAAAAGTCAGTAACCTAACTTTTGACATATTTTAGATATTATTTATGCTTAAATACCGTATTTACCTAATTGTGGTAAATACCACAACTCTTATTTTTATTCTTCGTCGGTTTGTTATTTTATTATATATTATTGTGTGCCGATATATTGGCCGGGCCGCAAAAATTTTCGTTGGGGACCGCATGCGATCCGCGGGCCGCGAGTTTGACACTCCTGATTTACAGCTTCGATGATTTCAGTATTCGATGAAAATTCTTTTCCAGCCAACCATTTCTTGAGATTTGGGAACAAGAAGAAATCCGACGGAGCCAAGTTTGGCGAATAGGGTGCATGTTCAATTAACTGGAATCGTAGTTCGTGCAGTTTCGCCATCGCAATTCCCGACTTGTGGGATGGGGCGTTATCCTGGTGGTACAAGACCTTTTTCTTCTCCAAATGAGGTCTTTTAACTTTGATTTCTTTGTTCAGTCTGTCTAATAACGACGCACTGTCGACGTTATTGTCCTTCCGTGTTGCAAATAATCAATAAAAATTATTCCTCGGGAATCCCAAAATACGCTAGCCGTGACTTTCCTAGCAGACGGAATCGTCTTTGCCTTCTTTGGAGTTGGCTCACCACGTTTTGTCCATTGCTTTGACTGCTACTTGGTCTCCGGAGTGTAGTGGCGAATCCATGTTTCGTCAACAGTTATAGAACGTCGCAAAAAATCTTTTCATTACTTTTGAACATGTCTAGACATTGCTGAGAAATGGTCATTCGAACTCGCTTCTGGTCGATTGTCAGCAGACGCGGCACCCATCTAGCACTAAGCTTTCTCATGTCCAAATGTTGATGTAAGATGCAATGTACACGGTCGTATGAAATGCTTACTTTCTCTGCTATCTATCGCTCTCAACCTTATTCGGTGATCCTTCATCAAGATTTCGTTGATTTTTTCAATTGTTTCTTCATCAATAGCTGTTTTTAGTCTGCCAGAACGTGGTGTATCCTCTGTACTTGTTCTATCGCGTTTAAATTCAGCAACCTAGTTTGCAATTGTTGCATACGAAGGCGAAGAAGACTCACCATTAACTTCATCTAACTCCGTTTTTATTCGTTTAGCTTTTAAGCCTTTAAAAAAGAAATGTCTTATAACTGTGCGGAACTCGTTTTTATTCATGATTAAGAAAATGCACAAATTGTTTACTTGAATCGATAGTAACGGCGTGTGTTTATATCCAATCCGTTTGAAAATTTGACAACTGTTGTACGGACAATGACGTTTTCAAAACAACTGATTATCACTAGAGTTCCTGTATAATAATTATAGGTATTATTTATTATTATTATACAGGAACTCTAATTAACACGCGCGCATAACGCCACCTTGTGGTTCATTCTAGAAACATTCCGATATATCCTCGCACTTGAAGTTAGCTGATCCCTGAAGCTTCATTTACGATGATGCGCGTTTGTGTACCGTGTACGCTTAACTTAACGTAATATGGAATGGAAAATGATACTGATGAAAATTAAATACACCACAATTAAATCAGACTCGTCACTCGCTATTTAAACATAACAAAGCCTAGTTTAAAAGAAATGTTTGCTCTAAAAAGAGCAATTTTTGAACAGCGTCCGCGGCAAATAATCTTTTATTCTGCGAACCGAAAAAATTACATCAGTAAACTAAGAAGTTTTTCAAATAAATCAACTTACCAGGCATCACTATCGGAGTTTTCTGATGTATAATAGATGTCTGAATCGGACAACGCCCTCCACTAGATCATCAATTATATGGTCAAGCTTCCACATTTCTTGTTCAATTTTTTGGGCATGCCTGACACATTTTTCCCAATTTTCTGCGCTTCGTTGGCGATTCCTTCCTTTAATAAATTTTCTACATCCTTTAGGTTAAATGTAGTATTATTTAATGCCACAAATCCTTTAATTTGGGCCCAAATCTTTTCTATCGGGTTTAAATCACAATGGTACGGAGGTTGGCGTAAAATTGTAATTTGATGCTCTTGGGAAATTTTTTCAATGCAATATGATTTATAAGTATCACGATGTTGCCGTATAATCTCTAATAGCTCAATTACAAAAACACTTTTATGAAACAAATGCAACTGCACTGATCTTCGACTGATGAGAGCTAACAAGCTCGTAACTCGAGTCTCGAGGTACTGTTCGTGGATTTTACACACTTATTCTTTTAGTGGGTTGGTCTTTCAATATTTTGTTTTAACAACTTGTTTTTTAACCACATCGTCCACTAGTGGTTAACTTTTATACTATATTTTTTTCTGTAATTATTACTAATAAGGAAATACTGTTAGAGAACAAATTTCCATACATTTTCCAGTTAAAATAGTGTTAGTGGAACTAGAAATTTAACCTAAGTTTTTTATTACTGAGAATGTTCTATTAATTCCCATGTTTCCTTTTTTGCAGAATAACTAAAGCAGCTGTAAAGAACTTTCATACATCATGAACACCTCTAATGAAGATGATCGCATCTATACCTGTCCATCCCTGGAAGGTTGCAGCTGGCAAGATACAAATTATAGGGATTTAGTTTTACATTTCCAGTATTCTCATCCAGAATCGTTCATTGATACTAGTGATTCTCATCTAGCAAAACAACATAGCAAAAACAGCTTCTATTTTTGTATACCAAATACTGTAAATTATAAGAAAAATATGATGATGAAAAGACTTGCGAACTTTTTCATACTACAATTTGAATCCAGTGCAAAATGCCAAAAGTTTTGGTGTGGTGTTCGGCATATAGGCCCAAAAATTTATGTGGAACGTTTCTTTTATGGTATAGTATTCTTTAATGTACAAACTGGGAAAGAATTTTGCAAATTTGGATTGATGCAACCAGATACCGAATGGATCTTTGATAAAAGTATTATGATGGAGTTTGATTTAAATTTAGTTAAAAGTAATAGCACAGATTTTAAGGTGCGTTTTGAAATACACCATTATAAACCAAGCGTTATTGCTGAACTGCACAAGAATAGGACGTTCTTATTAATAAATCAAATTTATTGTCAAATTTGCCAAAACCTGATTATATCATCTGTATATTTATGTCCATCTTGTCATGCCATTTGTGAGGACTGCCAGATAAAGTCAGAAAAATCTATTTATGGATTGAAGAGTTGTGAATATGTTAAAGATCAAAACAAATGTAATTTATTGCTTGAAGACGTAACTAGATATTTATGGCATTATTGCAGTAATGCAGAACGTGGTTGCGTTTTTATGGCAAAAAATAATGCGATGGAAAAGCATAAATTAGTTTGTCCTCACAATGAAAAGAAAGAAAGATTACCTCAATGCCAACTATTGACACGTTCTCACAATTTTAAGTGCCCATCATTGCAAGAATGTTATTGGCAAGGTCAAATGAAACAGTTAGCTTCACATTTTCAAGGCTTGCATTGTGAATCATATTCCAAAGAGAAAATCTTGAGTGTCTGTGTACCGAATGATAAGCACTATAAGAACATTATACTATTAGAAAGTTTGGGAGGAACCTTTTTGTTGCAATTTGAAACAGACTTAGTCCGCAACAAATTATGGTGTGGAGTTAATTTTGTTGGATCAAACACAAAAGCTGAAGAGTTCATTTTTTGTATAAACTTTTTTGATGTAACTAATAGGGAGATTAATAGATTTGGGATAATTAAAGCGAACCTTGATTGGATTTTTGATAAAGATACAATGATGGAATTGGATCTAACCTGTGTGAAAAGAGAGGCAAACAATTTTAAAGTATGTTTGGCAGTGAACTATTATAATTCAAAGGCTATTGCTCAAATGCACACAGATCGCTTGACAGGCCGAATAAAATGCATTGTTTGCCAAAAGCAAATCACATTAGGTGCATATTTATGTTTATCTGGTCATCTTGCTTGCAACACATGCAGAAGAAAATATACAAAGTGTGAATATAGACAAGAACATAAGAAATGCAATCTAAAACTGGTTGATGTCAGTAAATATTTATGCATTTATTGTGATAATAAAGAACGTGGTTGCAATTTTGAAGGAAAATGGAAAAACCTTAAAAAACATCAGTCTGCTTGTCGCTTCAATGGTAAAAAACAACAGCAATCATTTTCACAACATTCATCAGTAACAGATTTTCAAAAATTGAAGTGTCCATCATTGCAAGAGTGTAATTGGGAGGGTCTGTTAAAAGAGTTGGGTTTGCATTTTCAAGATTCTCATTGTGAATCATATGTCAAAGGTAACAGGGTCGATCTTGATGCACCAATCGAAATGAACTACAAAAGAATGGTACTGTTACAGTCATTTGGAAGCAACTTTCTATTGCAATTTGAAACAGAAGTTGATTGCAAAAAATTATGGTGTGGTGTTCATTTTATTATTGGTCAAAACACAAGAGCGGACATTTTTGTTTTTCGTATAACATATCACAATATAGATAATGAGGAGACATACAGTTATGGAGAAATGCAGATGGGCATTAATTCGATCTTTTCCAAAAGTACAATGATGGAATTTGATTTAAATTCTATCAAATTAGGAGCAAGCTTTGTTAAGATGAGCATTGAAGTGATGCTTTACAATACAAAAACAATTGCTGAAATGTACAAAGATCGCCTGACGGGAAAAATAACTTGTTTTCTTTGTCAAGACCAAATAACATCATGTGCATTTTTATGTTCATCTGGTCATACTACTTGTAGCATCTGTAAAGCAAAATATAAAAAGTGCCAATATATGCAAGATCATAAGGAATGTAATTTAAAGCTAGCTGATGTCAGCAAGTATTTACGCCATTATTGTGATAAAATGGAAGATGGTTGTGATTTTAAAGGAAAATGGAAAAAGCTGAAAACCCATAAATTAGTTTGTCGCTTCAAGAATCAAACTAAACCAGAACAATTATTGCCACAACACTCACCATTAACAGATTTTCAAAAATCGAAGTGTCCATCATTGCAAGAGTGTAATTGGGAGGGTATTTCAAAAGAGTTGGGTTTGCATTTTCAAGAGTCTCATCGCGAATCATATGTCAAAAGAAAAGACTTTAATCTCTATGCACCAATCAATATGAACTACAAAAAAATGGTACTGTTAGAGTCTTTTGGATGCAACTTTCTATTGCAATTTGAAATTGAAGTAGATTGCAAAAAATTATGGTGTGGTGTCCATTTCATTATTGGTAATAACACAAAAGTGGACTCTTTTGTTTTTCGTATAGTATATCACAACATAGATAATGAGCAAATTCATAGATATGGAGAAATGCAGATAGGCATTAATTCGATCTTTTCCAAAAGTACAATGATGGAATTTGATTTAAATTCTGTAAAAACGAAAGCAAGCCATATTAAGATGTTCATTGACGTGCTGCGTTACAATACAAAAACCATTGCTCAAATGTACATAGATCGCTTAACAGGAAAGTTAACTTGTTTCCATTGCCAAAACCAAATAACATCATGTGCATTTTTATGTTCATCTGGTCATACTACTTGCAACATCTGTAAAGCAAAATATAAGACATGTGAATATACGAAAGATCATAACAAATGCAATTTAAAGCTAGTTGATGTCAGCAAGTATTTAATCCATTATTGTGGTAAAAAGGAAGATGGTTGCGATTTTAAAGGAAAATGGAAAATGCTAAAAAAACATAAATTAGTTTGTCGCTTCAAGAATCAACGTAAATATGAACAAATACAAGAACAATTATTGCCACAACATTCATCATTAACAGATTTTCAAAAATTGAAGTGTCCATCATTGCAAGAGTGTAATTGGCAGGGTCTGTTAAAAGAGTTGGGTTTGCATTTTCAAGGTTCGCATTGTGAATCATATGTCAAAAGCAACAAGGTCAATCTATATGCACCAATCGATATGAACTACAAAAAAATGGTACTGTTACAGGCTTTTGGAAGCAATTTTCTATTGCAATTTGAAACAGAAGTAGATTGCGAAAAATTATGGTGTGGTGTGCATTTTAGTATTGGTAAAAACACAAGAGGGGACGCTTTTGTTTTTCGTTTGTTATATCACAATATAGATGATGAGGAGATTCATAGTTATGGAGAAATGCAGATGGACATTAATTCGATCTTTTGCAAAAGTTCAATGATGGAATTTGATTTAAATTCTGTCAAATTAGGAGCAAGCTCTGTTAAGATTTCCATTGAAGTGATGCGTTACAATACAAAAACCATTGCTGAAATGTACATAGATCGCTTGTCAGAAAAAATAACTTGTTTCCTCTGCAAAAACCAAATAACATCATGTGCATTTTTATGTTCATCTTGTCATACTACTTGTAACATATGTAAAGCAAAATATAAAAAATGCCAATATACTCAAGATCATAATAAATGTAATTTAAAGCTAGTTAATGTCAGCAAGTATTTATGGCATTATTGTGGTAAAATGGAAGATGGTTGCAATTTTAAAGGAAAATGGAAAAAACTGGAAAACCATAAATTAGTTTGTCGCTTCAACAACCAAAGTAAACATGAACAAATGCAAGAACAATTATTGCCACATCACTTACCATTAACAGATTTTCAAAAATTGAACTGTCCATCATTGCAAGAGTGTAATTGGGAGGGTATGTTAAAAGAATTGGGTTCACATTTCCAAAATTCTCATGTCGAATCTTATGCTAAAAAGAAAATCTTTAGTGACTGTGTACCGACTGATGGAAATTACAAGAAGCTTGTGCTCTTAGAGAGTTTGGGAGGTACCTTTTTGTTGCAATTTGAATCAGATATAAATCGCAACAAATTCTGGTGTGGAGTTCATTTTGTTGGACCAGACACAAAAGTGGATCAGTTTGTTTTTCGTATATCATACTTTAATGCAAGTAATGAGGCGATTAGTAAATTGGGCACCATGCAGACAGATATTTATTGGACTTTTGACAAGAATACAATGATGGAACTTGATCTAACCTATGATTTCAGGGTATGTTTGGAACTAGACGATTATAATTCTAAAACTATTGGTAGTGCATACATAAATCAATTAACAGGTAAAATAAACTGCTTTGTTTGCCAAAAACACCTTACAACATCTGCGTTCTCGTGTGCATCTGGTCATGCTGCTTGCTATAGCTGTAAAGCAAAATATACAGCTTGTGAATATAATAAGTGTAATTTAAAATTGGTTAATGTCAGTGGATACTTATGCCACTATTGCGATAAAAAGAAAGATGGTTGCGATTTTAAAGGGAAGTGGAGAATGCTTATGGAACATGAATTAGCTTGCCGCTTCAAAGATAATAATGAGTGTGATCAAAGACAAGAACAGTTATTGCCGCAACATTCAGCATTAACTGATTTTCAAAAATTAAAATGTCCATCATTGGAAGAATGTAATTGGGAGGGTCAGTTAAATGAGTTAGGTACGCATTTTAGACTGTTGCATTCAGAAACATACACTAAAATGAAAACCTTCACATTTTATGCACCGCTTGCTGAGGACTGCAAGAAGAATATGTTACTGGAGAATTGTGATGGTATCTTTCTATTGCATTATCAATCAAATGTAACCTCCAATACGTTTAGATGTGGTGTGACTTATATTTCTTCAAATATAGATGTTGAACATCTCTTTTATGGTATAACGTATGTAAGGAGAAACAATGGAAAAAATCTTTCTAAATTTAAGATGATGCAGCAACTGAACACCGATTGGGCTACTGATAAAACCGCAATGATAAAAGTTAAGCTGAATGCGATTAAAAGAGAAGAAAATCAATTTCGACTTAGCTTTCATTTACACTATTACAAAGCAGTCATCATTGCTGGTATTCATAAAAAAAGTTTATTAAATGAAATAACATGCATGGCTTGTAAAAAATCTATTACATCATTTATATTTCTATGCCTGGCAGGGCATACTATTTGTCGTGATTGCAGTGGAGAGTCTGAATTAAAGAAATGTGTATCCGGTAGGAAAAGTAAAAAATGTAATTTAATACTCAAAGATTCCACAGAATTCATACACCATTATAATAATAAAGCATACCGTTCTAACTCCATAAAGAAGAAGAAAGAACTGCAAGATCCTCAACCATCTGATGGTTTAGACAGTGACCAGAATCAACGTATTTACAACTGCCCCTCATTGGAAATATGCCACTGGCATGGTACACGTGAAGAATTGTCATTGCATTTCCAACGTTCGCATTCTACATCATATACTACCAAAAATAACTTTGACATGCGTATTCCAACAAATGTTAACTACAAGAGAAACATAATGTTCAATTGCTTGAAAAACATATTCTTACTGCAGTTTGAATCAGATGTGAGGAGCAAGAAGTTTTGGTGTGGTGTTCGCTTTATTGGACCAAATACAAATAAAGATAGTTATTTTTATAAACTAATCCTACGAATGAAGATTTATAAGTTTGGGACAATGCAGTTAGATACTGATTGGACTTTTGATAAAAATAAAATGATGTTATTTCACATAGATTCATTTAAAACTAGAAACTTTTCCGTATCTTTTGAACTATGCCATTACGAAGCAAAGAAAATTGCTGACATTAACAAGAAACTTCTGGATGATGAAGTAAGATGTGCCCTTTGTCTAAAACCAATTATGGCATCGATATATATATGTTTAACTGGTCATGCTGTTTGTAATGGTTGTACAACAAAATCTACCGATAAAAAATGTGAATACAAAGGATGCAACTTGAAACTTAAAGATGTCAGCAAATATTTCTCTTATTATAATAGGAATAAACAATATGCTCATTTAGATAGTTTGGGGCGTAACATGTTTGCTACAAAGTCTAAAAAACGCAGATTCGATTCTAACTGATGAAGTTGGGAAGTTTTTAATAAAAAACCTTATTCTGTTAAAACTTTTTTTGATATTAATTCTGTTTATAATTATGTTGTACGAATAGTTTCTAATATTAAGATCAATAAAGTGCCTTTTTAAAATGTAATGCTTTTAGTAATAATTGCTATGAACTCCCTTGACAAGTTTATATATACATAAAATACTTATTTTAAAAGCAATCGAAAGCCATCGTCTTGAGGTCATCAGCAACTGCTTTATGCACTGTGTCATTAATGTAATTCTTGCTATACTATTGGTACTTTTGCATTTACATTGGAGATACAGGTTGGTTATAAATTCAGGGCCAGCTGTGTACGTTTATTAAAAGCAATAGATTCTGTTTTATAAACAACAGTTTTGTAAGTTTAAATCACAAGTATTTGAAGAGTACATAGTTAAAAAAGTAGATATACTTAATCATCTTTTTTCCCTTAGCTGTAAGACAAATGTGTGATTTGTGTAATATCATCTGATAAATCGGCTGCAGCCGCAAGCTGGGCTTGTGTAATAATAATAATCGCCCTTCCCTCTCGCACAAACTTCATAGATTCTGGGGCCTGATTCAGCAGGTAATGGAGCGTAGCAATTATTATTATTATCTTCAGATTTCCTTATGGACCACCCTGTATTGTTTCAATTAATCTGATAATTTAACGAATTTTTTTTAAATTATAACACAAGCATAGGTTTAAACTTATAGTATATTACGATACGAGACCAGTAAGTGCTTTTTAACAGATAGAGAAAGAGTTGGACAACCGAGACCCGAATCGTCGAGTTTTTCCGATATCGGTTGTAAGCACTTAACAATGAGTATCGTATAATATTTTTTGCACTATTTAATAAATAAAAATGTATTTATAATGCAATTTTTTTGTAACAAATTTGATATTCTAGCCCTGGGGTAGTCAACCTTTTTATACCTACCGGCCACTTTTGTATTTTTGTTGGTAGTAAGATTTTCTAGCTGTCCACTGCATAGTGGTCCTGTATTAGATCAAAATCTACAAATATTTTAGTTCATTTCACGGATATTTGTTACCATATAATTACTAATTAACTATCACATACACATATCCACTCTGCGGCTCGGTGTGTCCGACACTTCGACACCGAAAGGTATAAGAAGTTAAAGATTATGTATGTATGTATAATTACTAATTAATTACCATAGTACATTGTGGTATAAATAGCTCCCAGATAATTAAACATTAGCACTTTTATTTTGACCACGAAAGTGTTCACATCCAACCCTGCATAATTAGTGTTACCAGTAAGTCATTGCGTGACCTTGTCTTTGGTAACTATTTTGTGGTAATTTGGTGTTTGTGCATACTTCTTTCTACAGTGGAAGACCAAGGAACAAGTATATTCTTTTACATTTAATTGATTCTGACGGTTTTCATTATCGAAATATTTAAAATTATCGCCCTTGTAACAAATGCTTTAATATTATTAATACCGGAAACTTAGTTTGAAAAATGGGAGACAAGATTTAATAGCTCCTCTTGCTATTAATAATAATAATAATTAATAATAAGGTGTGCAAATAAACCTGAGATTTCTAAAATATTTGAAAAGTATTTAAAAAATTGTCATTGTAATGAAAGATTGAATAGTATAGATAAATCGTAAAAGTTTTTTTTTTTATCTTAAACTAACAGTAATAAACCATCGTTTAACAGAAATGGTACTATTTTTTAATTAGATGCAGGTTTCTCACCGAAAAATTATTTGTTAGTTGCACACCCATCTGCAAAGATGGCGCTTAAAAAATGTTCCTATTTTCATATGATAAAATTATGGAGTTTCCGGTATTATTAATATTAAAGTATTTGCTACTAAGTAATAGGTAATTTCTGCTAAAAATTTTTTAAGTGTAGGTTTTGTGTAGTCTTTTAACTATGTTCCCCCGCTCACCCCTTGTTGATTTTATTCTTTATTTTAAAGCTCGATACCTTTATATTATAAAACAACAACAATCTTTTGCTGAAATTTACATGATGTCATTTATTAGACCGTTATATCTTCCTAGATGCACACCTACACCTCTATACGATTTTGGTACCAGTTGTTTGGAGAATATGTAATATATATAAATATACACGGTGATTCAGTACCTAATGATCGGACTTCGAGGATAAGCCTCTTTGGTCATTAGAAACATAAAACCTTAGTGACATTTTTTGATTAACTGAACTTGAAGATTTTGAAAATTTCGCCCGACGTTTTCAGAAAAGTACGTATAATTGATGCAGGTCAGTGTTGTTAAGTCGAATAGAAATAAATGCAAGATCTTTAGAAATTGACATCATCAGTAAAAACGTAACATCTGTTTAAAGAAGCACAACAAGGATGCAAACGACGCAAATTCCATTTCGGATGTTGTTAAAACAAAATGATCTATTAATCCGGGGGATTCCCTAGTAGCACACATATATTATATAAATATTCATTTTCAAATATTTAAAATATATCTTTTTCAACATCCGCCTAAATATTTAGCTAATATATTATTTAAAATATTTCTTCAATATTATTTTGATAATATTTATTTAACATTCTAGCTAGGATATCTTATGAATGTTATATCCCCAATAGCACAGATATATTATATAAATATTCATTTTCAAATATTTAAAACATATCTTTTCCAACATCCACCTAAATATTTAGCTAATATATTATTTAAAATATTTCTTCAATATTATTTTAATAATATTTATTTAACATTCTATAGTATGAGTAAAAAGTAAGGAGTAAGTAAGGATTTTGAAGCCATGTGTATTATAACACTAGAAAATTATACAAAATAATCAGAGTCCTTTGACAGTGACAGTTATTAATTTGATATAATTTTCTGGTGTTATAATACACATATGAGTTCAAAATACCAAAGGCACCTTTGATGGAGTTATTTTTTGTTCATACTATAGTTAGGATATCTTATGAATGTTATATTTCTGATTCATATAATATTCCTAGAATATTATTAGAATGTTTTTAACAATATTTTTGTACAGCAAATTATGCTCTATAGCAACATGAATTTCAATTTTCTTTTCACCACTCATTTTCTAGTTGATGGTCATTTAAACTTTTCAAATAAAACCCTATACATGTTGTTCTACTAAAAAGTTATTAATATATATATACATAAATTTTTACAATTTATCTAAAATATTCAATCTTTCATTACAATAAACATTTAACTTTATTAAAAAATAAAATATAAAATTAGTAGAATATAAAATAAGCTGATATAAATTTTAGGTTTTTAAGATTTTTGAAAGAAAATTCCTGCTCCATCTTCACATCCAATCGATCTAATTCTTTTTCTTGAACTTCTAATTCTTAAAGATATGGAACAAATGATTGAAAGTTGAATGTGGGTTTTAATCCAAGAAATGATATTCGAATATGGTTTATTATTAAAAAGAGAATTTTGCTCTCTTTATGAAACCATATTCTCTAACAAGTGTAACATAAGAAAATTTTTGACAAAAATTGCATTTGAAGTTTATTTAGCATAAGAGTTACACTTAGTAATAAAACACTTGGGTTTGAATTAAATACGTATATTCTTTTGGAATGGTAAAATGACCGTCAACAAGAAAATGTTTTTTTTCTCTTATTGTAATTGTAGGTAGTATCACAAAAAGGATTATACGCCTGAGAAAAATATTCACTGCTCATTTTAATTCACGACAATCCAATAAAAAAATAACTACTCATCCATCCTGAAGACTTCAATAATTATATTATAACTGAAATATTAAATTAAATAGCAGTTTATTCGTTGGTATATTAAGGATATAATTCCCACCTCATGGAATAGGACTTGAATAAAAGATATATTGTAGCAAAAAGAATTTATTCACTCAGTAAAAATATATAAATACTCGATAATTATTCAATAGGAAGCTTGTCTTGGGACTCATAATTCTTCTTTCTGTAAGAATAAAAAAAAAAGATTTAGGGTTATATATAGTCAAAGATGTTATGGTTATAGTCGATCTCTCGCAGCAACATATTTTAAGGCAATTTATATAATGAACATGAACTTTTTGAATCATCTGTACTTCTAGTCACCATATTAGTGTAGTCAAATTTTGCAAGAAATTGAATTGTTTTATTATTTTAAGAAAAAATAATGCTTGTTAAGAAAATCTTAATTTGATGTAGTCAAGTCCAATACCATTATGTGGGGCGACCAATAATAGAAAATGTGATTAGGCAATATTAAGCATTTTTTAAAATTAATCGAATATTTTCGAAACAGTATACAAGCATAAAACTCAGCAGACTTTTTATGAGTTACTTCAACCAAAAGAATTAAAATTAAAAATCAAAAGTTAAGTAAGTAACTCGAGACGTTGAAATTTTATCAGCCACGCATTGCATATACTATGTTTTCTCCGAATTTTTAGTAAATTAATGCACTTTATAAAAAATTATGACATTTAAGTGACAAAACATGACATTAAAATGTCGAACAGTTTGTCATTCAAAATCCCAGTAGTCCGAAAATTCCAACCTCTAGTGGTTGAAATGCGATTTCAATCATCGTTATCAATTGCAAAATGAGTGATTTCAATGTCATGAGTAGAAAAAAGCACTTACTAACTGTTGTTTAATCTTCTCGAAGTATGTCTTAACCAATTCTTAATAGCTGCTATGATGACGTGCTCGGTTGTTTAGTATTTGGGCTTAGGGTTGCTGCTTCTGTAATATTTAATAACATAATAATAATCGTATCGGTAAAAACAATGAAGGTTTAACATACTTTTGATAGTCAGGTACTATTAAGGAGGAAAACAATTTCTTTCCCTCCCAGTCACATAAGGAGGCAACAGAATCTGTGAAGTTTCTTCAAAATATTTTTTACAATAGTATTGCTATCATGACTTCCAATTTGGGCAAGGAATGGTAACTGAAAATAATAAGATTTGTTATAAGGAAAACAAGATGTGCATCCAAGTACCTACCATCTTTTTCTGTTCATCCTTTGTACTTGGGCGTCTTTCCCATTTACCAGTGTCTTCTTCGCTCTTCATGGGTAGTTTTCCTTCAAAATCTTCGTGGAAATTCTGATCATCAGAAATTATCTGTGGTCGGCTTTGCTGCTTCAATATTTGCAAACACCAACTTCAGCTGATGAAGCCACTTTCAGTTTTTCTTTTGAACTCTAGAAAATAAATTGACATCTCAGTTACTGTGAAATTTAAAACCTATGTGTTTTATTACTGTTTTAGACATATAATAAATTAATGTAATTTATTTGATGTTCAAAAAATTATTGTTTTTGAGTAATACGACACATACGTTTTAAATTTCACAACTGAGATGTCGAGGGTTTATAATCACCCGTTAGAAAAAGTATAAATTTATTAAACATACGTGATTAATCATCATACCTTATTTGTCAAAGTTGCAGCAATCTGTAGCTGGTTGAATAACCATGTTATTTGTAATATTATCACCATTTGATGATGAGCAGCTTTTCAGTGGATATGCAGGCTCTCTTTTATTCGTAGGAGTAGAATAGTCACTTCTTAGGTAAATACTTTATGGTTTAATATCAATATATACCTACATAAAACAGTTAAATCCGAAAAAAACACAAAACTGATGACAAAACCCTTGACAAAACCATACAAATTCACAATGGCGTCGCGTCGTTGCATCGTGTCCTTCTGCCTGCCTTCTACGAACATACGCGACGACACACGATCGCGCACGATCATAAGCAAGATTTACAATTCATCAATGTTTACCAATAGATATCTATTGTAGTACATAATAAAAAGGTTGGTTTAATATACGTTTCAAAATATTAAAAATTACACACAAATAACATATTTATTTAATATGTATATCAATATATTTCTAAATATTTCATTTTCAATATTTTATAAATACTTTCCTAATCTTTTAAATATTTAAAACACATAATATTATCTATATTTTTTAAATATTAAAGAAATATGGTGTGCTACTGGGGCTCCCCTGTATTCTAATAGGAAACGCAGACAGAAATGACATCATTTTAATACTGACCCATTTGTTTATTGTTTCCAGCCTTTGTGGAACTCCATAATCATGAAATAAATAAAGATTATTGAAAGTTTCACAGTTTTATTAAAATACAACCTGACAATATTGTTTCGACAGCTATGCTGTCATTATCAAAGGTAATATAATTATAAACAAACACGTCGCTAAGGTAGATACAAAAATAGGTAACTAGATAAAATAATAATAATAATCAGAATTAAATATCTAATACTTCCAGTAACGGAGAATTACTGAGCTCAAGTTGTTCATTCATTAAAGGTACCCTGAGTTTGTGTTTGTATATCTCAAAGGCTTCTAAAATGTCTAATTTACGTTTGTTATTACAAAAATGTAGGAATTTAATATTGTTTTGAGGAGTCATTGTGTGATTTTGTTCTAAAAGGTGTTTGGCGTAATTAGATTAGTCAAGATGTTTATTTTTGTAATGACGTACGTGTTCTTTATATCTTGTGTCAAAATTTCGAAGTGTTTGTCCAATATATACCGAACTACAAAAAGAACAATTTAAACGGTAAATGCCCGATTTCATGATATCATGTGTTCTGTCTTTAGCATTAAATAAAAATGAAAAAGTTTTAGTGTTGGTTTTAAATGTTATTTTATAATTGTTGGTTTTTCTTAGTATATGTGCAATTTTTTCTGATATTTTGCCAAAATATGGTATAGATATGTAATTTGTGTCTTCTGTTTGATTGTCAATGGGATATATTCTTTTGATAGCTAACCTATAATCTTTTTGTTTAATTAAAGTGTCAATCATGTTCGGATTGTAATGATTTGCATGTGCTAGTTGTTTAATGGTTGATATCTCTTTGCTAAAATCTGATTTTGTTAGTGGAATAGTTAAAGCTCTGTGTACTAATGATCTGTAGGCTGCTATTTTATGTGTATTATGGTGACAAGATTCATTTGGTATTGTTATGTCTGTTTGTGTTGGTTTTCTGTATATGGAAAATTCAAATAGGTTGTCTGCTTTAATCTTGATATTTAAGCCTAGAAAGTTTATAGCCCTGTTTTGTTCTGTTTCTAGTGTAAATCTTATATTAGGGTGGATACTGTTAATAAGAATTAAAAATTCATTGATAACCTCAAAAGAACTGTCAAAACAAGCTAAAATGTCATCAACATAACGAAACCAGAAGATAATGTGTTTAGAGAGGTTTAATTCAAATATTCGATCTTCAAACTTGTCCATAAATATGTTAGCTAATAGAGGACTTAGAGAATTACCCATAGGTAAACCATCCTTTTGTAAATAAATTATGTTATTAAAAGTGAAATAATTTTGACTTATACAAAGGTCAAATAATTGAATTAACTCTAACCTTTTAACTAATTCTATATTACTATTGATCAAGAAACTATCTAATAAAGGAATACATTCTTATGGGGGTATTCTGGAGAACATGTTGCAAATATCAAAACTAACAAGTTTTGAATGTGGTGGAAGATGTATGTTTTGCAGCTTATCTACTAATTCTAATGAATTTCTAACAGAGTATTTCGATTTGTAACCTATCGTGTTAATAATCTGGTTCAGTTTTTTGGATAAAATGTGATTAGGTGCATTGATGTATGATACAACTGGTCTTATTGGCATATTCTGTTTATGTGTTTTGACTAGTCCATATAGTTTAGGTATTTGTGGGTTTTTATTAATGATTTGTTGCTTTTCTAATTCTGAAAAGCAGATATTGCAGTTTTCTAAAGCATGTCTTATTTCTTTTTGGAATTTTGTGGTTGGGTTTTTGTTTATAGTTTCTAAATTTTCTTTATTAATAAATTCATTAACTTTTTGTATGTAAATATCTTTTGAAAGAATTACCAAAGTGTTACCCTTATCTGCTTTAACAGAAATTAGATTGTTCTCTGTGATTTTCTGTTTTATAGATTGAAGAATTGATATGTTAGATGTGTTGTACATTTTGTCCTGTTTCAAAGACATATCTTTTAACAAATTCGAAATTTGGAATTTTGCATAGTTATTATGATCTTTCTTAAGTATAGTTTCGCATTCAATGGCCAAAATTTCTTTAATTTTGTTGGTAAATTTTGGAAAAGGACAAAATTTGAAACCTTTGTTAAGAAATCGTGTTTCTCTGTCATTGAATGTTAGATTCGACAAGTTTATGAAACGAGGATAAAAGTTTGTAGTGTTCTGATAATTAAGGTTATTTTGTAGTGTACGTTTTTATCATGAAATAAAGATTATTAAAAGTTTCACAGTTTTATTATTCATAAAGTCTATTAGAGTCAACTAATAAATTAAGTTATTTAGACGGGATTACGCTAGAAAAATGTCACGTATAAGTAACAAATACTGATCTATTGAACTGACTACTAAACTCTGATCCATATATGTATTGAAAGCCTAAGAAAATTGCCACCTAAAAAAATCTATTTACTCTCGGGCTGTTCTTAATTTATTAGACAAATAGGTATAACTAGGTATTTATATCACTAATATAATGTATGTTAAGATAAGAGCTTTTATTTTTAAATTTATATTGCAATAATTATTTAAATCTGTAGTGAAAGTTGGTGTTTTTTAATGAAATAGCCTTTTGCTATACTTTTCATTGTCAAAAACGAGTAATTTTTTATGCTGTTTTAATTGTGTAAAATGCAATAAGTATTAACAAGTTAATTTCAGTTATCTTTAATTTCACTGAAATGACATTTTAGATAAATAAATCAGTTTGCCTCCATAACTTAGCCTTAAATACATCATATGATAGTTATGACCGCCTTACAATGAGCACGAGGACCACAGTGCACTGGTTCCGTTGTAACTTAATTTAGCACAACCACAAAGTACTCATAATTTTTGGAGGTTTAGTAAAAATATGTAGTTAAATGGATCTTTTTATTTATACTTTGCATATGTTTATAATACACAAACAATTTTATTTGATGCTGCAACTCTTCATCTCGATCGATACAACTAGGTCCGTTAACTTAGCCCCCCCCCAGTTCGTAGATTTCCACCAAAACCTAGCAGTAGGATCCTCTTACCTAGCACCGGCTAGCACGCAAACTTTAAAGCTAGCACCAATAACGTTCCAGAGATATTTAAGGGGGAATTCGGGGGAGGCTAAGTTAACGCCAGCCCCGCCAATTTGTTCTATCCCTTTCAAAACCTAGCACTAGATAGTCCATAGCTAGCACTAGCTAGCACCCATGTTAGGAAGCTAGCACCACAATAGGGGTGGAATTATAAGGGTTCAAAGTTTGACAGCTAGCCCCCCCCCAGTTACTTTTTAAAAATTAAAAGTAGATGAATCAAATGCTTATAGCTAGCACTAGCTAGCACCTAAGTTTTAAAGCCGGCACTAATGCCATTCGCGAGTTATTTAAGGGTGAATTCGAGGGGGGGGCTAAGTTAACGCGAGCACCGCCAATTTGTTCTATCCCTTTCAAAACCTAGCACTAGATAGCCTATAGCTAGCACTAGATAGCCTATAGCTAGCACTAGCTAGCACCCAAGTTGGAAAGCTAGCACCACAATAGGGGTGGAAATATAAGGGTTCAAAGTTTGACACCTAGCCCCACCCCGGTGATATTTTATACATTGTTAGTAGATGAACCAAATGCTTGTAGCTAGCACTGGCTAGCACCTAATCTCTAAAGCCGACATTCCTACCATTAAAAAACTATTTAGGGGTAAAATTTGAGGGGGCAAGTTAGCACCTGTGCTACCAATTTAAACTGTCGCGTTAAAAACCTAACACTAGTTGCCTGTAAGTAACACTAACTACAGTCAGCACCCGTATTGGAAAGCAAACACTACAACAAGGGTAAAAATATAATGATTGACAGTTTGACAATTAGCATCGGTTTAGATCGTAAATAGTTCAATCGAATGTGCGACACTATAGCTATTGACCTAGTATTTAATTTTCAGAAATTACATCAAAACCGTTTATAAGTTATCTGGATTTAAATTAGAACTGGAGTTCTAGGTAATACAGGTTTTGAACGACTCTGCATAACATTCCCATCTTCTCTTCTCAAACGGTTTAAAAAGGATAGATAATGGTGAAGTGCGGTAAAGACGAATTAAGCACACGATGTTATACGAGGAGCTTTCCATAATTTATCTATCTGGGTATGAAAGTAAGTAACGATCGTTTTCAAGCAGATTTCTGCGCATTGAGACATGTCTTGAGATAACCCATGTGCAGTCCCAGCTTAGTCCGATTTTAACATTCAAAGAGACGGCACGTCAAACGAGTCTAGTAATAAATTCCTTGATTTGGAATACCGTTCCGTCGTAAAATTGAAAGAAGGAAGCAAGCTGAAGTAGAGCATGGAACACATGGCTGCAGTTTATGGAGCAACTTTATTTTCGGCCAGAAATGGTATAAACCATACATATTATTAAATGGCATAGAGTTGTCTACGTTTTGGTACAGGAAATTTTGGATTTACTAAATCGGCGTGGGAGCGTTGACGTCATTGTCATAACCCACCAAGATCAGCCGCGGCATACCACTGTTTCTCAAACATACTGTAGATGACCTATTCCTACATGATTAATTCATCTCGAAACGCGATGACGTAGTTTTGTTTGTAGCTGGCTCCAGGTCTATAATTGTCTGTGCTATTTGTGTGTTGTGCATATGGGCGGGAAATCGAAGTAAGCTCCATAATCACGTCACTTGCTTTATGTGAGTGCAGCCATGTGGTGGAAACGAGGTTGTGATCCCCCTGAACTAGCTTTCCAGGTTAATACCGCAGCTATTAACGTGCTCTCCCGTCGAGAGAATCTACTTTCTCTAGAAAACCGCTGCCTGGTCGGGTCCATCTCAAGTGTGGGCAAAGCTTGTTCTAGGATTTACCCACACCGATCTACCTACTAAAGGTTTGGTAGACCTTCGACAGCGTCCCGTTTGGCTCTAGCTATAGTAGAGACGTTGTAGGTACGTTGAGGAGACTTGACTGTATCATAAGGAGTCTATGAAATGGAAGCACATATTAAGCACAGTATCATAGAACATAATCACTAATCAGAATGCGTTTACAAAAACACGACATCAACCTGGTAGTTATTCTTTAGATTAATTAGACAGCTATTGTCATAGCTAAAATATTTTATAAAATAAGTTCCTTGTGCAATCTTCATCTATTCCTTACACACTAAAAGCACATTCTGATTAGCGGATCTGTTCCATGAAAATGTGCTTAATAATTCTTGCAGTAACATCTATGCACTGTCTAAATTTAACGTGGTAAATGTTATTAGCCATTTCCCATTTACAATGTTATTTTCCTATACCTAAAAATCGCTTCTGTCTTGGAAACTATTTAACACATAATGAGAATGGAGTGTTTTGAATAGCACTCAAGAAGACCTAAAACTTTGCTGTACCTACTGAATTTTACTCTGAAATAATTAGGGGAGCGAATATTTGAGAAAATGTGTTTCTAAGTGCTACTCTATGTAACAAAACCGATAATACACACTGTATATATGTTAACCAAAAATACTCAAAATAAAGTGTAAAATCGAAACTCGAAACGTAAAAATATATGTATAGGTTATTCCATTTAAAATATAACCAAATTTAAATTCCAAATTTCCATTGATCTAATTTAACGTCATCCCTAGTGGCTTATGGAAGTGAAACTCATCTTTGAAATTATTTGTTACTATTATTTTTATAATTAATTAAAATTGTAATAAAAGTAAATCAAGGAAAAAACTACATAACCAAACAAAATTCAGTTTGACACAAAAATAATAGAAATAAATAATTTCATAGATAACTTTTACTTCCATATGCCACTAAATTGGATTACTTGCTAATAAATTGAGAAACACCGCAACACAACGACTCGCTCTGTATACAGGGTGTAACTGATATAACTAGAAACCTCGTAATCGGGGATAGCTGTAATGATTTAGAACATATTTTCCTTATCAACATGTGGTAGATTCCTGTAGTTTTCGAGAAAATCCCATTTTAAATTTTAAGTACGCCTATTGTACTCACGTTACATTAAAAATCTTTAAAAAGGATTTTTTCTGCTTGTTTCTTATTTTTAATGTAATTTGAGTACAATGAGCATACTTGAAATTAAAATATGTTCTAAATCATTACAGCTACCCCTCCATTACGAGGTTTCTAGTAATGTATACACCCTGTATAGAAAAATATTACAGAGTTTAAGTTTATTTTATACCAACTATATTTTTTTCGTATCTCTTAAGTTTCCGAGATAAAATACAGCGTCAGCTTACGTAAACGTACAGTCTTGTAAATTATCATTCCTATCAAAGGGTTGAACAATTGTATTACTAATAGTGATCAACTTTTAGCAACAAAGGGATTTTATCTCAATAAAAACATGAAATATAATATAAATGCAAAAATTAGTTAAAGTTTCACAATGTTTTTTTAAGTTTTTCAAACTCACAGTCAAAAAGACAAATAAAACACAATAAGATACATATGGTTTTAATAATCGTTTTAATATGTAAAAGTACATTACACTGTGTACAACAGCGTCTGACATCTTACAATTGCATTAGGGACAATATCATGTTTATGCATTTTTAAATCATCATATAATTCCCACTTGTTGTTATGACGGCAAGAGTGCCCTGTAAAATGCCCCACTTCGGAAATTGTAATAGACCCGTTATACCCTACTACACCCCGAAATATATAGCGAATATTCTCCCTGTTTAGAAATTTTGGAATGTTATCCATTTTCACGCTTAATTCTAACATCTTATTATTTGTATTTAAGGGTTCTATTAGCAAATACGAACCGCTCAGTTTTATACATCGTTTAAAGAGTTACGCTTGCACTTTATATATTTGCGGGTACATTTTTCGTTTACATAGCAATCTAAACTATTCTGAATATTATCTATACTGGTCAATTCTAAGGATACGAAATATAACGGTGTTTAATTAATGTACTTGCAATTATTGCATTGTGCAAGTTTTGTATTCATTTTTATGTTTCCTAAACTATTGATGATGACATTACTAAGAGAGTCAACTGCATCGACCCTTATGGTTCCTCCAGGTAAATCAATTTTCTTAGAGAATTTGAACAAAATGCTTGCCCTAATTCTGTATATTAACTCCAGAATGAATAATTTTGTATATCAGTATAGCAAATTCGTTACCATTTTCTTTTTTTCATTAATCAATTCGGCAAATTTGGCACTGTCACAAAATGATACGGGTGAACGGTCAAGTAGTCGTTGGAGATGTCGGACTTCTACTAGTATCCGAGACTAGCCCGAAGGCAGACTGCCCCCCAGTCGTTCGAGGTGTCGGGAAGCACTAGGATTCGAGACTAGCTTGAGGGCAGACCACACGCTGATTGAGCGTATCTCAATTACTTCCTCCTTTGGAAGGAACGTGGAGGTATGTTAACACGGGGACTCCACGTAAAACATTCAGATAATCTCTGTCACAATATAATGTGCAAAATATTTGTGTAATTGAATCAATTCCACTTGTATTTGTTAAACTTACTAAGTTACCCTGTATATTTAAAGGTTTTTGATTTCCAACATTTCCGTTACGTAATAGTACAATATGTATTAAACGCTGGGATTCACTGAAATTCACATGAAGCAATTCAGATTCAGGTTCTAAGTAAGATTTTCTCAGTCTTTTCTTCGGAGACGAATTTAAAAGGATGGTAAATGACATTCATTAAAGAAGCAAACAACGTCAACAGATAGCATGGCACCGTGGATGAACGGCTGGATTTCAGACTAAAAAACCAAGGTTCAAATTCCATGTAGTTCATCTAATTTTTTTAATAAAATATTTAATATATTTCTTAAATAAACTTTTTTTATAATATTACAAAATTATATTATTATTATTATTATTATTATAATATTATAATTTTTATAAAACAGAATAACACAATTAAATACTAATATGGTAATGTACAATCAGTATATTTTTTTTATACTTCACGTGTACACTGCGGGGTAACCAACAGCTAAGCTCATCTGTCCCCCATCTAAAATGCAACACGAATACACACACCCATAGTTGAGGTGGCGGAATTTTCCAATTGCAAAAGTCGCTCCAAGTGGGATTCGAACCCACGACCCTTGGAACACGAGTGATGCACTGACACCACTCGTCTACCGCTGGCCCTAACATAACATAAATATTATGCATTTGTTATGTCGTTTAAACAATGACTCTAAAATTAAGGGATAATTTTAAAAATAATAATAATTATAATAATAATTTCTCTTAAATTTATTAATATTAATTAATCAACAATTAATATTAATTCATTTGCGCATGTAAACATGTTTTGAAATCTGTAATTTTGCGCGTTGGTAAATGGGGGAAATGAGTTGCCATGGCGAAGTGGCGAGTGTGTCGAATTATCCTCAGATTTTGCACAGTGCTTGTAAGTATACAGTGAAGCCTCGCTAATTCGGAGTAATTAAAACAGGGGCAATCCGAATCATCGCGGTTTCCGGATTACCGCATCTGTAGAGTTATTATGTTTTATTTGTAAATAAATGCAATTAAAGCATTGTGCAAAAACATTTATTTAAAAATGAATAAAACTACAAAGATATTTACGCAAAAACTGTTTTAAAAACACAAAAAATAATATTCCGTATTAATATGTCATTTAAAAAAAGGCGGTGGTTTTTGCTTGTTTCGTGTTATTTGAACTTAATACGTTAGATATGATTTTTTTTAAATCTTCCGGCATCACAATTGTTTCAAATTTTTACCGCCCAGTACAAAGCCACCACTTTGCAATAGTTTCTTAAATGGCTTCACTGCGTACGAATCACTGAACAGCTTTTCTCCCGCGATTTTTAGCACTCGCAAATAGTCTTTTTTTAAATTAAATATCCAATCACAGTAGCGTGCAGAGTATACGAAACAGTGGAACCAGTCGAGATACGACGCCGACGTATGTGTACGAGCGTGATAGCGCATACGTCGTATCGCGACTGCTTCCACTGTTTCGTATGCATCGCATGGTGCTGGATAAAGATGCTTTGCGTTTTCGGTCAAAATTTCGGAGGACATCAGTGACATATCTAAAACCATGCAAACAACTTTTCTCCCATCTCCAGATATTCCGCAGGTTTTAACGTTTTTTTAACTTTGTTATACGATCCTTTTTACATTTAACAATTTTTAAATTTAGCACAAAATCTTTTTATGTATGCCGGAGATACATAAAGTCGTAATTCGTAAAAGAAGTATCAATTCTTCTTATACCTTTGTAACTAATACGAATTGTGAAGTTGCAATGTAACCACTTATAAAAAATACGCGTCTTTTTATAAGAATTTATCACCAGACACAAATATATCGTAAACATAAATAAAATAAAATCTTATTTATCTTATCCACAACGGTAGTTTTCTATCAAATTACACATCTGAATACCCATTGCATTAGTTACTAAAACAAAATTTGATGAATAAAAACGATTAATTCTAAAGTTCGGATTATCAAAACCTTAAATCCGGATTATAATGAAACCAATGTAAATAAATTGCTGGTCCGGATTGTCGTGATATTCAGATTAACGTAGATTCGGATCCACGAGCCTTCACTGTATTTACAATGACGCAACAGTGTAAGTTGTCTGAAAAATATCTGCTAATTCAGATTCTCGAAAATCTGTTATGCTGAGCATCGACTATTAAATTATTTGTATAATATTATTTACAATAACTATTACAAAGCTCGATGTATCGCGATTCTATAAATAACAATAATTCGAAAAAACTTTGGTTTTTATAATAATATAACCTACAGAAACACAAAGGCTATTTTTATATAAAGAAATACTTAACCAACCAAAATGTAGCTGTGCTGGAAGTATCAGCTTGATCCAAATAACACTGCCTTAGTTTTGCCAGCTAGCCCCCAATAAGTCGGAGAGGGGCGGGGTAATACAAAATATAAAAGATAAAAAAAACAAGCGCCACTTCGTTTAAAAACAATGCTTATTACTAAAGCTTCAAGCTTATCAGACAAACGAAGAAATAGATCTACTAAAATATGGGCAACTTCCAATATTTTGGTCGTACCGTACATATATACTTACAAATGACGAACTGGAAAGTAATATTAAAATCATACAAATAAATAAATAATAAATAAATAAAACGCACGTAGTGAAATGTAAACGTTCTAAGTAGGGCTTTATTTTACTTGCAACTATTTTCTATTGTGCAGATAGAAAAAAATGTAATGTTTCAACAAAAAAAAAGGTGAATGGTGATTTGTATCACAGTTGGTTGTACTTAAAACTACCCTACAACAATTCCACTATTCGAGATCTCGTTTTATCCTTAAAATTAACATGCATGCATAAATTGTAAACACATTGAATAAATATATACATATACATAAATAAAATGACACATAATACATACAAATTTAGACAAACATCCCACCATTCGAAGACCCACGGCTGTATGTTTAAAGCCTTGCTTAGGGGGTTTTCGCTTCACCCTTCGATATTTGGTTGTTTTTCTCCGACCCGGTATATGTATAGATGTAGGTACGGACACAAAGGGGAAGAACCTTCCAATTAAAATACACGGTCAGACGGGCAGGAACAAGAATACACCAACGAACAACAAAACCCAAAACAAAAAGACCTACAAAGAAATCACCCTGTATATTGTATTATTTTTAAATATTTGAAGATTTTTACCTTTCTATAAACTGAAAGGTCTTTTACAATACAATTCCCTCAAGGTGACGGCTAGGGAAATAATATTACCTAAAATAAAAAGATATTTGTGAGATTTAGCGCAACGAGGTTTTAACTAAAATAATTTACCTAAAATGGCTAGCGCCAGAACCTAATCCGTCCAATTTGACGACCGAACGCACACAAATAACCAAGCGATCGTTCTGTTGAATGTGAGATTTATTCCGCTAAAGCGAATTAATATTTAAAACCAATTTCTAATATATCTCGTACATCCAACTTCTACTGCCAAAAAACCATTTTGTTCCTTCCACTCGCCTATTGAGAAGGGAGCTCAAACGCGCAGGAGCGACTTCACGATAAACCGAAAGAAAGGGAAAACCAGTGACAACCAAACAACGGAGAAGCTTGGTTTTAAACAGTGACCATCAAACAAATAATGGGTTGTGAATTTCAACGTTATAATAACTATCCCTTGAATTTATATTAGAGGTAAACTTGTGTATATGTAGGAAGAACCGCTTCACGAGCATTCGAAAAAGCCCATACACAAGGGCTGTACTATTTCATTACGAGTAACGAATATTATACGTATATTCTAGGGATGCAAAAGGTAACGTCGTGTCGTTAATGTACTTGTAATTAATGCATTGTGCATATTTTACACTCTTGATGAGGCCTCATGCTCCTAGCAACCGACATCCTATCTAATATAAAAAGATAAATAATTACTTAAAAGTATTACTAAAATACGTAAATTCTTATTTTTAAAACATAAAATGATATTACTCCTGTTAATTTAATATTGGAATTCCTTTTTAAAGTCTAATTCACAATCCATCCATAACGACAGACGGTAATATTTATTTTTGAAATATTACCTATTTCTCTTATGTTTTACAGATATACTAGTATTATTTAAAAAGGAAATAAGAGTAGTTTTTACAAGCATGCTTGTAAATTTGCCGTGGTTCATGCTGAATTAGTCGTTAAGATGTTGAAGGGACTGAAAAAATTGTTTTTGTGTATTATGGTATAACTATAACCCTCTGACCTATACAGGTCACATACAAGCATACGCTTGCATTGAAAAATTTAAAATGGGTATAAAAAAGTTCATTCAAGCAGGGTTTTTTATACTAATTGGTAATTTATACGTAGTTATATGAAATGTGGTGACTTGGTCATTATGTTTTTAGCTATTAAGGCGACTTTATGAAATTGGAATTTTAATATATCTGGGGTTTATACTCAACAATTCAGATATTGTGCTTTATAAACGTATAAAATCTCTATATGTGTTTTAAGAAGTTACATTGCAAGGGTTTCATTAGAACATATCACATTTGTGTGTTGGAGTGTGAAAACTTTAAATTTGAAAGTGGAATACTGTTGTATATCTAGAAACAATGGGTAAAAAGCGTTCTGAAAGTGACATTAATATTATCAAACGTGTAGTGTCTAAGTTCGATAGTGCTGCAATATATGATGTAAATTCAAAGTGCTTTGCAACCAAAGAAGATCCAATATGGAATGAAATTGTCAATTCAGCAGCATTACAAGGGATCAATATTACCACTTTAGGTATTTATACAGCTGTCTTAAAGAATTATTATAATTTATGGGATACAATGAAAATTCCAAAAATTTGGAGCATGCTTCAGAAAAAGAAACCAAATCAAGTACAGAATCTGATGAAGTCTCTCATGAAACGGATAGTAGTGATAACGCGTTGGAAACTCTAAGATTTTGTTGTACAATGGAGTATGAAGAGTATGTTTCGTTGGGTGAACAGGTAACGTACTATAAACGCCAAGACAAGTCTAAACAAAAATCAAAACATATGGTATCGGTTCGGCGCGAAAATGTAATGCAAAAATATCATTGGTCACATATTATTTATAGAAAGATAGTAAATTTGATAAATTTGAAATGTGTTCTAGTATTCAAAAGATTAAGAATTTTTCCGTGTGGGCCGGTTTATGCAAAACTGTTTGCTAAATGCAAGGAATGTACAGCCACTCTAAACGGTTCTATTATAAATCAGCCAATTCCGAACGAACCTGTAGAAATAGAATTCGTTTTAAAAGGAAATTTTCATGCAGAACACAAAAGTGATTCAAAACGACCACTTCAAGGATATCCTCGACAAATTCTTATAGAAAAAATGGTAAAAGAAAAAGTATTCTGCTACTAGGTTACGCAATTTAATGGCTGTAGAATATATGAGTGGTAAAGATAAGGAACCTGCTGACCTACCAAAACTAGGAACACTTCAAAAATTGGTTCACATGGTTCAAAAATTAGTAGGGGGGGAATGGACTTTAGACGCGCACTGTATGCATTGTATGGGACAAATTATTCAATGTCAGACAGTAAAGGAACTTCAAGATCTGATAGAAGCAATGTTTATAGTAGCCCTTTCTGATACCGAAGGATTTTGTAACGGAGTTGCTACATTGTGTGAAACCAAAAAGCAGTGGTTAATTAAAAGAATATCGACTGGATCATCAGAAATTGATGAAATAATTGAAGAACATAATAAAGAACAAGATAGTTTAACGATTAGAATGTTAAAAAATGTCGAAAAATGCTACTTATTCAAAGATTGGGTAAAAAATATTTCAGTGAAAGTTTTAGTGAAAGTTAATACCAACAATCAAGTTGGTGACAGGGGTAATCAACAAGTTTTACCCGCATTGATAGATGATTTCCTAAAAATTGCCGAAACGTTGCCATTATGGACTGCTGTAATGTGTTCGAAATTTCCATTTTCTCTAAGAATTGCTAGTTCTGCAAATGTAGAGAGCAATTTTAATCAACTCAAAAATCGTGTGTTCGCTCATAAACAATTACCTTTAAGGGTAGATGATTTCGTTATTGAACACATTCGCAACATTCAAGGTCACACTAACATCATTAGGGCCAACTATTTAGTAACAGATAAGGTAAGTTGTTATTAGCTTACATAGAATAAATGTTTTCTAATAAAATATAAATTAGGGGGACCTTAACACGAAACGTTTTGACCAATCGAGTGTTCAAGAAAAAACAAATTGGGCTGATTTATATACAGAAGATACAGCTATAGTAAGATTTTCTAGACGACTTTACGTACTACAGTTTACGTACTCAGTCTACGTTATTACCGACGTGTTAGTTTTAAATATTTACAGAAGTTATAATTATTGCAGGATACACCACTGTGTGAAGTCGACATAGGAAGTGAGGTTCCAGTTGCTATAGGTAAATATTCATTTTCCCGTAGTAATTATATTATATTTTGTTCATATCAGGCAAACAGCTTCAAGACAACGTTTGTTCATCTTGCCAGCTCAATCTACAGGCAAATACTAACGTTTTTTGCAAACAGTGTCTAATACAACTGCATAACAACGACAACTGTAAAATTATATACGAAAAAGAAATATTGTGCAAAGTTTGCTTTAAGACCGGGTTAAACAACACCGGTGTGTTGGAAACTATCGCCGAAGAACTGGATGGGAAAAAATTCGTCTCCGAAGAAAAGACTACGAAAATCTTACTTAGAACCTGAATGTGAATTGCTTCATGTGGATTTCAGTCAATCCCAGCGTTTATTACCTATTGGACTATTACGTAACGGAAATGTTGTACATCAAAAACCTTTAAATATACAGGGTAACTTAGTAAGATTAACAAACACATGTGGAATTGATTCAATTACACAAATATTTTGCACATCATATTGTGACAGTGCCAAATTTGCCGAATTTATTAATGAAAAAAAAAGAAAATGGTAACGAATTTGCTATACTGATATACAAAATTATTCATTCTGGAGTTAATATCCATACATACAGAATTAGGGCAAGCATTTTGTTCAAATTCTCTAAGAAAATTGATTTACCTGAGGGAATCATAAGGGTCGATGCAGTTGACTCTCTTAGTAATGTCATCATCAATAGTTTAGGAAACATAAAAATGGGTACAAAACTTGCACAATGCAATAATTGCACATACATTAATGAAACACCGTTATATTTCGTATCCTTAGAATTAACCAGTATAGATAATATTCAGAATAGTTTAGATTGTTATGTAAACGAAAAATGTACTCGCAACTGTATAAAATGCAAGCGTAACTCTTTAAACGCATGTATAAAACTGAGCGGTTCGTATTTGCTAATAGAACCCGTAAATACAAATAATAAGATGTTAGAATTAAGCGTGAAATTGGATAATATTCCAAAATTTCTAAACAGGGAGAATATTCGCTACATATTTCGGGGTGTAGTAGGGTATAACGGGTCTATTACAACTTCCGAAGTGGGGCATTTTACAGGGTACTCTTGCCGTCATAACAACAAGTGGGAATTATATGATGATTTAAAAATGCATAAACATGATATTGTCCCTAATGCAATTGTAAGATGTCAGACGCTGTTGTACACAGTGTAATGTACTTTTACATATTAAAACGATTATTAAAACCAAATGTATCTTATTGTGTTTGATTTGTTAACGATCTTTTTGACTGTAAGTTGGTCATGACATGTTTTTATTGAGATAAAATTACTTTGTTGCTAAAAGTTGATCACTATTAGTAATACAATTGTTCAACCCTTTGATAGGTATGGTAATTTACAAGACTGTACGTTTACGTAAGCTGACGCTGTATTTTATCTTGGAAACTTAAGAGATACGAAAAAAATATAGTTGGTATAAAATAAATTTAAACTTTGTAATATTTTTGTATACAGGGTGTAACTAACATTACTAGAACCTCGTAATGGGGTGGTAGCTGTAATGATTTAGAACATATTTTAATTTTAAGTATGCTCATTGTATTCAAATTACATTAAAAATACGAAACAAGCAAAACAATTCTGTTTAACTTTTTTAATGTAACGTAAGTACAATAGGCGTACTTAAAATTTAAAATGGGATTTTCTCGAAAACTACAGGAATCTACCACATGTTGATAAGGAAAATATGATCTAAGTCATTACAGCTATCCCCGATTACGAGGTTTCTAGTTATATCAGTTACACCCTGTATACAAAGCGAGTCGTTGTGTTGCGGTGTTTTTCAATTTATTCAGCAAGTAATCCAATTTAAAGTCACCCTTGGTGGCATATGGAAGTAAAAGTTATCTATGAAATTATTTATTTCTATTATTTTTGTGTCATACTGAATTTTGTTTGGTTATGTAGTTTTTCCTTGATTTACTTTTATTGCAATTTTAATTAATTATAGAAATATAGTAACAAATAATTTCAAAGATGAGTTTTACTTCCATAAGCCACTAAGAATGACGTTAAATTGAATCGATGGAATTTAAATTTGATTATATTTTAAATGGAATAACCTATACATATATTTTTACGTTTCGAGTTTCGATTTTACTTATTATTTTACTTTAGTTTATTATCGCTTTTGTTACATAGACTAGCACGTAGAAACACATTTTTTCAAATATTGGCTCCCCTAATTATTTCAGAGTAAAATTCAGTAGGCACAGCAAAGTTCTAGGTCTTCTTGAGTGCTATTCAAAACACTCCATTATCACTAGTTTCCAAGACAGAAGCGATTTTTAGGTATAGGAAAATAACATTGTAAATGGGAAATGGCTAATAACATTTACCACGTTAAATCTAGACAGTACATAGATGTAAATGCAAGAATTATTGAGCACAGTTTCATGGAATAGATCCGAAAATCAGAATGTGTTTTCAGTGTGTAAGGAATAGATGAAGATTGTGCAAGGAACTTATTTTATAAAATATCTTAGCTATGACAATAGCTGTCTAATTAATCTAAAGAATAACTAACAGGTTGATGTCGTGTTTTTGTAAACGCATTCTGATTAGTGATTATGTTCTATGATACTGTGCTTAATATGTGCTTCCATTTCATAGACTCCTTATGATACAGTGAAGTCTCATCAACGTACCAAGCATGAAAGGATTGACTTGGTCCTCACAGAGCCCCACCAAGTTCTCCTGACAGCACTGGGCTCTGTGTTCTCATGAAAGCTAGGTTACATTCAACTTTTTGTAAATTATTTCACTTACATAACTGACTTGTCAAGATGCCCATTACTTCAGATATTCGGGAAACTTTCATTCATTTGTCCGACAAAATAAAACCCATCACGCGCATCATGCCGGGTCTTTACTATAGCTAGAGCCAAACGGGACGCTGTCGAAGGCCTACCAAACCTTTAATTGGTAGGTCGGTGTGGGTAAATTCTAGAACAAGCTTTGCCCACACTTGGGATGGACTCTACCAGGCAGGGGCTTTCTAGAAAAAGTAGATTCTCTCGACGGGAGAGCACGTTAATAGCTGCGGTATTAACCTGGAAAGCTAGTTCAGGGGGATCACAACCTCATTTCCACCAGTTAGAACTGGCAGTTAGAACTCACATAAGTAAGTGACGCGGTTATGGAGTTTACTTCGATTTCCCGCCCGTATGCACAACACACAAATAGCACAGACATTTATAGACCGGGAGCCAGCTGCAAACAAAACCACGTCATCGCGTTTCGAGATGAATTAATCATGTAGGAATAGGTCATCTACAGTATGTTTGAGAAACAGTGGTATGCCGCGGCTGATCTTGGTAGGTTATGACAATGACGTCAACGCTCCCACGCCGATTTAGTAAATCCAAAATTTCCTGTACCAAAACGTAGACAACTCTATGCCATTTAATAATATGTATGGTTTATACCATTACTGGCCGAAAATAAAGTTGCTCCATAAACTGCAGCCATGTGTTCCATGCTCTACTTCGGCTTGCTTCCTTCTTTCAATTTTACGACGGAACGGTATTCCAAATCAAGGAATTTATTACTAGACTCGTTTGACGTGCCGTCTCTGAATGTTAAAATCGGACTAAGCTGGGACTGCACATGGGTTATCTCAAGACATGTCTCAATGCGCAGAAATCTGCTTGAAAACGATCGTTACTTACTTTCATACCCAGATAGATAAATTATGGAAAGCTCCTCGTATAACATCGTGCGCTTAATTCGTCTTTACCGCACTTCACCATTATCTATCCTTTTTAAACCGTTTGAGAAGAGAAGATGGGAATGTTATGCAGAGTCGTTCAAAACCTGTATTACCTAGAACTCCAGTTCTAATTTAAATCCAGATAACTTATAAACGGTTTTGGTGTAATTTCTGAAAATTAAATACTAGGTCAATAGCTATAGTGTCGCACATTCGATTGAACTATTTACGATCTAAACCGATGCTAATTGTCAAACTGTCAATCATTATATTTTTACCCTTGTTGTAGTGTTTGCTTTCCAATACGGGTGCTGACTGTAGTTAGTGCTACTTACAGGCAACTAGTGTTAGGTTTTTAACGCGACAGTTTAAATTGGTAGCACAGGTGCTAACTTGCCACCCCCTCAAATTTTACCCCTAAATATCTTTTTAATGGTAGGAATGTCGGCTTTAGAGATTAGGTGCTAGCCAGTGCTAGCTACAAACATTTGGTTCATCTACTTACAATGTATAAAAGATCACCGGGGGGGGCTAGGTGTCAAACTTTGAACCCTTATATTTCCACCCCTATTGTGGTGCTAGCTTTCTAACTTGGGTGCTAGCTAGTGCTAGCTATAGGCTATCTAGTGCTAGGTTTTGAAAGAGATAGAACAAATTGGCGGTGCTCGCGTTAACTTAGCCCCCCCGAATTCACCCTTAAATAACTCGCGAATGGCATTAGTGCCGGCTTTAAAACTTAGGTGCTAGCTAGTGCTAGCTATAAGCATTTGATTCATCTACTTTTAATTTTTAAAAAGTCACTGGGGGGGCTAGCTGTCAAACTTTGGACCCTTATATTTCCACCCCTATTGTGGTGCTAGCTTTCTAACATGGGTGCTCTCTAGTGCTAGCTATGGACTACCTAGTGCTAGGTTTTGAAAGGGATAGAACAAATTGGCGGGGCTGGCGTTAACTTAGCCCCCCCCCCGAATTCACCCTTAAATATCTCTGGAACGTTGTTGGTGCTAGCTTTAAAATTTGGGTGCTAGCCGGTGCTAGGTAAGAGGATCCTAGTGCTAGGTTTTGGTGGAAATCTACGAACTGGGGGGGGGCTAAGTTAACGGACCCGATACAGCTCCTACTAATACAGGAGCTGCTTAAATTGAAGAAAAAGAAAATTAAATATAAAAACTACAAAAGTATAAAGTCTACTGAAATTACCTTTAATTAATTATTAATGAGATCTTTGAGGCTGATGCTGTGTAACTAAATATTTGATATCTGGTTCAATTTTTGTAAGGAACAAACTATTACTGCCTGATCGCCATGAAAGCTTGGATCGCCCACTAGTGAGCAGTAGGGACCACATTGACTACCACTGCTCTAGCCCGATGACTGGATTTTAATAATATAATGTAACATAAGCTGGTGATTGGTTGCTACCTATAATAGCAGCCATATACTTATTTATTTTCATAACAGCACCCAGCCACGTTATGAATTATAACCGTTCTGTTATTTTTTTGGTGTCAGCAACTGGCAACGATTCGATAACATCTACTTTCATGGCAAATAACAAATCAGAAAACAAATGAATGTAAAAATGATGTAATTTTTACGTGCCATGCAGATGAAATGTTCATCTTTTTGCATTCTTTTTAGATACGAAAGTGATGTACAAAGATGATCAGAAAAGGATGTATTTATTACATACCACTTATAACCTAAAATTTACGTGCCATCGGGGATGCCAATGGCATCTGTTTTTTTTTCGTTTTGCAATTAATAGCAGTACACAGTTAAAATACACCGTACAGCTATCCTTGAAGATCTAAGCATGGATTTCAATAGTTATTTGATGCTGAATGCAAATTGATTTACCAAACTGCCCAATCTCATCCATTTTTTTAGATTCAATGACTAAAAGTAACTTTTTTAGCTAATACAAACAATACATCTCGGTAACAGTATGATGTAAAAATTCCAATATAGTGAAAAATCAAGTTTATACCTTCTAAGTAACCACAATTCATTAATTTTGATGGGCATAATAATATTCAATGATGCTGTTTAATTGCTCGACGCCCAAACGCGTATTTATTATGATTATAATTATTTTTGAATGCTTAATATTGACTCATATCTTTTCGATAAAAACAAAATAAATTCTTCAAGTATTTGTAATTTTACTAGTATTTGGAAATATTTGTAATGCAATGGCGATATGCAGCAACTAAACAGCTCTGACATTTCCATATTGTAATGTTTTTCAAAATTAATGGTTTGTGTTTTTTGTAAGGAATCGGCTTTATTTTTCGTTCTATTATTACATGATATCTATAAGATTTCGATGTGCATTTTGATAAACAAATTCAAGGAGCTTCAGAAAACTATAAGAATTAACACTTTTAGATCTTCAAAGGTAGATGTAGGTTTCATGTTTGTTGTAAGTGAACTAAATGATTTACAATTTTCAAGTAATATGCAAATATTAGGTCAAGTTAGTTTATTTAACAAAAACGTATTGACAATTAATACTCAAATATTGATTTAAAGAATACTTTTTTACCTATTAATACTTCATTAATTCATTCAAAGAAAAATGATTAATATAATTATCTTATAATATCTTAATATAAATAATTAATAATTAACACAGACAACAAATGTGTAGCAATACTAACAGTAAATAAATGGACGTTCTAGTTCCGAATCCTGAAGAGGAGCACTAGAATTTATGCAATTTAAAATTTCTAAAGTTTCATTTTTTAGGTATAGATTTCTCTACCTCTTTTCATTGCACTAAAAATGAAACCAGTTTTGTCGGCGACACTATGTCTAATCTAATCTGTTGTATTTGTTGAAACTGTGGTAATTTATTCACAATACCTGATGAGGCGGGTCTTGCTCAGTTTGATTTATTTCTCTTCCTTTTATTAATTTTTAAGACATTTTCATCTTCTGATAACAGTTCGAAAACGCCAAGCAATGCAGTCTTTATCTCCGTTTTTATCTGTGTACAAGTCCTCTCGTAAATAAAATAATTTAAATATAAATGTTAGCCAAATAAATAATATACAGGGTGATTCAGAAATATCTGATATCCTTTAAATGGTATGTAGAGGAGAGGCAGTAGAGCCAATTTACCTTGACAAGTGTAGGTCAAAAACGAAGTTTTCCAGAAAATTAATTTTAAGGTTTTATTGAATTTTGGATCCGATCCTGAACTTGGATCCTTTTGGATCAAGGTAAATTAGCTCTACTACCTCCCCTCTACCTACCATTTAAAAGATTACCTTTATTTCTGAATCACCCTGTATAGAATAAATGAAGGACACTGAAGGATAAATGCCGAAGGATACAAATTCATGAATTTTGGATCCGGTCCTGAGCTTGGATCCAAAATTCATTAAACTTTAAAATTCGTTTTCTGGGAAACTATTCGTTCTTGGCCTATATTTGTCAAGGTAAATTAGCTTTACTGTCTCCCCTCTACCTACCATTTAAAGGATATCAGTTATTTCCGAATCACCCTGTAGATAAATGTACATAACCATCTTTGGAACAAGGGTCCCGTAATTTTGGAAATAATGTTATAGTAATTGCTTTTGCCAATTCAAGTTTAGCCTATTCAAGAACTTTAATAGTAAAAGCTTTTCAAGTAGTATCTTAGAAGAACATATTTACTGATTGGTAAAATTTAAAAATATCTGTACCTCCCTTTTCCAAAATATATTTTTTCCAGTCCTATAGATTTTCATAATATTATTATGAAAGTTAAAAATTTATTTATTACCATTCTTGGTACTTTCAATTTTAAGAAATTTCCAAAGAATAAAGAAAAGTATTACCTGAGTTTGAAATATTCGACAAAGCAATTTTATTTGTACTATCTGATGAAATAATAGTGGATGCCCCACTATATAGTGGGTGCCAGCAGTTTCATCCTCGCTAGCTACAATAAAAAAAAATTTAAGTTGCTGCTTTATCTCGATTAGAAAAATGACCTTATTCTTTTCTTTACTAAAATATAATCCACTGTTATATCTTCTTCTAATATAGGTATGTACTTCCTTCGCTTTTACAAAAATAAACGTCGGCAGTTGCCACTTCTCAATGTAGGTGACAAACACTTGGATTTAAGGCTATATTTTACGCCAGTAAAAGGTTTCATTTATCAGGTTATAATTTTAATAAATCTTGTGAAACTGTAGCGTATAAACACTTGGTTATTGAACGTAATAATCACGGTTCAAAACATGAAAATTTAATAACTACTATTTAAACTGTTCATTACTTTAATAATAATAGTTTATTTCCTTACAGGTCATGAACCTACAATAGGAAAATTCTTAAATAAATACATAAATATAATAATCAACAATAAAAAAAGAATTAAATATAAAAGAGATTAATAAAAAAATATGTAACAAAATTATATAACTATTAAGTTTGATTTTGTACAGTATTTTCGTAATTGTTTAAGATTACATTAGTGATGAATATGAAAGAATCCGAACTAATATTGCATTGCGATGAAATGGAATTAAAATTGTTACACATATGAGCTACCGGGTTGGATTTCATAATATTAGCTGTGATAATATTAGTGTGTGCAGTATTGCAATAGAAAAAGGTGAAATTGCGTGCAGGTATGTTAAAGTTTATATTCTGCAATAAATTTGAACAATCAACATTGTAATGAACTAAATTATATAGAAATTTTATACTACTCACTATCCTCCTAGTTTTTAAAGAAACGATGTCAAAAGTTACAAGGGAGTTATTGTATTGAAAGTGATGAGTTAGGTATATTCCTGTGGATAAATAAGAGGCCAGTTTTACAAAGTGCTGCTGGACGGAGTCAATTCGATTTATAAGAGTATTATAGATGGGACTCCAAATTAACGATCCATATTCGAGCTTGGATCTAACAAATGCAAGAAATAATATTTTTATACAAATCTTGTTCGAAAAATATTTGCAATTCCGATATATGAAACCCACAGTTTTATTAGATGTCAAAACAATTTGGTTAATATGTTCAGCAAAACAGAGTTTGCTCTCAAACAATATTCCAAGATCTTTAACAGCATTTACGCGATTCAGTGTGCGATTATTGACATGATAATTATAGAGAACAGGTTGACGTACCCTAGTAAATGTCATAACAGAGCATTTATCTACATTTTAGTTAAGATTGTTTATTTTGCACCAATTACATAACAGATTAATATTAACTTGTAGAGCGAAAGCAAAGGGCCAAGGTTTGATCCTTGTGGAACACCTGAGGTAGAAGTAAACAAGGAAGATGCGACACTATGGTATTCAATGTGAGATTTACGATCAAATAAATAAGAAGTGGATAATTTTATTAAAGACTGAGAAAAACCAATTATTTCTAATTTATTTAAAAGTATATAAATTAATTTGATCGAAGGCTTTTGCAATATCCGTGTAAATTACATCCACCTGCCCCCTACAATCAAGAACCTCTGATACATACTGTGTGAAATAAGCCAAATTGGTTACTCTAGATCGCTTTGACACGAAACCATGTTGAGACGGAGATATATACTGATTGACATGCGAATAGACTACGTTATAAATAATTGTCTCAAAGATTTTGGAAAAATTACATGTTATAGAAATAGGTCGGTAATTTTTAACAGTACATGGACTTCCTTTTATAAGAACAGAAGAGACGTGCATGCTTCCAGGTATCAGGAAATGTTGATCAACTTAGTATAAGATTAAATAACGAATGTAACGGCTTTACTAACACAGAAGCACAGTCGCGAATAAGAAAACTAGGCGCCATATCCACGCCAGATGTAAACTTATTTTTCAATTTTTTTATGGCGGTCATGATATCGTTTTCTAATATATAATCAATCTTAATTAAAGGCATATTGTTTATGGACGAAGAGTTATTAACTATAGAAGGGTTGGATTGTATATAAACACTTGAAAAATAATTACGAAATGCTTCAACGCTGGTATCTGGTGTGTCAAACTTTTGTCCATTATGATCCTAAATTAGACCATGTATTCGAGTTCCAGATTTTTTTGTGTGCACATACGACCAAAATTTGTTTGGATCGGCTGAAATATTTGACTGTATATCGCCAATGTATTTCTTATAGGCAAGTGATGTTTCTTTCTTAATACGTAAACGTATAGCCCAGGAGCTGGCGACCAAAAAGTGTAAGAGTTTTGTAAAGGTTAATATTTTAATATTAGCTTATATTTAGGGTGTAAATAAATATCCTACACAAAATAAACTCAGATATGGGGACAGTCGGCGTCAGCGCCGCTTGAAAGTTGTAACAAGAAGTAGCGTCATCTAAGTGTTTTCTAAAAGCTGAAAATTGATCACTAAGTAGTTTATGTAATAAGAAACTGGAAAGCAGTCGTCAGACAGCGTAATGATCGAACGCGTTGGATCAGCATCAGTGCGGTAGTCGCATGTCTTCAAAATGAGGTCAATGTAAAGAAATGAGTCGAGAAATGAGAAAAAAGTCGTTACTTTTAGCGACTGCTTCGCTCGGCTCTATCAAAATGAAGTCTGACTGTTTTTTTGGGAAACTATATTCAATAAATTAACACTGTACCAAATTTCAGCTTTTTCAAATCATTTCTTTACATTGACCTCATTTTGAAGACATACGACCACCGCATTGGTGCTGATGCAACGCGTTCGATCATTACGCTGTCTGACGACTGTTTTTCAGTTTCTTATTACATAAACTGCTTAGTGATAAATTTTCAGCTTTTAGAAAACACTTAGATGACGCTACTTCTTGTTACAACTTTCAAGCGGCGCTGACGCCGACTGTACCCATATCCGAGTTTATTTTGTGTAGGATATTTGTTTACACCCTAAATATAAGCTAATATTAAAATATTAGCCTTTACAAAACTCTTACACTTTTTGGTCGCCAGCTCTTGGTCTAGTACCTCTCTATACAAAGAGTAGTAAAATGTAGAACCATATTTCTTATATTCGGAATGAATTTTATTCTTTTTGTGTATTAAACGTGTTATACGTTTGGTATACCAAGGAGGATATTTCCGACAAGATTTACTGGATTGAAATAATGGAATAGTCTCGTCAAATAATTTATACAATAACTATTTTATAAAACTCAGAACAGTTAATGTGGCACTGTTGATGTTAGTATAAAAATCAAGAAAAGACCAGTCAATGCCGCATAAAGCAGCATATAAACTAGGAAAATTTGTTTTTTTAAAGTTATAGGTCTTCTTCTTTATTTGCGTATTTACTGAAAAACGCAGTGTTGGCTGGCACTCTGGAATTGTAATACACAGAGCAGGATGAAATTTGTCTTCTTTAACTAAGGGGGTCATATCCCTGGTAACAACAATATTGGTGCCAGAAAACACCAAGTCTAGAGTTCTATTAAGCTAATTTACTATAAAATTGTATTGATCTAGTCCAAGGATATTTTGATAGTTACTAAGAACGAGGTATGATCTGTCTTCAACATGATTGTTATAAGAAGGCTACTGAAATCTCCTATTATAACCACTTTACTATTGCTATTTAATATATCTAGAGTATACTCTATAGAAGGTAATATAGACTCACTACATCTAGTCACCTAGGATGCGTTGGTCGATCAGAGTACCGCACAACGCCGCCATATTGGGGCAAAAGAAGCCCGAAATTGTTCATTATTTGTATCTGATTACATTTAATCAAATCCACGTTTACTTTAAAAGGTTTTTTTCTTATTTTGAAAGATCAAACCTCTAATATGTCAAATACGTAAAACGTGGTTTTAATTTGTCCATTATTAAAAATCATCCTTCTCTGCTCCAATATGGCGGCGTTTTACGGTATTCTGTTCGACGGCGGCTTAGGTGACTAGATGTAGTGACTCTAACATGTTATGGGGAGTGGCTTATTTAAAATAACTTATTTAACCTATGGCGTACAGTATGCTGTGATTACTATGTCGTGTTGGCGTTCGAGCAGTTCATGAGAAATATTGTAAAAAGTAGAAATTGACAAAAATGGCATATGGAATGTGAATATAGTTATTACAAGCTTATATTATGGAACAAAGACTATTATAAGAAATCTAGATAATTATAAATTACTTATCTATATAATATCAATATTATATAATAATCAATTATTAATATTATCATCAATGTCAATTGTTTTTAATGTAATGATGTGTCTATGTCTTCAGCAGTGGCGTAACTAGCGCCCCCGCAGACCCTGATACGCGGGGGGGGGGGCGCAACCCCCCTAAGGGCGCTGCATTCATAAAATTTTATTTCGTTGGAAATGGAAATTTTAAAACACGTATGTAGGTAAAAAAACATTCTATGAAAACAATAAAAGTGAATTATAAATATACATTGCTCAAAACAATTAGAGAAACTGTGTTACAATAATGTTAGGTGTTTAAATAAGATTAATTAAATTATTAAGTAGTGATTATTATTAATCTGCTTTGACTTTGACGACGACGCTAACAATAATTAAAACACTTAACACTCGTCGTACATGCTTCATGTTATACTTGTAAATTGTAATGAAATTTGAAACTTGTTTAAAAACATGAAAATAAATGTGCTGACTTGTTGGATCAGCGACAACACATTGCTACTCTTCGGAGAAATGTATGGCTATTTCCAGCCTAGGTCCGCCACTTGCACCCGCACATTCTATATATCATTCGATGCGTCTCATCGAGCTGAACAATGGTGAGATTTGGGGGGGGGGGGAGCAGTAGTTATCAAAATAATTGCCATATACTTTTTTGGGAGAGAAGCCATAGACATCCATGTTAATTCCCCCACCCTAGTTGAAATGGATGTTTTGATGCGCATGCGATCTAACCTAACCTCATCTCACCTAACCTAACCTAACCAAAAACTAAATTAAAACACGTATGAATTAATAAATAAGTCAAACCTAAATTAAAGCTAAGTTAGGTTGGGTAGATTCGGTTAGGTTAGGACACTATTGTTCAGCTTGATGAGACGATGATCTCAAATGATTGTAGCATGTACGAGTGGCTGGCCTAATCTAAAGATTTACCAAATGCATTAGGGCGCGTTATTGGCGCGAAATATTAACGTCAAAATATAGCTCACGTTTTTCATTCAGTTTTCTTTTAATAATCGTTTTTTTAGGAAGATAACGTTTGATGTCGATTGCTAAACTGTTAAGGTAGTGTGGATCATAGTTTGTAAGAAGTAGCTATCTAAAATAAACTTTATAATCGTAGTCGAACATCGCCAATCTTGTAGAATTAACGTTTTCTAAAAAATAACCACAATACAGTCATTATAACACTGTTTAATAGCAAAATCTATGACAATGGATAAATGTTTTTGCTTACTTATTTAGTATTGATCGAAATAAAATAGATGTACACGGAGCGGAAATTTAAATATGGCAGCACGAAAGTCAGTCATTTTTAATTGAACGCTTTCTGCACCAGATAGTTTCTGAAGCTTCCTATTATTAACACTGGCGGCGATAACAGGCCCTTAAGAGTAGAGTCACTGCATCTAGTCACCTAGGCCAGGTGGTCGATCAGAGTACCGCAAACCGTCGCCATATTGGGGCAGAGAAGGGTGATTTCTAAAAATGGACAAATTAAAACCACGTTTTAAGTATTTGACATATTAGAGGTTTGATCTTTCAGAATAAGAAAAACCTTTTAAAATAAAAGTGGATTTGATTAAATTCAATACAGAACAAATAATGAACAATTTCGTGCTTCGTTTGCCCCAATATGGCGGCGGTTTGCGATACTCTGGTCGACCAGCTGGCCTAGGTAACTAGATGCAGTGACTGTACTTAAGAGGGTTTATAGGAGAAATAGAAAAAACAATGGATTTTGACAGTTTAATTGACCAATTCGCCTGCGTTAGAGTCCGGAAAAAACTGTAAGCAGTGTTAATAGTTGTTTATTATATACAAACGTTTAAAATAAAAGTTTAACGAGCGTATAGTGTAATACCTCGAGGACGCATGCGCGAGTGGATTAATATATGCGAATTAATCAAATTAATTAATCCTTTATTTTAAATGTGAGTGTAATAAAACTGTTTATTCAATTCTGCATTTTAATCTTCTGTTTTGACCCTACCATTAGTTAAATTACAAGAGAAGTTCGAGATCTAACGCTTTTTTAAACAATCACAATTATCGTGTCATCATGATTGTGTTGTAATCATAAAAACGAGAGAATGTTATAGACATAATCGGACAATTTGAAAAAACTTTAATAGACGTTTTCCCGTATTTTCTCATTCAAAAAGAAATAAACTAGTTGTTCAGGCTAGCCACAAGAAGAAATGCTGATGCAGAGGTTTTAGAAGAAATGGATGGTATAAATGTTTTAAAAGAAGCAATAATAGAAGGAAGAGGAGATTATGGAAGCTCTACTTCTTCAAAAAAGTACTAAATAAAATTTTTAAACCGTTAGAGGTCTGTCTAGAAGTAAATAAACATAAATTTAATAAATCATATGCTGATTATTTTTTCGTAGGTCATAAGTCATCCTGATGAGCTACGGAAAAAAACTACCTCGAAAACGGTTGTACGCACCTTAAATTGTTAATAACTTTTCTGCTGTCACTACGATTTAGTACGTAACTACATGTATTATTCTACACACTATTATGAGCAGATTTGCACAATAAAATCGCTGTTAACACGAAAGAACCGAAAACAGATATTTTTGCTTCCCTGCCGATTACGGACTATATACCCTAGACTGGCTTTTAAAACCTTACACTACCAAAAGTATCGAAACCAATCAGATAATTTTCCTTCAGATGACATGCATGTCAACTTATCAATAAAAATTGCAGTATAACATAAAGTTTAATTTGTCGCTGCAAACTCACTATTCCTAGTTAATAAAACGATATACAATGTGCATCTGTAAATTACTTGCTCCCCTAAGGTAATAAGGTAAACTTTATTGTCAGTCGTTGTGCAAACTAATAAACAAGCCCTAAAATTAACTTACCAACCTCAAATCAGGATATCAGGTATCAGTCTATGTACAAAAAATAGATATCTATATAACAAGTCTATAATGTAGAACTTTAGTGTGCTTTTACTATTGCTATACTTTATTTTACTAGTACTATATAAAGAGCTACTTTATAGACGCAAAACATGTTATAAACGGTAATTTATAATGCAGTCCTGCATAAAGTGTTGCAATCATTCGCTAAGGAACGATGAAAAAATCATAACCGCCGATTTTCCAGTTTTGTGTACAATGTAAATGTAAGTTTATTATATGGTATACAAGAACATTTAATTTTTTAACATTATAATTGCCCAATTCATAAATCAGGTAGAATTACAACGTACAAAAAACTGAAAAACCGGGCCGAGAAAAGGTACTGCGAAACAATAAAACGAAGGCAACGAGATTAAACTATTTAATACAATCTTGATACTTGATTACAAAGTTTTTATTAGAAAAGTAAGCGACATAATTAGAAACCACTAATAATAAATCTTAAGCACCTATTCTTGTGTTAATTTTACATATTCAAAACACCCTATTGAAATAAAAGACGAATTGATTTTAATTAGGTTATCATATACTGGAAACGTTCATTATCTTGTACGAGATACGCTTTGCTCTGTCTTAAATTCTAGCAACATTCTTCAGTATACTGGGAGAATTATGCAATTCTACAAATTACAGAACAATTATTAAAAGTAAAGAAGATAGGTTAAAAAAGTTAAGAACACCAAGCTGATTACCTTTTTATAGGCTTATTATTTATTATTTACAATCAGACAAGGTTTGATGTAGCAGGTTGCAGGTATAAGGGCTACTACATTAGTTACAGTTTACTTCCATCATACATTTACATTACCCTATATAATGTACAATTTTATATAGTACGTACTATTTTATTAGTGTATAAACAGCAAAAGTCATAATTGAAATGCCTGTTTAATTGTATTCAGAATATTAGCATTACCACCCTTAAGAAAATAGTACTAAATATCATTTAATAATGAATGCTTCTATATACTACTGTCTAGATCTCAGGCCTTTATTTTATTTATTAGCCCTCCCCTGGGTTCTTGTGTTCTTCTCGTAGACGACGCTTCACACAGGGCTGAAACCTAATTCTAGCTGGTCAAAACTCCAAAGTGCATTAAATCAAAGGTATTCTAAGAAATAGTATTTTAGTAGAAAGCTTAGTGAACTCGTAACTACCTCCCGTTCACCGTTATAGCAAATAATAACCATTAAAGAAATCCGACAATTCCGGTAAAGTGTACTTCAGTGTTAACCCTTCTGAAGGCGCCATTCTGATATAGATGTATTTGTAGTTTGTTCGTTAACCTGAAAGTTTTTTTTAAGTGTTTTTTCATTGATTCCAAAGAGCTATAAAAACAGAATTGAAGTGCTAAAAATTCTTATAAAGAGGTAAGTTTATACACTTCTAATATACAAAAATGGTGATTTTTACTTTCCGGATAATACATTTTTTATTTTGTGGTTCATAACTTACAAAGTATGCAAGAGCTTGCGTTAGTATTTTTAATATTTTTTTGCTATAGTATAAAGAATAGCCAGTTTAAAAATAAACATGCATAATGACTCATAAACTGAAATACAATCGAAATGAAAAGGGGGTAGTTATTAAACGATTAGCAATACAATTTTTGCACGTTATTTCATTTAGATATTAAAGAAGCATTTTAAGTTGTGTAATATATCTTAAAATAAAGAAGAATTCGTGTAAATGCTATGTATTTTACGTCGTTACCTTATTTTTTAATAACATAATTATGTAAATAACTTTTTTTTGGGAAAAGTACAAAAGTATCAAACTGATCCAGTTCTATTGGTTAAAAAGATTTTTTTTTTAATTTTTTTTATTTTATTATTTTTATACTGTTCCAGTGATTTTCTTTCAGTTAAGCCTACAAAATAATTTTGACCAGCTAGAATCAGATTTCAGCCCTGTGTGCGCCGGTTTCCTCCAATTGTTGAACACTGAAACTGGCTGATGTTGTTCCTGCTCTGTTGTATTATTCCCGTCTTAGCCACCCCAAAGTGACAAGTCAAAATCTTAGTCACTGAACAATTTTTTATTTTTACTTATTCATGTATCCTGTCTCTAAAGAGGTATAGAAATTACGGCTTTGGTGGCGACATTGCTTATAAAAGTCTTTATTCTTCAATATCAAAACAGTTATGTAGGTGGAAGGTCTTGTATATTTATTTTTTTTATTTGTAGCACAGTGTAACTAATAACTGGCGATTTCTTAACAACTATGAATATACAGGTTGGCTACCCTGATTAGTGAGTAATGGGCGTGGAGAACTTTCGGTTGGTGCGGCTGCTCTATTATTATTATTATCAAATTATTATATGATTAATATTTATTATTATTATTATTTATGTCGTGTTGGCGTTCGAGCAGTTCATCAAGACAAATATTGTAAAAAGTAGAAATCGACAAAAATGGCGTATGGGATGTGAATACAGTTATTACAAACTTGTATTATGTAACAGTGATTATTATAAGAAATGTAGATGATTAGAAATTAATTATCTATATTAATCAATTATTAATATTATCATTAATGTCAACTTTTTTAATGTAATGATGTGTTTTTGCCTTTAGGTAAATATGTAGTTTGTTTACTTGTATCAACCCACATGGTTTTTAAATTTCTTATAGGTAGGTATCTTGAATTAGTGGCGGTCAGTGCATATGTCAAACTCGGGACTGCAGCAATGGAACGTATATCGCTACTATGCACAATAAAGCAACATTGGGACAGCTCTGGGTTTTCGCATGTTCTGGCCGAGGCTGCTAGACTTGCAAAATGTGATTGAAATGAAATATATCCATGATAGGCATAATTGGTGAAAGTAACCTCTTTATATACTATATATAAATTTACTTTTTAATTGTTACAGGTTGTAATAGTCTTCCACATGTTAACCTGATTGATAATAAGGAGATATCTAACTGTAATCAAAATTGAAACAGATATAAATATAAAATTGCAAAATGGAAAGCCCTCACATTAAAAATGAGACACCACCTAGTGTCAAAAAACCATTTGAATGTAGTCTATGTGATTACAAATCTAATCGAAAGTGTAATCTTAAACAACACATGGTTATTCATGTTGGAAAAAAATCATATAAATGTAATATATGTGATTATAAATCTTTACGAAAAGTAGGTCTTAAAAACCACATGTTTACTCATGGTGGAGAGAAACCATATAAATGTAATTTGTGTGATTATAAATATTTCCGAAAGGGTGACGTTAAGAAACACATGATGGTGCATAATGGTGAAAAACCATTTGAATGTAATATATGTGGTTTTAAAACGTCGCGAAAAATAGGTCTTAAAAACCACATATATACTCATAGTGGTGAAAAACCACATAAATGTAATATATGTGGTTATAAATGTTCACAAAAGGGTGATCTTAAAAGGCACTTGTCTACTCATAGTCGTGAAAAGCCATTTGTATGTAATATGTGTGATTATAGTTCTTCGCACAAGCATAGTGTTAAAAAACACATGGCTAGTCATAGTGGTGAGCAGCCATTTGAATGTAATATATGTGATTATAAATCTTCGCAAGAAAGTTATCTTAAAAAACACATGGTTGTTCATAGTGGTGAGAAACCATTTGAATGTATTATATGTGGTTACAAATGTAAACTAAAGGGTACTCTTCAAAAACACATGTTAATGCATAGTGGTGAAAAACCATTTAAATGTAACATATGTGATTATAAATCTTTGCATAGTAGTCATCTTAAGCGACACATGTCTACTCATAGTGATGAAAAACGATTTGAATGTACTATATGTGATTATAAATGTTTGCGAAAGAGTGGTCTTAAAATACACATGTCAATACATCGCGGTGAAAGACCATATGAATGTAATATATGTGATTATAGATGTGTGCAAAAGAGTAATCTTAAGATACATATGTCAACACATAGTGGTGAAAAACCATTTGAATGTAATATATGTGATTATAAATCTTCACAAAAGAATCATCTTAAACGACATACTATGACAATGCATAGTGATAAAAAACCATTTAAATGTACTATATCGGTGGCTTCATATGAAAAGTGCGTAAGTGCCAAAATTGAAAAAAAGGAAATTTTGACGTCTTCTGGTTAACTATTATTTTTGTCCACGACTATGTTATATAACTTTAATATATACATTATAATAGTTGTCTAAGTTTTATTATAATTATATACATTAAGTATTACTAGCGGTGAATAATGATTAATCATTACTAGTTAGTTGCTGATTGGCTACCACTACCTACTGTTAGTACATAATTGTCTACCAGCGGTTATTAATGATTAATCACTGCTAGACTGCGGTTCTAAAAGTATTTTAAAGTTTTTTAAATTAATATTTAATAGTCATGGACAAACTATAGTATTCTACTCGCATGTAGTGGATATTATTCAATAGGATGATATACGACACTTATATGCTCGTTGAATAATATACTATTTCTATAAAGTACAGGTGAGAAATTCTGAAAATAATTAGGTGTCGCTTAAATGGCAATAATAAAATCATGCATAAGTACAAAACCATAGACAGTGACATGCAAAAACAGTCGTTTTGATTTATGCCCTTTTTATGTGAAGCCGACGATATGTGATTACAGATGTGTGCAAAACACTAATCTTAGAATGCATATGTCAATGCAGAGTGCTGAAAAACCATTTAAATATAATATATGAGGGAGTATAGTATCAAAGGCTGCAATATCCATTTTTTTTAATTTTCAGGAAGAGCAAAAAGCTATCCTGAACTTCAGATGGACCTATTAATGCTATTTATTTTCTTTATATGTATATTCTTTTGTATATTGATTATGAACGTTGACTTTTTTTAATAAAAAATCATAATGAAAGTAGCACTTTTTCAATTATTTATTAATTATTTCTGTAAAAGAATAAACTCAATCTCTTCCAAGATTATTGTCAAAAAGTACTATGGTTTTCTGATTTTTTAAAACTTTGCATAAATCCTTTTTAGGCCAAATTCTCAACTTATGTAAAGAAACATCGTGTACAACAAATTATGAAAGTCTTTTTTTCACTCATTTGCTTGATAATTTCGTGCTTCGTCCTCGTTAATCAAAACTGCAAATTTGTGAAAAAGGTATCATTTTCATAACTAGTTGTATAATATACTATTGTATTTTCTTTTGTATAGACTATTTTTATTTTTAATATATCTGTTGCTTTTTTTTTTGTTTTACTATAAAAGTTATTTTAGTACAGTCATATAAGGTGAAATAAGGGATAAACTTCGGAATGAAAGTAAGAAAGCTGTATACAGGGTGTCATGAGTTAGAATGCATTAATTTTAAGGGGTGATAGATGACACCAAAAGGAACAAAAAAGTCTTGTGCAACTTTGTTCTAGATACGTGCCACTTTTTCAGAAAAAAATAAGAAAGTTGGAACATCATTTTGCCGCGTTAATAATAGTACTTTAATTATGGCTTTGTCGGCAGATTTATCTCATCTATCACAACAACAAACCTTAATAACCTTTTATCCTATTGTATATCGTTTCCGCATAAAACTGAAATTCTTTTTACAATTACAAATTCATTTTACTCAATTAAGAAACGTGACAACCCTATAAAGTTTGTAATAAAATTTGCTCCACATTCGCACAAAATGCTGGTGTGGATGTTTGTTGAACTTGAAAAAAGCACGTTTTGCTTAAGATTATTTGAGTCAGTGCCTGAACTCAGCTGTGTAAATAATACTCTTTTAAGAGTGAGGTAATGCTGAATTTTAGTTTTTTGAACTTGAAATGATTTATCAATAATACAGGAGTTTGTTTATGTAATAACAGTTTTTAGTACCATTTTAGAGTGAGATAAGATAAACACTTTAATTTAATGTCGCATTAAATTAATTGATGTTTTTGAGGAGAATAATTAACGAATTTTAAAATCAGTAATTTTGCAATGGCAACCGATCATTGTGGGGCTAGCCTGAACAAAAACCGCGCAATGAGGTAAAAATCCAACTTGTTTAAAGAATAAAAAAACATTGGCGTTATAAAATGTTCAGGGCATCTAGGATCGGTGACAAAATTTAAAAATCTTTGTTATCAATAAAAATGTTGATGCGTAAAGTTGTCACTACTTTGAACTAACAATTTCTCGACATTTCCAGGCTGAGATTTAAAATTAAATTCCTTTCTTGTATGGAACTTATTGAAATCAAAATTAAAAATGAAAAAGAGACATAGTATTTCTAGCCACATAACTTAGAAAAACATGAAAATGTGTTGTAGCTTTGATTTTAAAAAATCCTAAATTGTAAGAGCTTTTTCTTGCTAAACTCAAATTTGGCTGGAGTTATAAAAAAATGCCTGCATATGCCCGCTTTAAAATTTATGTCGAAGAAAGAGCCAAAGCTTCTGGTTATTTTCAAATTAAACAAAGTCAAAGTTGAAGTCAAACAAAAATCAAATCCAACTCGATCCAACTTAAAAAGTTAAAAGCCGTTATTGTGGGCAGTACCTGACTTTGACTTATGTGCGCCCTAGGCTGTCAAATGTTCTAGCGCCCTTTTGTTAATTTGGTTTTTTCACATGAAAGTTATTTATATTTTGAATAAAAA